>CM062295.1:410341536-410660454 GCA_031216915.1 Pictodentalium vernedei | reverse complement strand
TCACTTTCTAAATACATCATGGGAAAAACTAGTGATAAGATGATTAATCAGTATACTATTAGGCGTAGGCTGATATATGGACATCAGTTCAGAATGGTTGGTATACATTAGCCAATGCCATTTGTAAAAACGAAAAATTTAACATTTTCATATTGCTACGCCTCGAATTTTTGAGCTTACAGAAATTCTCATGCGAGTTCAGCAGGGCTATAATATGAATCGAATCGAGTGGGCTTTTGAATTACATTTTGTTGTTTTCATGTTGCAGTTGTTGTCATAAACTCTTACCACCTGAAAACGTGCGTTATATATAAATTTACATTTACCATCACTTGATGCAAACTGTGTTTGAACAGTCTTTCCGCTTTTCATTAAGCCAGTTGACAACCTTGTAACACAAACGCACCATTTAAGCATGTTACGTTACAATGTGTTTTTCTCCTACAGGAGTCAACCAAATGATCAATGTCAGTGATTCATGTTCAACCAATGAGACTGTACAAACATATGGTTCAACGTCGAGCGAGATTAGTAGCTGGATGGGTGACCATTTCAGCGACTAATTCGCGCTCCCCCGCGTTGTGTCCTTGGGCAAGGCACTTAACCCCAATTGCCCACATGGGGGCACGATAACGCTCTGTTCTGAGGCGTACTGCACGTTGATGGTGCTCATGTCTTCATCCACTCTACATGTAACACTCCCTGTGCCGCGGTGCAGAGTTCAGCATTGCAGTGTTGGAGAGCTGACAGCTGCTTGTATTTGCGCGGTGGTTCTCTCCGGGTACTCCAGCTTCCTCCACCCGTAAAACTGTCACTGACACGAAATGACCCTGGCTGTTAATGTGTCGTTGAACCTCAATAAATGGTTGTCAGATTGATGTTATATTCGCCAGAGGAGATAATCCAAAAAACCATTTCTTCTAACAGTGCAAAGTCTCATTTACACTGTCGCACTTAACAACTGAGGTCGCTTTGAAATTTATACAAACAATTATTAATGATTTTCATTAATTTTAAATACTTAATTCTCATCATCCAACAGAACTTAACAAGTGCCAACTATAAGCGTCAAGTGGCAATGACAAGTTAACGTCGAACATGTATAGGGCTAATACGTTGTCTGACTGACAGCAATAGTCAGCCATTTGCAACCATATAGTTTCCAAATCAAATCTACCCAAAGGCAAAAATAAGCTTGTGTGTGTGTGTGTTGGAGTGGAGTGCCTACTACGTATCTGCCAACAATTTATAGCTTAGGGTCGATCAATTCTCAAATTAGCCATTGAAAGAAATACGGCAAACTTGTATGTGTGTGGGAGGGCAAGGGGACGAGTGAGGAGGTAGACTTCACAACATTGCTGTATTGCCGTACATTAAATGCCATGTTTCAGAATTGATTTAATTGCCTACACTTAACTTTATCTCCATGTTGTGTCACAATTAGCAATTGTGCACAAACACATGACATTAAACACCAACTAACAAATAGTTGAATCTCAAAATATCCAATCCTTTGATTTTAGCGTGCGCTGGTGCACGCAGTTCGCAGGTGAATGCCAATAGTAGCGTGTTATGTTCGGCGCATGCTGCCGTTCAGAAAGTAGCACTTGCAAATAAAAGATTCCCAGTCGCAGTTGGGAATGGTTAACATGTCATTTAATCAGTCACTTATCAGTTCCAATTTGTGTGCAGCCTCTGTCGGCATCCTTTGAAGATGAACGTATGCATACAGACAGTCGGGACATAATCACATTGTTCACAGGCATAAAAGAGAATAAGACACTGTTTTCCAATATCATTGAACTGCGTGCAGTAAACTGCAATATGTATGGTCTTTGTGTGACATCACTCATGATCACCCTAGCCAATCCTATTTATTGTTTTAATCACAGACTTCTCTGCCGATTTCATTTATTAATTTACTCATGGCCGTTCAGTGACCCATTTCATTCTGGAAGTTTCCACAGGACACGTTTTTCAATCTAATCAATTTATTTTTGTTCAGGAATCAAACAGTTATGTGCATTCTACAGTATCTTTCATTTAGAAATCAACTAAATGTATCTGGATTGTGGTGAATTTTATTGTTTCCTGGAATTTTTCAGAATGATCATTCAGCATTTCTGAGAATTCCGAATAGTTGAAGTTGACATTGTGACATTTTCGTGGTATGTGTTCCAGTTTGGGACACATAACCACGAAAACATCACAATGTGTACAACAGTCAACTTCGTCGCGTGACTGACTGGATATGACTTGCAATGTACATCACTACATGTACACCACACGAGGAAGATGCCAGAGAAGGCTGAATAAACTACACCAGTTCATGCATGCTTACGTAGGACACCGGAACCCAGTGAGTTCAGAGTATTATATTTTAATTAAATTGTCTGCCGATTGCTAAGGCTGCACAGTATTTGATTTTTCAATACCGAGTACGGTAATAAAATAAAAATACCGCAGTATGACGAAATACCGTTATCATCATCGGCTTTACATTTTTGGGACAGCTGGCCAGGTAAAATTTGATTACAGGTGTCTGGAAACACGTTCTAAAGAGATATATCACACCTACTTCGAAATACCCCCTCTCACATATATGTAGATACTATACACATGTATTTTAAATATATAAGAGGGGGTATTTTAAGGTATAAGGGTGATATCTCTTTAGATCAAGTTTCCAGACGCCTGTGCTTCGATGAAGAACGAATGAACATTGTTTTTTCAACGAGCATTTTTCAGAGAATGTATTTTTTTTAACTAATTCGCTGTTATGAATTTCACTCGAGCAAAAGTGTTTTTAAAACTTTAAGTTGGAAGGCCAGTTCCTTTTAAAAAGTAATCTACAGAGCCTGGTTGTTTTGGACATAGCCACCCTAATTGGCTGGAAACATTTCTTCTTATTGAAACCTCTGGTGCCATTGGAGAGCGAGATCACCCCCCTTCTAAATAGTAAACCCCCTTCACCAAAAACCAGCAAACATGACTGGAGGGAGGGAGGAGTGGGGTCATCTATATTCTGAAATTCTGCATTAACAGTAATATGTGTGGGGGGGGGGGGGGGGGGGGGAGGGGGGGGTGCTCAATTCTGAAATTTGGCATTGACAGTAAAATGCCAAAATTGTGTGGTTATTCCCCTGTGGAGGGGAAACATCACAATTTTGCCGTGTTACTATCGATGCTGTGTTTCAGAGCTTGCGTTTTAGAATCATTACCAGGCTGATTGATAGGCCCGATAAATGGGGCCACTAGGCCTGATTTGTACTATCCAGAGGTGAATAGACTTTCTGCCAAAGCTGCAATGTCGTGATTCATGAACGTATTTAGTTGTAACGTTGATCGAATCTTAGACAAAATTTGCAGAAGAGATTTACTATAGAAGGGGTGGTATCCAGGGTTAACCCTTTATCCAAATCTAGCAGTACTAATGCATTATTCACACAAATCTCCATTCAAATTTTATGACCCCTCATTGGAACACACACATGCAGCTCATTCCAACAAAGGTCATATGCCATGTTTTCGAGACAAAACAATAAAAATTTGAGTTATTCATGAAATTTTTAGGCAACTGTTGTCTGTTCATGAAATTTCAGTACATTTAGAAGTTACCTCAGTAATCAAGGGTTAATTCCCCTTAATTAAATGTCACCTCTAAAAAACAACCACTTTGCATACCTTACCTTTTTACCAGCATAACTGCCAAAACTTGTCAGCATTCTTCGCAAAAGTCGCTATTCAAATTTTAATTTTTGTCTCTAAAACATACATGTACTTATTGCTTGTAAATACCCCATTGGAATGAGCTTTTTGAGCTCATTCCAATGAGAGGTCGCACACCATGCTTTTTGAGACAAAAAAGCAATTTTTTAGTTATTCCAGAATTTCATACGTAAAACACAGCTTTATGACTTCACATTGGAATGAGCGCTCTAAGCTTGTTCCAATCAACATTCACGCACTATGTCTTTGACACAAAAAATAAAATTTTCCACTTATTCGGGAATTTTGTTTGCAGGAACACTCTTACCCAACACCCCCCCCCTCCCCTCCACACACACAAACACAGACACACACACCTAAAAAATCATCAGCAAAAAAACTGAGTTACTTCAATTTTTAAATGCATTATAAAATTTAAATACTTTTGCATCATTCTGTGTCGAGAACAAACCATTTACCATATCTTTACGCAAAACTCTCCAGCGTCATTCACAAAAAAACACCATTATATATTCACATTTTTGTCTCAAAAATATACCTTATCTTCCCATACCCCTATTGGAATAAGCTGTTTGAGCTTGTTCCAATGATGATAAAAAAACCCAATATTTTGGAAAATGTTTGTTCTCTTGCATGCAAATATATACATGTAGCACATGGAAGATATCCACAGTTGGAGAGAGATGTCCAAGGCTATCTCTTCTGACTCTGTAATCTTAACTATTTGAGCACTGGGAGCCACTGTCATATTGGCTTTAAGAAAACGTATTTGCCAGGCTAGAGTCTTCACATTCCTTGCTTGTGCTTCATGCTAAACCAGTTTGTCTGCAGAGATAAATTTGCTTTATTAAAAATCATTGGAGAGTGGCTGTTGGCACACGCCAATGATTTTAAATAAAACAAATTTTAGGTAACAAATGTTGACCTTCAAAGAAAATCTATCACTCAACCAGTTAATGTTGATGAGGCATGACATGGTGAAAGTGACCTAAAATACTTATGAGAGCCACTTTGTCAGGTGAGCGATTGAGGCCACGTGGGGCCTCTTGTTTCTTGTAATATGCTGCCGAACAATTTTTTTCCACGTTTTTTCTAAATTCATCCATTTCTTCTAATGTGTCTTTAATTAGTGGTTGTTCGATAGGATGCATTTCGAAATCATCCAAAGAATGGCCAGGAAGGTTAAAATGTTATGCTACTGGGGCATCAGCATTATGTTTTATATCCTGTTTATGTCTAGTAGCAAGTTCTCGGAATGGATTTTGACTCTGACCAACATACTGCTTCCGACAGTGTTTGCAAGTGATAAGATAAATAATATTTGGTGAATCACAATGGAGGGAGTTATGTATCTGATAATGATTTTTCTTTTTTCAGAGGAAAATTCCTCCTTTTGATCAGACATAAAAGTATGCTATCTACAACAAGTCTTTTTGCAATTCAATACTGCGCCACTACAGTTTTGCAACGGTCTGTTGTGTTCAACTTTCAGTGGTTCGAAATTAGTAATTTCTGCTGGACTTTCAAGTTTTTTCTGAATTTGAGATTTCAGGCTATGCAAAAGGCGCAGTGAATACCCCCTCGAACTGAGGGCACCAAATAGAGTAGAACAAGCCTCGTTAAAATTTACCTTAAAATTTACCTTATCACTTGAATTGTGGTGGAAATGAATGAGCTGTGATTTGATGATACCCTTAAATGTATGTTGAGGTTGAAATAATTTTGTGTGCAACAATTGATGTGAATCAGTTGGTTTAAAATATACTTTATCATCTGAATGACTGGATGCCTAGAACTGCTTGCCTTTACACATGATCACATCGAGAAAATCAACAGAATTTTCACTGGTAGTAGTTATTAATTTAATGTTTGGATCATGATTGTTAAAAATATCAAAAAATTCATCAAAATCTTCTTTTGAATGTTCCCAAATAATAAAAATGTCATCAAAATATATGAGAGGATGCTTTGCACATATGCTTAAGGCATTTTCCTCCCATTCCGCAAGATAAATACTTGCAAAATTAGGACTGAATCTTTTGCCCATAGGGCAACCCATTATTTGTAAAAAATATTCTCCATTAAATTGAAAGTCATTACCTTTTAAACTTAGCTCTAAAAGATCCAAAATTTGTTCATCTGGACGTTTTGCGTCCGGATATTTTTCAAATGCAGTTTTAACCAAATTAACACCTTTATCAGTATCAATGTTTGTATACATACTGTCGATATCCAAAGTAGCCAGGATTGCATTTTTCGATATTTTCAATTTTAAAATTTTGGACAGGAAATCCTGTGTATTTTTGAGATAGCTCGGATGTCTATTTGCTACAGGTTTAAGATGATAATTAGTTCTGAGATTGCATAACATTCTGAGTTACAATCTGATACAACTGGCCGCCCAGGTGGAGTTAAGTCATCCGTCCATGAAGAACGGTCCTTGTGGATCTTTGGTAGGATGTAAAATTGTCTTGTTTGAGCACTGAGCTTAGCTGTTAAATATTCCAATTTCCAATTGTTTTTTGGTTATATGACCTTGGTTGAGGAGAAATTTTAAGATCTTATTGAATTTTTCGACATTACTAGGCCAAATAAGTAAATCTGTTTTCTTATGTTTAGTATTGCTGAGTTGTCTCATGGCTTCTTTATATAATTATCCCGAGATAGAATGACCACTGTGTATGTGTGCGTGCGTGCGTGCGTGTGTGTGTTTCTTTTTTTTACTTTTTTTTTTTTTTGGAGAAAGAAAAAAAATATTTGAGTGGGAGTGAACGCTTTAATGAATGTTTGAAAATATGGGTATGAAAGAATGGCAAATGAATGAAAGAATAAAAGTGTAAGAAGGAATAGGTGTGTGGATGTAATCAAGCTTGCAATTGGAAAGCATTTTTTTATGAAGAGGTGACATATAGGTCCAAAGGTGCTTTTTAATAAATATATATATGAATGTTATTACTGTATAGCACATGTCACATTAATAAAGATTTACTAAACTAAACTAAATTGTCGTAGATCTTTGAAAACAATATTTGGCCCAGTTCACAATTTGCCTTATATGGTTGCAAACCGCCATGCGACCGGTTTCCCTGATCTATATTTATTTATTAGCTCACCTGACTGAAAGTCAGGGTGAGCTATTCTGATCACTTTTCGTACGTCGTCCGCCGTCCGTCGTCCATCGTGAAGGTGGTGTTTGGGCCTTTTTCCCCCAAACCACTGGCCGCATATTAATGAAATTTCATGTGAGTGGGGGCGCGGTGGCTCAGTTGGTAGAGGTGCAGGCTGCAAGCCGAGAGGTCCTCGGTTCGAATCCCACCTGCGGCAACCGCGTTGTGTCCTTGGGCAAGACACTTCACCCCGATTGCCTACATGGGGGCACGATGACGCTGTGTACTGAGGCGTACTGCACGTCGATGGTGCGCATGTCTTCAACCAATCTAACCCTGCCTGTGCTGCGGTGCAGAGTTCAGAGTTACGATGTTGGAGAGCTGACAGCTGCTCGTCGTTGCTCGGTGGTTCTCTCCGGGTACTCCGGCTTCCTCCACCCGTAAAACTGTCACGGTCACGATTAGCCATTGTGCATAAGTATGTGACCTTAAACACCAATAAATAAATAAATATTTTCATGTGAGTAGGGGTTATATAAGGGCATTTTGATTTTTTGTCAAATTAGGTTTCGGCTCACATTGAGCAGAGGGATGGGGCAAAAATGCTCCAATTCTTAAAAAATCTTCTTCTCAAGATTTTGCCATTGTGCAAAAGACTTGATATTTGGTATGCAGCTTCCTTTTGAGGTGTAGACTCAAGTTTGTTCAAGAGAAGTTGGAGGGGCTATATTTGACGATGTTAAAGGAGGGGCAAAAATTTTGGCCCCGCCCCAAATTTATATTTTCCAAACCGCGAGACCGATTTGAACCAAATTTTACGTGAGTGCTTACTGGGTCATAAGTACCTAATTTATGCAAAACATTTTTCCCCATAGCCCCGTGAGAACCACAGGAGCTAAAAATAGAAAAAAATTAAAACGCCCATATCTCCAAAACTACACGGCATTGAGAATTCTTATTTGTTGTGAAGCTTCCTTATGACCAACAGAATGGAATGGTCAAAAAAATTGCCATCTGTTTTATCATGGGGTACTTTTTGGGGACTTTGAAAAAGTGCTGAGTCAGCATTTTTCAACACTGTGGGTAATGGGAAAAACATAAGCCTACTTTTCTCCGAAACCACTGCTCCAAAAGCTTTAAAATTTCACATATTATTTATTTATTTATTGACGTTTAAGGTCACATATTTATGCACAATGGCTAATCATGACCGTGACAGTTTTACGGGTGGAGGAAGCCGGAGTACCCGGAGAGAACCACCGAGCAACGACGAGCAGCTGCCAGCTTCCCAACATCGTAACTCCGCACTGCAGCACAGGCAGGGTTAGATTGGTTGAAGACATGCGTACCATCGACGTGCAGTACGCCTTAGTACACGGCGTCATCGTGCCCCCACATGGGCAATGGGGGTGAAGTGTCTTGCCCAAGGACACAACGCGGTTGCCGCAGGTGGGATTCGAACCGAGGACCTCTCGGCTTGCAGCCTGCACCTCAACCTACTGAGCCACCGTGCCCCCAAAATTTCACATATATCATCTTTGGAAGATTGTTTCACAGGTTTATTGAAATCAATAGCCTGGAGCGATATTTGGGCTCTCTATGGGAGCCCAAATGTTTAAATTAGTGCAGTATGAGGAGTATTTTTGAAAAATCTTCTTCTTCAGATCTCCCAATAAGAATCTTTTGATATTTGGTATGCAGCATCCTTAGGGGGGTGAGATTCAAGTTTGTTGAAGCCAAATCCCTGGGTTCATATTTAGGCTGAAAATCTGGGGTCCCGTTGCGGACTTCGAAATTTTGGACCAAAATCCGAAAAAATTTTTTTTGTTTTTTCTGCGTTTCGGTCAATTTTAAGACAAAAAAATTTTTTTTTTTTTCCCCTGAAAATTTGGGGTCCGGGTAGGACTTGGAAAATTTTGGACCAAAATCCCCAAATTTTTTGGGTTTTTTTTTTTATGCGTTTCGGTCAATTTTAAGACAAAAAAAAAAAAAAATGTTTTCCCTGAAAACTTGGGGTCCGGGTGGGACTTACAAAATTTTGGACCAAAATCCGAAAAAATTTTGTTTTTGTTTTTTCATGCGTTTCAGTCAATTTTAAGACAAAAAAAAAAAAAAAAATTTTTCCCCTGAAAATTTGGGGTCCGGGTGGGACTTTGAAAAATTTTGGACCAAAATCCGAAAAAAATTTTTGCGTTTTTTTCTGCATTTCGGTGATTTTTAAGACAAAAAAAAAAAATTTTTTTTTTTCCCTGAAAATATGGGGTCCGGGTGGGACTTGGAAAATTTTGGACCAAAATCCCCAAATTTTTGGGGGTTTTTTTTTTATGCGTTTCGGTCAATTTTAAGACAAAAAAAAAAAAAAAAATTTTTCCCTGAAAACTTGGGGTCCGGGTGGGACTTGGAAAAATTTTGGACCAAAATCCGAAAAAAAATTTTGCGTTTTTTTCTGCATTTCGGTGATTTTTAAGACAAAAAAAAAAAAATTTTTTTTTCCCCTGAAAATATGAGGTCCGGGTGGGACTTAGAAAATTTTGGACCAAAATCCAAAAATTTGTCTTTTTTGTTTTTTTATGCGTTTCCGTCAATTTTAAGACAAAAAAAAAAATTTTTTTTTCTCCCCCTGAAAATTTGGGGTGCGGGTGGGACTTAGAAAATTTTGGACCAAAATCCGAAATTTTGGGGTTTTTTTTTTTCTGCGTTTCGGTCAATTTTAAGACAAAAAAAAAAAAGAAGATTTTTTACCCTGAAAATTTGGGGTCCGGGTGGGACTTAAAAAATTTTGGACCAAAATCTGAAAATTATTTATTTTGTTTTTTTATGCGTTTCCGTCAATTTTAAGACAAAAAATTTTTTTTTTTTTCCCCTGAAAATTTGGGGTCCGGGTAGGACTTCGAAAATTTTGGACCAAAATCCGTACTTTTTTTTTTTGTTTTTTATGCGTTTCTGTCAATTTTAAGACCAAAAAAAAAATGTTTTTGCACCGAAAATTTGGGGTCCGGGTAGGACTTAGAAAATTTTGGACCAAAATCCGGAAATTTAGTTTTATCCTTTTTTATGCGTTTTAATTTAAGAAGAAGAAAAAAATTTAGGCTGAATGTATTTTGTTTGGGAAAAAAATCTGTTTTTTATGCGTTTATCTCAATTTTGAGACGTAAAAGTGCAGGAACTGAAAATAGAAGGAAAATCCTGTGTATTGTGTGGACACAATCGCTTCATCTAGTTGGTATATGCTTTTCTTGGGAGGGGGCATATGCAGCTTATTCAAGTCAAGTCCCTGGTTTGATATTTAGACTACCATGTCAGGTGAGCGCCCTCAGGCCCCCTGGGGCCTCTTGTTTATTTATTTATTGGTGTTTAAGCTTACATATTTCTGCACAATGGCTAATCATGACCATGACAGTTTTATGGGTGGAGGAAGCCGGAGTACCCGGAGAGAACCACCGAGCAACGGCGAGCAACTGTCAACTCCCCAACATACCAACACCACACATGCATGGGTTAGCATTGGTTGGAGACAAGTGCACCATCAACATGCAGTTGCCTTAGTATGCAATGCCATCATGCCCCCATGTGAGCAATGGGGGTGAAGTGTCTTGCCGGGAGCACGGTGGCTCAGTAGGTAGAGGTGCAGGCTGCAAGCCGAGAGGTCCTTGGTTTGAATCCCACCTGCAGCAACCGTGTTGTGTCCTTGGGCAAGACACTTCATCTCCATTGCCCATGTGGGGGCATGGTGATGTTGTGTACTAAGGCATACTGCATGTCGATGGTGCAATTGTCGTCAACCAATGCTAACCCTGCTTGTGTGAAGTTAGTATGTTGGGGAGCTGACAGTTGCTTGCCGTTGCTCGGTGGTTCTCTCCGGGTACTCCGGCTTCCTCCACCCATAAAACTGTCATGGTCATGATTAGCCATTGTGCATAAATATGTGACCTTAAACATAAATAAATAAATAAATAAATAAATAAATAAATAAATAAATAAATAAATAAATAAATAAGTGTCTTGCCCAAGGACACAACACGGTTACTTTCAGAAATCATGCTCAAAACATAAATATATAAACTAGAGAATTGTAATTTGTTGGACAAATTACGAGCTTTCCCAACTTTTTAATGTGAAAAGGCAAACTGTATTGTACACAAAACTTTCGATCAGTTTTGAAAACAGAAAACTTAGTGGAAATCAAAGTTTTTGTGATGCTACTCATTTTTATGCAGCCAAAACAGATATTTGAGATACAGCAGGACACCAAAACATTTAACACAAAATTTGCACTTCAATAATTACAGAATATTTTCATAGAAAGCAAAACAAGCGATGTCCTTTCTGCTTTGGAAAAAATTAGTACATATGAATTATGGGCGTACGGGCTGGGGTTTCATGAAGGACTGTGCCCCAACCCACCCCTGAGTCAGGAAGGAGCCGATTTTTCAGCCAATATGCCAGAACATTTCGGACAATTTAGTTGCCAGAAATGACCACAAAACATTTTGGTTTTCCACACAAGATGTTGTTTTCCTATCTCATGACGTAGAAGTAGCAAATAAACTGACCATTATACTGTACAAGTTGATTCAATGAAACCGTATCCACGTTAATATTATTCATTTGTAATCACACAAGTACATATAAAGAGTTCTATTACTGCATATTACGGGAGCATGGTGGCTCAGGAGGTAGAGATGATTGTTGAAATCCAAGAAGTCCTCGGTTTGAATCCCGCCTGTGGCAACCACATTGTGTCCTTGAGCAAGACACTTCATCCCAATTTAATTTCCCAGGGGGGGGGGGGGGGGGCATGATGGCGATGTGTACTAAGGGTACTTTGAGGGTGTACTTGTCTTCAACCAATGCTAACCCTGCTTTTGTGGAGTTAGTATGTTGGGGAGTCTAAGTTGCTTGCCATTGCTCGGTGGTTCTCTCCAGGTACTCAATGGGAGGGAGACCCCCCTCCCATACCCACATTTGGCATTTCCTCCTGAGATTCAACTTTTTCGGGCTAAAAGGGTTCATCCCCACCCCCCCACCCCCCCTGAAAAATAGCCCTGTACGCCTATGCAATGAATACCTGGACTTGAATAAATACCTATATTATGGTCATGATATAGCTGTAGATGCTGAAAGTGACCTTAAATATCAATAATTAATTTATTCTCTATCATTCTGTCTGTTTGTGAATGTGTGGGATTTGTCAACAAACAAGGGTAAGCTTCCTACTCCATATGATTTCACAATTTTTCCAACATATCTGTTTCAGATACAATGAAATGCATGTAAAATGAGTTACTGTCACACACAAATTAGTTGTTTATTTGATATGGTTTAAACCATCTAGAGAGCTAGTATACACAGTGATGGGTACAGTTCAAGTCAAAATGAGTTGATCAAAGGGATGTTGAACAGCTTACTACTTTGCTATTTATTGACAGAAGGATTTCACAGAAGGTTTCCCTGACGGTATTTATTTATTGGTGTTTGCGATCGCATACTTATCCACAATAGCTAATCGTGACCGTGACAGTTTTACGAGTGGGGGAAGTCGGAGGACCCAGAGAGAACCACCAAACATCGACGAGCAACTGTCAGCTCAACATTCTAATTATGTTCAAGCTCCGCTGAAGCAGGATACCAGCGGTTGGAAGACATGTGCACCATTGACATGCAGTACGCCTTAGTACATGTCATCATCGGGCCACCATGTTGGCAACCGGGATGAAGTGCCTTGCCCAAGGACATTACGTGGGTCGTCCCAGATAAGGTTCAAACTTGGGACCTCTATCATAGAAGTCAAACAGTCTACCACTGAGAAAATGTGCTTTCTTTCCTGGCGGTATTCATATTTGTACGGCCAAACTGGTGTTGGATAACACGGAACACCAAAACATATAACACAAAATTGTTCCCCATTGATTTTTGAAAGCAGTTATGGAAAGCTCAAAGAGCTCTTTCATTTTTGTTTTTGGACAAGTGAGTATTCACTCAAAGTCATTTTTTGCAGACAGTGCTATTTTTAAGTGGCCAACGCACAGGTTGATCATTAAGTCCCAGAACATAACTAAAGCCGGAATTATTGATTAAACATCTCTGCATATAGCAAAGCAAAGTGTCTCAAATTAACCCATTCCAAAATGATAGTAGAGAGTAACCAAAGTTGGATAATCTGGGTATTTCCAAATAGTCCACTTATTCTCACTCGCATTGTGCTTGAGGGTTAAATCTGAGATTGAAAAGGTATACCAATCTTACTCAGGGAAGGTGAGTACAGAAAAGTACGAAATTAATCAGAAAATGAATTTTGTCTAACGGTACTAATATTTGTACGAGCAAAACTGGCACTGGATTTATTTATTAGGCTTTCCCAATTTGGCATTTTCAAACGGTACTCTTATTCTCACCCTCATTGTGCTTGGGGGTTAAATCTGAGATTAAAAAGTAAACAGTAACTTTCTTCCGCAATCATTGTTGCATCTATCCAAACCAAAATAATTGTTACAACAACCTTGTTATTAGAGAAATTTGCCCTTGAATTTGGTCAATTTTGAAGAAAAATTCTATATGCATGTCATTTTTGGCCAGTGGGGGTTAAAGTTGAAAGATCTGAGTGGTGATTGTGGTGTATCATATTATGCTCTAAATGTGTGGAAAATTTGAGCTAAATAACTGTAAACAATTTTGAGACATTCGAAAAATGGTGAAATTTGGAAGGTTTTGGCAGAATATTTTGAAAATACGCGTTTTCACAGATATGACGATACTGCATTTCACGAGATTTTATGACATTACATAAGTGTGCCAAATTTGGTGAAAATCGTATAGCTTGTTTTCGAGCAGTTCAACAGACAAAATTCAGGGAGGAAAAAAAAAATAAAAATAAAAAAAAAAAAAAAAATAGAGAAGAAAAATTTTGAAAAAGAAGAATAACAATAGTCTTTCCCAAACTGGGTTTGGGAAAGCCTAAATATTGGCAGAGTTGTGGGAACATATGCACAGTTTCATCTAACTGATTGATAAAAATTAGGTTGGAAAAAATTTGCATAAAATAAATTCCAAACACACACACACCCCCACCCCCCCCCCCCCCCCCCCACCCCCCCTTAAACATACCATAAATTCAAGTCAGAAAAATGATGGGGGAAGCACCCACTCCAAAATATAAAAACATTTTTTTTGATTACCTGCCCTCAGTACAAGTACAGACTGTCTTCAGTTCTGAGATCTCCCCCCTCCCCTTCACTGGCAAGGTTCCCCAGGATTTCAGACCATGGCCCCACCACTGGAAAGTAAGATTAGGTTCTTTATCTAAAATTCACAAAAAAGCTACATTTTAGCAAAAATCAATATTTCCTCGTCTGCAGAAGTTCGTTTTTTACCTAATTATTTTTTCCACTGTTTTCAGTTATTCTTTCACATGTCTGAATTATCTACAGCCCAGGCAAATCTAAGACAATTTGTTTGAAATACTTTTTCTATCTTTTAAGTTCCTCTCAGCTTATTTATAGCAGTACAGTAAATTGAAAACTCAAGAATCAAGTTTGTAAAACAAAACATGGGGTCTAAAAATCGTGAGAATTTGTCCCCCGATCGTGAGGTTGCGAGATGGCATCAAAAATTGGGAGCCTCCCACCAAAATCGTGAAACTTAACATGTCTGGGTGCTGCAGGTGGGATTTGAACCGAGATCCTCTTGGCTAGTTTTTAAATCTAAGCTTATTTCCTTTTTGTTCATTTTCTTCAGGGCATTTGTAACACATCAGAGACGAAATGGTAAAATGTGCTTTCTCCGAGTCAAGAGTTTGAGGTCTTTTATTTGAACCCCAGTCATATGAATTACCGATTTATTCACGATTTTTGCAAGTGGTTACATTTGCCATTAGAAGCTTGTCTGTCATCAAACTCATTTTTTTCAGGAAAAAGTTAATATATTCCATTTGCTTGTACTCTAGTCATTATTTTGATATATAATAAGATAATAAGATTTATTTACTTCTTTTATCAGTATTTTGGGCACTGGTGAAAATTTCCAAAAAATTCCCAAAGTTTTCGCACGCCCCCTCAATGTACAGAATGGATATCTGTATTGCTAACGTGCTTTCCATACAGAATAACCCGATAGACTGATATCTCCAATCTGTTTTTTCCAAGATAACCAATTTTAGAGGCGACCCAGATTGAATCCTCACTGGGTTGTGTGATATCTGATTGTGGACTATATTCACTGAAGGGGTGTGCTGTTACCAAAATAAGGGCCATTAGTACTTAATGGTAGTTCTAAGCTTATGTGATTTTTACAATGTAAACACATCCATGAAGACTGGAGCTCTTGATATATACTATTCCAAAAAAGTAGGGGATATTTGATAAAAGTGAGATATATGAAGAAATATATTTATATTTTCATCAAAAAGACAGTTGAGACATTGCACTGTGACATCTGGTGAATGATTTCAGCAATAGTTGGGTGTCTGACAAGCACACATTCCTCGGACTGAGTTGTAGAAGACATGGACGGTCAGTCAGAGAATTACCACATTCAGTCCAAGACCTCAATATATTGTAAATCCTCGTCGGTTTGCGAGACAAGCACGGATCCGATGTGGCATACTTCTCACCGAACGTCCAATATCAGCTGGACTGATGTTATTCTATTCTTCCTGCAGTGCAGTGGCGAGTTCCTGGACATTGGTAGGGGGCTGTTGTCATTGTGGTAGGCGACTTCGAAGCATATCCCAGACATGCTCGATGGGTGAAAGGTCTGGACTTAGTTCTGGCCAAGGCAGTGTAGTGATGTTCTGCTCCTGCAGGAACTCTATATAGTGACACGGGTCCTGTGTGTTCTTGCATTGTCATCTTGGAAAAGGAATTGATGGCCAAGAAGTCGCGCAAATGGCACCACATGAGCTGCTAACATGTTGTCATGGTAGAACTATGCTGTGACACGCACCTTGGATGGCATGTAATGCTGTTCTGCTGGTCATGATTATGCCTCCCCACACCATAACCGATCCACCACAAAAATGAACGTGCTGCCTAACGGTTTTGTCATGGTATTGTTCGTTCCGCTGCCACCACACTCTGTTTTGCCTGTCATGGAGGTCGAGAGTGAACCTCGATTCATTGGAAAACACGACGTTGCTCCACCGATGTTTGTCCCAGCGTTCTCGTGCTCCACACCAATTATGCTTTGCTGCGATGTGACGTTCAGTCAAACATGGAATTATTCGAGGTCATCGAGCGTATAAATTCCAGCTGTGGAGGCAATTTCGGAGAGTCTGACCACTGACTCACACATCTGTCACTCGGTACATTTGATGTCCAATTTCTGAGGCACTTTGATGGCGGTTATGTAATGCTGTGGTTCAGATGAAACAATCCTGGTTAGCAGTTGTCACTCTTGGACAACCTGACCGACATCTGTCATCAACATTGCCTGCCTGACGGTAGCGTGTCCACAACCTGCTGATCACTGATTGAGTAACGTTGAGAATTTGAGCCACTGCAGTCTGTCTATTGCCAGCTTCCAACATGCCAACGGCACGTAAACGTTTGTCATGTGTCAGTCTTCTCATACCTCAAAAATTACGTTTTGACCAGAAACTATTGATGAACGAGTTTATACCAAGAAAAGAATGATGAGACCTTCGAAAAAGCCCATCCAGTACAAATAAAAATTTCAAAATGTACCCCACAGACATTAACGCGGCACTTGTGCGAAAAACCTGCACAAAGTTTTCAAGGGCTGGTGACATTCATGATGCACACTAAACTTTGTAACATGTTGATGTGTATAATCATGCGTATCCAATACCATTTTCCAAAAATATCAACAACAGTTTGGATATCCCCTACTGTTTTTTAATATTATAGTTAAACGCTATATCATGTGTGAGTTTCAAAAGGATTTTGAATTTGAACATATTCGGTTCAATGAATAGTAGTGTAATCACTGATTTTCTGCCATTGTCCTGAATGGATACATCTCACCTGGAAATTGTATATTGGGACTAAGTTTAATTTGTATTCAGATCTGTTAAGATCAAAGTTTATGTGAATATGTTCAAAACACTCCTTGTGTAATTGAAAAACATCAATTCACATTTTGTCGAAAGAGTAGTGGCTTATATATCATCTATGTGTATCAGAAAATAAGGTTGGCCCAGGAGAACCATACCAGCTCCTCCCCCATCCCCTTCCTCGATTCGTTAATGCTATGCTCTCTCTCTCTCTCTCTTTCATCCAGACTATCATGGAGCTAGAGGAAACTTGTAAGTCTCTCTAATTCCATTAAAATGCCATGTATGCTTTCCAAAGACCTGCACAGACTACAGTTCTCTCACCCTGGACCAAAACAGCAGTCTTTCTCGCAACAGGGCATTCAGTTATTTGGCATAAAAATACTTTTAAATCTGTTTTAACCAATGTTTTATTTGCCAACATATGTGTAACACAGGTACACTTTTGTAGATTGATTTGAATAAAATTTTATTGTACACTTGTGCATCGATTTGAAAAAAAAATTGTCAGTTTTTCTTATTTTCTTAGTATCACAAATTGAAGGAAAATTTTGGTTTTCACATTCCGAGTGCTGGTAATTTTACAGTGGATGCCCTTAATTGTCTAAAAACACTATTTAGGGTTTCCAGCATGGTAAATTTTGGGTCTCTTCATATAATGATCTGAAATTTCAGTTTGTAGCTCACCTGATTGAAAGTCAAATTGAGCTATTGTGTTCACTCACCGTCCATTTGACATCTGTCATCTGGCATCCTTGAACATGGTGTTTGCACTCTCCCCTCCACTACTGCTGAACCGATCTCAGTTAAATTTGAGGTGATTGCTTGTTCTGACATCGCATTTCGCTTTTGTTCAAATCAATGGGAGGGGCAAGATTTTTGCCCTCTCCCCCTCCCCCCATCCCAAATTTCTATTTTCTGAGCCGATGACCAGATTTGAACCCAATTTGGTATTCAGTATTATTCACTGTGGAGGAACTACTACACGACCTTGCGGGCTTTCCCTAGTTCTGACGGTAATTTTGTAAACAGTTTCCGGTTCTCTCACAAAAACTTTTTAATTCTCCCAGGAAGAAAGTGAAGAAAATTGAAGATTGCGTAAGCATTTTGTTTCTTTCTCATTTCAATCTCATTGCTACTATTATTTTGTGATTTTATTTTGGCGCTCTCTCGAGTGGACCCGATTCTCCCTTGAGTGCTTTGTGCTCTCTGAAAAAAAAAATACTTGGTGCTCTCACCCAAGATATGCCCTTGTATTATATCACCCACAAGCTTAGAAAATCATCAAAATATATTACTGACCAGATAGTGGTCCTCTCAGCAGACCATTTTGAGGTTTTTAGGCCAAATACTCTTTGGCTTCCTGAGTAAAGCACTGATTCTTGGAGGACCCATGATATGGAGTTATTGTATACATGCAGTGACAGAATTGAGTGATTGTAGCATTCGAGCTAATATTTTCAGTGAAATCCATTCAAAATAATTACAAAATCTGTTACATTTCTACTTATTTCGTCAGTATGTGCTATTTACTTGGAATTACTGATCTGTTCTGTACCAATTTGGACATGTGATTTTTGCATTAATTATCAGATAATTTATGCAACAAAGCAAGTGCGAAAATTTGTACGGAATAGATAAGTAATTTCAAATCACCCTTGTCTCTTTAAACATTCACTCACTTTGCCTTATTGCTACTCAGTTTTGAACTACCACTATGGTCATGCCTATACCTAGGCATAGCTTAAAATTCTGTGGTATGCCCATAAATTACCTTGATCCTTACGAAATAATCAAGATATTTTTGTTCTCAATGTTAATCAATTACTGTCTCGCTTTTTGTCTGTCCTTTTTTTTGGAAATAAAATATTGTTTAAACTAAATAAATTCATGACAATTCAAATTTCATGACATCACACGAAATGTTGAAAAAAGTGTTTTGACTATTCCCGGGGCAGTTCATGAAGTAAGTTGAACTGACATAGGTGCAGTGTAAGTGTGGCTATTACTTCAGGTCGTATGTGTCCATGTGCTGATGAAGTTCATTACTGTGACTGATATTTGCAGGAAAGGACATAGAAATATACATTTGAGATGCCAGAAACCTGCGGTTATGGTAGTTCCCGTGACGATTTTTGAAATTCTCAGGTTTCTTTGGGTAATCGAGGCCTCATGCATGGCCTTATGGGTCAGCCAGTTAATGGAAAGGGGTACTAGTTTGTTTCATGGCCACACACACGGAAGAACTAAAGGCTTTATGGCTAAAGGGGTGATTTGGGTAATTCAATGGAAAATGGGGCAAATTCGCACCAAAAAATGCCCCTGAGCAGGAGAGCGTACTGTTACAAGTCATAACTACCCACGCCATGTTAGACGAGTGCAAAAAACATTTCTCTAAAACAAAATGTTGGCCTGCATGGTTCAGAAAAGAAATCTCCAGATATTTCGTGAGAACTAAACACCTCAGAATCATGTGTGCGCATGTGCACTGGAACCCATATATCGCTATAATAATGACTTGACAAGATGGCCACTTGCGTGCCTACCCATAGTACATCACTTCACATGTTGTCAGTTCCAGACATGCACACCACGATGAGAACATGCAATTAGAACATGCACATGGGGTTCAAAACCAACTGGCCTACTACTTTCATTGAATCGCTTTGAGAAACACTCCCGTCTTGGGCCTTGCGGCCCTCGATGGAATGGCTTCTGCAAACCATTCAGCTCAGACTTGTTCTTTATCCATCATTTAAACATTCAAGAAGATACTGACCCCTCTAGCCAAAGGTCTATTTAAATTTGATTCCTGATCTATATATCAAGATAATGTCTTTCGAAGAAATGTATCTGCTTGAAAACGGAATTGTAGGTCTTCAACAATGTCGCTAAACAAATTGCATTCTAAAATCTGATAAATTAGATGAGGATTGTGCCACACAATTGCTCGTTTCATTCAAATATCAGAGGTTCTTTCCTTGGGAAAGCACCGGAATTGCCAAGATACACTCGGAAGAGCACCTGAATCGCTCGACAGAGCATGAGAATATCCTATTTTTCACTGATTTCCCCGATTCCCTTGCTTTCTTAAAACAATAATACATTTTTCTTGGTAGAATTTTTTTAAAATTGAACAAGGGGGTTATATTTACTGTTGCAGCGCACAGTTGTAGTTTTTAATTGAAAAAAGATGCCATTAAAGCGATGGATTTCTGGTATTCACATCTAAACTTGTCTAATTTACTAACATTGTTGGAAAATCGTGAGTTAAAATGGCTTCTTGATATTATATACATTAGTAACCATGTTTGTGACGTCCATGGTGGTGTCATTTTTCGCTGTTCATACACATACAAGCCTTGGTTCTGACTAATGTTGTGTTTTAGCAAATTTGGACAGAGCACCAGGATATTTGCTCATAGTCCACGTAAACATCTCTCAGGAGAGCATGAAAAGTCAAGGAGTAGTTCCTCCACTGTGATTCTTGAGTAATAAGTACTTGATTCATGCTAAAAAAAAAAAAAAATTTGGTATTCCCGTGGGAACCCCAGGTGCTAAAAATAGAAATATTTTCAAACGCCCATATTTCCCACACTGCACAGAACAGAGGTACGTTATTTGGTATGAAACATCTATAGGAGCAGTATAATGGATCATCATTTCTGTCATAGTGATGTGTTGAGGGAATTGAAAAAAACGCTGTGTCCGAATATTTGCAAAAATGAACAAAATTCTTCTCCCGGACCACTGATCTTTCGATATTTGGTATACAGCAGTATCCATGTGGGGTTAGGCACACGTTTATTAAAATTATGCCCTTCAGCTCATATTTGGACTCAATACAGGAGCCCAAATTTTTACATCGGGTAATATGGGGAATAATCTTTAAAAATCTTCTTCTTCAGAACCCCCCAGTTAGAATTTTTTTATATTTGGTACACGTTATTGTTGCGAGGGTCAGATTCAACTTTGTTCAAATCAAGTCCCTCAGTTAATATTTGGGCTTCCTATGGGGGCCTGAATTTTAACTTAGTGCAATATGGGGAATAATCTTTAAAAATCTTCATTTTCAGTTCCACCAGTCAGAATCTTTTGATATTTGGTATACAACATTCTTAGGGAGGTCAGATCTAAGTTTGTTCAAACCAAGCTTAATATTTGAGCTCCTTGATGGAGCCCAAAGTTTACCTCAGTCCAGTATGAGGAATAATCTATACTCTTCTCCAGGATCACTCGTAAGAATGTTTTAATATATGGTATACAGAATCCTTTATAGGGGTTGGATTCAAAAATTTGTTTTCCTCAAGTCCATCGGTTAAAAATTGGGCTTATGAGAGCCCAAATTTGAACTTGGTGCAATATGAGAAATAATCTTGAAAAATCTTCCTCAGATCCACCAGTCAGAATCTCTTGATATTTGGTATACAGCATCCCTAGGTAGGTCAGATCTATGTTAGTTCAAACCATGTTTCTGGGTAAAATATTTGGGCTCCCTATTAGAGACCAAATTTTAACTTAGTCCAATATGAGGAACAATCTTTAAAACACTTCTCCAGAACCACTAGTCAGAATCTTTTGATATATGGTCAATAGAATCCTTGCAGAGGTCAGTATCCAGTTTGTTCAAAGCAAGTGCATTGGTTAATACACCGGTCAGAATCTTCTGATAAATTGTACACAGAATTCTTTCGGAGGGTCATCCTTACAGCCGAATTATTAAGTTTCTTTCAATCAACTCCATTGGTTAATAATAGGGCTCTCTGTGGCAGCCCAAATTTTAACATACTGCAATACTGTGAATTTTAACTCCGTCCAATATAGCGTAATGCTTTTTTAAAATCGTTTTCTGATCCACCAATCAGAATATTTTGATGTATGGTATGCAGCATTCTTATGGAGGGGGTGGGGGATCAGATTCAACTTTCTTGAAATGAAGTCCTTTTAATCAAATTTGGACTTGATTTGAACAAATGTCATTCTGCCCCCCCCCCCCCACCAGTGTTTTTTTTTTGGGGGGGGGGGGGGAGGGGTCAGTTAGATCCAACTTTGTTGAAATGAAGTTCTTTGAATAATATTTAGGCTTCCCATTGGAGCCTGAAGTTTTACTTGGTGCAGTATGAGGAATATTCTGTAGTGGGCGGGGGGGGGGGGGGGGGGGGGGGGGGGGGGGGCAAATTTTAACATAGTGCTATACTGGTATATTCTCAAAATCTTCTCCAGAACCAGCAGTCAGAATTTTTTGATATTTGAAATACACCATCCTTGGGGAAGAAGGGGTGGGGGTGCTAATTTCGCATTTTTTTTTGTCAAATAAAGTCCCTGGGTTAATATTTTGGATTCCGATGGAGTGACCCTTAATTTTAATTTGGTGCAAAAGGTAATATTGTATGAAACTTTCTAGAGAACCACCATTCAGAATGTTTTGATACCTGTTATACAATACCCCAGAAGGGGTCAGATTCCAGATTGTTCAAATTAACCCTTTACCCAACGTAACGGCCAAAACCGGCCAGCGCTATTCTCAAAAATCGCCAATTAATTTTCAAAATATTTTCATTTTTTGTCTCAAAAACATAGGTTATGACCCCTCGTTGGAACGAGCTCGTCGAGCTCGTTCCAACGAGGGGTCATAACCTATGTTTTTGAGACAAAAAATGAAAAAATTTAGTTATTCAAGAATTTTTTTTTGCAAGTGTCGTCTGCTTTTCATGTTAGGTAAAGGGTTAAGTCCCAGGATTCATATTTGGGCTTCCTGTGAGGGCCCAAATTTTAATTTCATGTTATATAACCAATAATATTTAAAAAAATATTCTTCTTCAGATCCACCATTCAGAATCTATTGATATTTGGAGCTGGCAGTTGCTCACCGTTGCTCGGTGGTTCTCTCTGGGTACTCCGGCTTCCTCCACCTGTAAAACTGTCATGGTCATGATTAGCCATTGTGCAGAAATATGTGACCTTAAAAACACCAATAAAATAAATAAATAAATAAATAAATTGATATTCGGTATACGTTATCCTGGGGGTGAAGGGGAGAGGTCAGATTCAAGTTTGTTCAAATTAAGTCCCTAGGTTGATATTTGGACTCCCCAGTTTTGCATTACTGGAAAACTGGAAATTATTTTTGTGGTAGCATCCCAGTAAAACAAAAAAAATTATCTGACATGGACACCAGTAGTGTTAACTAGCTATAGATGCAATTAAATCCTTCTTCAAACAACTTTCGTCAGGTGGGCACCTCAAGCTCCATCGGGCCTCTTGTTCATGATTTCAAATGGAAGGGCAGATACAATTTTCAGCTTTTATTTCCAGGAAAATGGTAGTTGTGGCCCTTAATTAATGCACAAAAACTTTGTTATTTTGGGTTTTTCACACAATACCTTAGTAATTTTTTAAGCTTTCCCAAACCCAGTTTGGGAAAGACTCTTGTTATTCTTCTTTTTCAAAAAATTTTCTTCGCTATTTTTTAGGCTTTCCCAAACCCAGTTTGGCATACCTATGTAATGTCATAAAATCTAGTGAAATGATATTTGTAAAAATGCTTATTTTCAAATATTCTGCCAAAACCATCAAAATTTCACCATTTCCAAAAGTCTCAAAATTGTTTACAGTTATTTAGCCAAAATTTTCCACACATTTAGAGCATAATATGATGCACCAAAATCACTACAACAATATTTCAAAATTAACCGTTATTGGTAAAAAATTACATGAATATAGCATCTTTTCTTCAAAATTGACCAACTTCAAGGGCAAATTTGTCTGATTGCAAGGCTGCTGTAACAATTATTTTGGTATGGATAGATGCAACAATGATTGCAGAAAAAATTTACTGTTTACCCTTAAATCTCAGATTTAACCATCAAGCACAATGAGGGGCGAGAAAAAGAGTTCCTTTTGAAAATGCCCAAATTAGCCAACTTTGGTTGCTTTTTATACGCCCGTTTAAAAACGGTTGTATTATGTTATCAGTCTGTCTGTCTGTCTGTCTGTCTGTCTGTCCATCCATCTGTCCATCTGTCTGTCTGTCCATCTGTCTGTCTGTCCATAAACAATTTGGTTTCCGTTCATTTAAAGTCGAACGCCTTGACGGATCAACATCAAACTTTCAGAAGTTGTTTTTAGCATTAAAATACAGGTCAGGTTCGATATTGGTGTTTCTCAGTGCATCTGCTGCAGAGATATGGCCCTTTGAAAACACAATTTTTCTAAAAAAAATTGGTTTCTGTTCATTTAAAGCTGAACGCCTTGACGGATTGACACCAAATTTTTCAGATGTGGTTTTTAGCAATGAAATACAAGTCAAGTTCGATATTGGTGTTTCTCAGTCCATCCACTGCAGAGTTATGGCTCTTTGAAAACAAAATCTTTCAAAAAAAATTGGCTTCCCTTCATTTAAAGTCAAATGCCTTGACTGATCGTCATCAAACTTTCAGATGTTGTTTTGTAGCAATAAAATACAGGTCAAGTTCAATAGTGGTGTTTCTCAGGCCATGCGCTGCAGAGTTATGGCCCTTTGAAAACACAATTTTTGAAAAAAAATTGGTTTCCGTTCATTTAAAGCCGAACGCCTTGACGGATTGAAACCAAATTTTTCAGATGTTGATTTTATACACCCGTTTGAAAAACGGGATGTATTATGTGAATGGTCTCTCCACCCGTCTGTCCGTCCATGGACACATTTCGTTTCCGGATGATAACTTTAGTTGTAATGGTTTGAGCTGAGTTAAATTTGGCATGTGGATTTAGTATGACAAAATACAGGATGGGTTCGACTTCCGTTTCTAGCGGACCATTTGCAGTAGAGTTATGGCCCTTTATTTATGGGAATTTAGCCCAACTTTTCGTTTCCGAGCGATAACTTTAGTTTTCCTTGACCGATTTATTTCAAGTTTTCAGTTTTTTTTGTTTTTGACCACAAAATACAACTCAAGTTCACTTTTGACCACAATCGCATATACCTTTCCAGAGTTATTCCCCTTGAATGATTGCAAATTTATGGATTTTGTGGTTTCCGGATGATAACTTTAGTTTGCCTTGACTGATTTTTTTTCAAATTCTCAGATTTTGTTTTTGACCACAAAGCACAGCTCAAGTTCACCTTTGGCCATAATCGCATGTACCATTCCATAGTTATTCCCCTTGAATGATTGCAAATTTGTGAATTATGTGGTTTCCGGATGATAACTTTAGTTTGCCTTGACTAATTTGTTTCAAATTCTCAGATTTTGTTTATGACCACAAAGCACAGCTCAGGTTCACTTTCAGCCAAAATCGCATGTACCTTTCCAGAGTTATTCCTCTTGAATTTGTGCATTTTGTGTTTTCCGGATTATAACTTTAGTATGGCCTAACTGATTTTTTATTCGCCTGTTGAAAAACCATCGAATTATGGAATCAGTCTGTCTGTCTGTCCATTTGTCCATCCATTTGTCCATCCATCGGTCTGTCCGTTCGTCAACAATTGGTTTCCAGATGATAACTTTAGTATTTTTTTCAGATGACTCCTAAACTTGGTATGTGGTTTAATCAAAACAAAAGACAGGTCAAGTTCGAATATGGGGTCAGTTTGAACTTCGAAGTTCCCCTGAATTATTGACCTTATTGGACATAGAATGCATCAAATATTTGGTTTCCGGATGATAACTTTTATTATTTGTTTTCCGATTGGTTCCAAACTTGGCATGTTGTTTAACCACAACAAAATACAGGTCAAGTTCGAATATGGGGTTGGTCCAAACAATTTTCACCCTCACCCCCATCCTTACCCCAACCCTTCAAAAATACAAAACAGGCATATATTGTCCCGCTACACGGTGCTCTTGTTTTATTATTATCATTTTGGAAAGGGTTAATTTCAAACACTTTGCTTTGCTACATGTAGAGATGTTTAATGAACAAATCCGCTGTTGTAAGTTATGCTCTGGGACTTAACACCAACATATGCTTTGGCCACAAAAAACAACAGTACTGCCCGAAAAAAAGACTTTCAGTAAATTTTGCAAATTTCTGTTCTCATTTGTCCATAAACAAAAAGGAAAAAAAAAGCTCATTGTGCTTTCCATAAGTGCATTCAAAAATCAATGGGGAACAATTTTTGTGTTTTATGTTTTGGTGACTATCTTTATCCAATACTAGTTTTGGCTGCATAACAACTGGTCAGGTCAGAAAAACTTGCAGTTTTCATTACTCATTTCTTTTCAAAACAGAAAGCATGCATCCCATGTTGCTTTCCATACATTTATTCAGTAGCATGCATCCCATGTTGCTTTCCATACATTTATTCAGTATTTATAGCGTAACAGGGGGTGCTGTGGCGCTGTAGGTGCAGGCTGCAAGCCGAGAGGTCCTCGGTTCAAATCCCACCTGGGCAACCGTGTAGGGCATTGTGGCATTGTGTACTAAGGCGCTCTGCATGTGGATGGTGCACTTGTCTTCAACCAATGCTAACCCTGCAAGTGTGGAGTTAGTAAGTTGGGGAGCCTAACAGTTGCTCACCATTGCTCTGTGGTTCTCTCCAGGTACTCTGGCTTCCTCTACCTGTAAAACATGCATCCCATGTTGCTTTCCATACATTTATTCAGTATTTATAGCGTAACAGGGGGTGCTGTGGCGCTGTAGGTGCAGGCTGCAAGCCGAGAGGTCCTCGGTTCAAATCCCACCTGGGCAACCGTGTAGGGCATTGTGGCATTGTGTACTAAGGCGCTCTGCATGTGGATGGTGCACTTGTCTTCAACCAATGCTAACCCTGCAAGTGTGGAGTTAGTAAGTTGGGGAGCCTAACAGTTGCTCACCATTGCTCTGTGGTTCTCTCCAGGTACTCTGGCTTCCTCTACCTGTAAAACTGTGTGACATGAGGTGACCCTGGCCGTTGAAAGTGTTGTTAAACCCCAATAAATAAATAATTAAATGATAGGGTAACAATTTTCTGTTGTGTATTTTGTGTTGACACTTTATCCAGTACCAGTTTTGGCCGGACGGATGTGAGTTCATTTTCTGATTAATTTTGTACTTTGCTGTGCTCAGTTTCCCTGGGTAGGATTGGTATAGTCTATTTCGTTTGCATATCTGTATTATGTGTCAGAGGGAAACAAATTTTCTGTGATAAGTTCTGGTGTCACACCTAATCCAGCACCTGTTTTGACAGCTTTGTCCAGAAAAAAAAACTTTCATTTTTATGAATTTTGCTGCATTCTATACTCATTTTTTCCCGTTATTAAATCCAAATCCAAACAACCTGATCTCCTCTGAAATGGCTATTAAAGTGACTAACTGTTTGCCAGAAAATGTTTTGCACATGTAGAGGAACATTGTTATCCCTGTTTTAGTCTCATTAAATTATCAAATTCTTTCGATGTGACTCAGAAAAAGGCAAAATAATTTTTAGAAGTTAGGCATTAAAATATAGGCTCTTCCAAAGAGCTAACTAACCCTGCGAAAAAAACATAAAAAAAAATCATGATTTTCTGCAAAGTTGGGCGAAATTGAAGGGTCTATTTTTCTCGATTGCGACTCTGGTGTATATAGATACAGCACCCATGCAGGAACCCCAGGAAGTGAAGCAGTGCTTGTTTACTGAGGTAAACAAGTTCTGTTTTACTGGTAAAATAGGACCTGGCAACCAATGCTGCTGGGGTGCAATCTCCCAGTAAGTGGGAAACATTAGTATAAACGATTGGCAAAACTTGACTTTATACTTTTGCTGAGTCATGATATAGCCCAGATACTGACAATGATGCTGAACACTACTAAACAGATGCAGCAATAATTATACAATAAAGTTACTGTTAATATTTTTTCTCTGATTTAAGCCTTCAGAACCCCCATGGATGCCTGAGAAGTGAAGGTCTGCATGTCGACTGAAGTAGGTTTATTTTCCTCCACTGATAAAATAGGACCTGGTAACCAATGCCACTGGGGTGCAATCCCTCAATAGGTGGGGCAAAATAAGCATAAACGATTGACAAAACTTGTCTTTATACTTGTGTTGTGTCATGATACAGCTTAGATGCTGATAAGGATGTGATTAGTTTGGAAAGGGTAAACTTGAAAGACTTTGCCTCCAAGTGTGTACAGTAGCCTATTTATGGACCTACAAGAATACAAACACGACATGCCAAAAGCCAATATGTATTTCACCACAGCTGGATCACATACACAAGGCATGTATGCTGCAATAAATACACAGGTTTCAGCAGGTGAATATAATAATAAACCTTTGGCCTTCCGCTGATTTGTCGCAGTCACCTAATGAGGAGGCCTACATCAACCCAGTGCCTCAACTGAGTATTCCTCCCCCACTCTCCCTCTTAATCTCCCAGCATTCAGTCAAAAACTGTTTCATAATTCCCCCATTGGCACCTGCTTAACTTATGGCAGCTGGATCACATACGCGAAGCATTACTCTGCAATATATACACAGGTTTCAGCAGGTGAATATGCAGGGCTTATTTTATGGCAGTTGGTTCACATACACGTAGTGTGTATGCTGCAATATATACACAGGCTTCAGCAGGTAAATATGCAAGGCTTATTGGGAAAAATGCAGTCTTGTGAAGCTGGTACCAGAAGGGTCAGTGTATGTTGAGTTTATTGGAAGCTACATATCCAGGAATGGTGTGATGCACTGATAGACAGAATGTAATGAAGCACCCCAAAATTTCCCGAAGCATACCAACACGTATGGTGGTGAAGTCGCCCTGAATGGGGGACTGAAAGAAAGTCCACATAACTACACGTATGGTGGTGAAGTCAGCCCTGAATGGGGGACTGAAAGATAGACCTAAATTCCAGTGCTGGAATGGCTAGTCCTCCTCGTTCTCGATGGTCTGCAAAGTATGTGTCCGAAATACGAATGCAATGTATGCCTCTGCCTGCTGTAGAAAGAGAATGAGGGGAATAAGGAGAATGAAATACCAGGAAAAACTGGTACCACATGAGTCTCTCTTTTCGGGTGTCGACTTGATGGTGGTGTGTCGGGTGGTGGTGGGGTGAAAATGGGACGATGTTACGATATAGCAAACAATGTAACACTGAAGACAAAGGGATAAATTATTGTGATGGAATAAAACAAAGTGGGGTCTCATGTGACTGTGTTAGGAGTTTCATTGGTTGTAGGAAACTTTGAGTACAGTCCATATGAATGTAAAGTGGATAGTTGAAGAGTAAAAAAAAGTGGCTGACACCTGGATATTATTATTTTGAAGAAATATCAGAGTGTAGGGGATGTTCCAATCAATATGATTGATAGTTTTGTGTACAATACATCGCGCCTTTTCACATTAAAAAGTTGGGAAAGCCCATAATTTGTCCAATAAATTACAATTCTCTAGTTTTTTTTGTTTTTTCCTTTTTGGTGGGGGAGGCCGGAGCATTTAAGCATTTCATTTGACCTTCTTAAATGTGCTCCCCTCCCCCCCCCCCCCACCCCCCACCCTAAAGTTCTTTAGGAGTACAGGAATTAACCAATCGTTTTTATTTCTCCCGAGTTAACTGTCAAGTTTGGTCGAGTTTGGAAATCGAGGGATGGCCAGGCCCACACCAAGCGACTATTCACGATCAAAACAGGAAAACCGAACACGCTAACTGGAAAATGATATGACAAGAAAGTTAAGTGCAGTGTTTGCAATAATGAAGTTGATTCGGGCTCCAAGGATAGTTACCGTAAGCAACATTCAGACGTATACATAAAATTCATTCGCGTTCTGGAAAAGAATCAAATGCAGATTGGTATGTTTGATAGTCGCGAAAACATACAGAAAACCGATAACTCTTGCTGCACTGCTATTGTCAGAAAAGTTTGCGGCATGGATGTCGTTATCGCCACTTGTGTCTTGTAATACTATCATGAGTTCTAATCTGCAGCCAGGTTCAGAACTCACGACAGTATCTCAAGACACAACTGGCAATAAAGACATCCAAGCAGCCACGCTGCACCACCATGCCACACCACGCCATCAGACAAGGATGAAATATTTTACGTTCTTCTGGAAGTGTCCTTGCCAAGTGGTTTGACATTCATGTGGTCTCAAGAGTAGAAGTTACTTCAATAGATATTGATGTATTTAGAAATCTTCTGTTAAAAATGAGACCATATGCCCCTCCTGAAAATACCTTGATTGAGTTCTTAGGAAGCCTCAAACCTGCTCACAGGGCCATTAATTTTTCAAAATTTTCCTGGCAGAGACACCCACAAATGGGAGGGGGAAAATCCTCCCATACTTACCCAAACTCGGACCTCCAGCCCTCGGGTGATGACTTCATGCCAATTTTTCGAGCAATTTTGTATTGGCCCCCTAAAAATTCTGCCTCCCTTATGCCTATGCTCAGCAATGAGTGGGTGGATTTCAATGAAATTTGGTATGAGGGATCATTGTGACAAGCCACTCCTGCATGTTATAAAACAGTTGTCTGTAAATTTTTCACCGAAGTTATGGTCCTTACTTTGTCAATTTTTCATGATTTTTGTTTCATCTGCAGCGATATCTCAGTGGTGCATGAGTGCATGGATTTCAATGAAATTTGGGAGGAGGGGTCCTTGTGAAAAGCCGACCCTGTGCATGTTATAAAAAAGTTGCCTGCACATTTTTTTACCACAGTTATGGTCCTTACTTTGTCAATAGCTCTTGTTGTACCAACTAAATTTTGTGAGTGGGCTTCCACAATGTCGTATCTCAAATAACTCCAAATATGGGGAGCACAGAACAGAGTAACTGTGGTTCCTCAAACAGAAAGCCCCATTTGTTGTTTCAGATAACATTTGGAGTCTATCAGATGTGTTTTCTATGAGAAAAATGACTTTTAGTTGGTGATACAACATTTTGAGAGTTAACTTGCTGTAATGGAAATAATACAAGATTTTTGAATTGATTACGTTATATCCCTGTCATCTATTGACCTGTACCATTCACTCGATGAGTGGTTTGTCAATGCTTTCTACCTGTTTCATTTCCACCTGTCAGAAAATAGCTCATTACTTCCATTCACAAGACAGGAATTTGGAGATACGACATCAGCATTCCCCGTTCTTTGAAAAATACTTTGAAAGTACGATATTTGATAACTATATGTGAACATTTCGGAGCCCAAAAAAAACCCTCAAAAACACAATTTGCCAGATCAGTTTCTTCTGTTCTTGAACATCTTATGTAATCAGACCCATAGATCCCGAATTTGTGAAAGAGTGTTTCACGCCTCAATCGGAGATACTAGTACTGTTGTAAAACGATGTCAGTGAAAATAAGTTGCCAACAATGACCCAGTGACCCGTGCTCCCAGTAATGCTCAGTTGATTACTGTGTGTGATTAAGATGTGAGTTTGGGTGCAGTTTCAGTTAGCAGTGTGAATATTCACTGTTCAGCTGTAAGCACCTGTTTTGTTGACTCTGTGTCCAGATATTTTGTACTGCTATGTGCGGTATTTACTGCTGTGTGCGGTAAACTTGGATTCCGTCGTATATTTTTGTCATACATTTTCATGTTTAAAATGTCAATTCATTCATGCTATTTTTCTGATTTAGAATATCTTGAAAATATAACAATGGCGTCGTCAATAAAAACATCAATGGCCCTTCATAAAACAAAGGAGAAAACATTTGAAACAGCACAGATTCACTCCAGGCTGAATGCAATTCTTCAGAAACAAGAGATACTGGAGAGTATAAGAATTGAAGAGGACCTAAAAGATAGGGGGGTGGAAATGGAACAGGTCACAAATGCGACTGCTGAGAAAATACCAAGCCTAAACCTAAAATGCTTCCTGGTAGAAAGTCAACAACTCCTCAAGTTATGGGCGATGATGTTTTAGAAGCCGTGACTCACCGTGCAACAAGACAGAACACACAAATGATACATTCTGTGCAAATACCATTAACAAATATGTCGCCTCAGCAACAGGATTTACAGGTACGTGATCAAGGATTGGTTCCTGATTCTTCTTGATGTCAGTCTGAGCCAAAACCACTACCACATACTGATTCCATGATCTCATCAACAAATTATTCCGCACCTCAATCTGAAGGCCAGCAAAAACATCCTATCCCACCTTCAACAAGTATGCGGTCACCTGCTGCATTAGTGTTGAATTAGAGTGTTATCCTAAAAGATTTGCATGGAACTGACAAACATTTGGAGCGGTTTGCAGTGGCACCTGTTGAAAATAATAGTGGCGATGGTAATAAGAGTGTGATCTTTGACAAAACAACACTGTTTCATCTACAAACTTCACCTTGGCAAATCTGAACTGAAGAATGTTTTTGCATGAAAAATTGTGGCAAAATGATGAAACGGCAGAGTTTAGTTTTCTTCATTACTCTGGCAAACCTCTTACTATATCACGCAGTTCAGTAGGCCACAAATCATCTCTTATCAATAACAATGTTTTGGATAGAGCCACATTGTGCTATATATCTACCACACTTCCTCATAAAAAGATGGTTAAAAAGTGTTACAAAGAACTGTGGTCTGAGAGTATCTCTTTTAGACCCACTGAAGAATGTTGTTCTGAACACGTATCAGCCAGAAACAGTGAAAAAGAGGCACTTTTGAAAAGGAAACTGGATTTTGATGAGAAAGCTTTGGATAAGAGCAAGGGGATGATACAAATCGGTGAAGAAAATCCTACAATGGCACATGACAGTATTCTTACAGGGTCGGAGCTTCTAAATATTGAAACCAGGAGTGATGAAAACAATGCAGTTGAAAGGAGTTTGACTAGTATCATCAATACACATCAAGATGTTATTGATGAGACACAAGAGAAATTAATGACAGTGGTGAGTTCAGGTATTTCGAAAGTTGAAGCGGAGCACAGCAAAGTATTCAGTATCGATACAGAAGATCCTTGCTTCACAGCTGAACCGTTCTGCCTTAACAGACAGAATCCTGATGTTAAGAGGATATTTCAAAGTCTGATTCCAGATACCTGTTAGATGAGATCACTGAGGGTCATCTGGTACTTCTCAGAAATGTTTGAAGAAATAACCACAAAATAGTGTGAAGAAATTGAAAGCCTTGTGGTAAAGTCGCCCCAAAGATAAATTCCAAACACATTCAAAATGATGTGTGGAATTAGTTATAAAAAAAACATGAAAGCACTAATTAATGAGGTTATTGGCTTCATTAATTATTTGATTATTATAAATGATTGTCTTTTAAAAGAAAAGTATGAGTTCAACAGTGAGGTAACTGGCTTCATTGTGTAGCAGCTCATCACAAAAAAAAAATATTTCTATTGTTTACTTTCACATGATCCTACACATGCACTGCATTTATAGCTGTTGTTTCCATGTTTAAATTCAGCACATTGGCAAGATGCCATTTACAAGCACTTTGCACTTTGCCTGAATATTCGGTTTGTTCAGTATCACAAGTTTTTCACCTCATGAAGCATCGCCTAAACCTCACTCAGTTCTATTTTGGCAAGATTGTTTTGAAGTTAATTGTCAACTTTGATCATTACACACCTTAACTACATTATTACTGGTGTCCTGGTGTTTTGTCTGTCAGCTATCATACAGTTGATGTTTGGAGACACACATATAAAGCTGAGATTTATGTAATAAAACTGTAATCTTTGTAAAATTTTTGTAAAATTTAGAGTCTTTTAATTAACTGGTGAAAAACTAAATGATGTGATAAACTATTGTGTTAATTAGAACGCTCAGTCAAAATTAATTTGAAGTTACAAAAAGTATAACCCCCAAAAAATAATTTTTTCTCAGACATTACACAAAACTACAACTCTCTTATTCTGTCTAGAATTTGGGTTCAGGTTATTACCTATTTTCTTCTGTGATGACTGCATGGAATTTGGAGTTATCTGGTCACACTTTGGCAGGAAAGTGTATTGTTTGAATACTCCATGAACGTGTTTTTGTGTTCATACAAGTGTTTGTGTTGTATGGTTTATTGGAATGTGATGAGGTTATTTGCTTCATCTGATACTTTTCTTTGTGAGTTTATGACATGTGAGGAGATTTGCTTGAGGATTTCTAATGAACTACTTTCGACCTTTATTCAGAGAGGATTGAATTCTTAAATAAGAATGGGGGAATGTTGTAAAATTATGTCAGTGAAAATAAGTTGCCAACAATGACACAGTGAGCCGTGTTCACAGTAATGCTTGATTGATTACTGTTTGTGATTGAGATGTGAGTTTGTGTGCATTTTCAGTAAGTAATGCGAATGTTCAGCTGAATGTTGACTGTGTGTCTAGATATATTGTACTGTTGTGTGCCGTATTTACTGCTGTGTGCGGTAAACTTGGATTTTGCCGTATATTTTTGTCATACATTTTCATGTTTAAAATGCCAATTCATTCATTCTATTTTTCTGATTTGGAATATCTTGAAAATAGAATAATACGAAGCCCATCGACATAATATTCTTGACCATCAATAATAATTTTTTCATGAAGTTGAATATTTTGGCTTTTAAGTACTGCAGCACTGAAAGCATTATGCCTCACTGTGTTCGATGCGGCAGAAAGAAACTACATGAACTTAAGAATATTTGCCAGCATTTCACTTCTACACAGCACAGGACTGATGGCAGTTAATGTTCTTCCCAAGTTTCAATGCCATTAGGAGAGACACAATGACATGGCAGGGCTATAGTGGGGTCTAGAAAATATTGACACATCTTGAATTTGAAAAAAAATTAAGTCCCTTTGCTAAATTCAACTCAATAGACCTACTTGCTTAGTAGTAAATTGTCTTGGGGTTTTTAGACTGGACAATATGTACTTCTAACTCCAACTCACCAAAGAGTCCTTTGACACCAGCTAAGGTCTGTGGCTGCTAATCACAGGCGGTGATGGCAGAAAGCTTCATCCAACACTTTGTCAGTGGCTGTTTTCTCCAGTACGTCTGTACTCTCTTACCTCAGAAATCCGACAGCGCAGGAACAACTGTCAGATATTCCTCCACCTTAAAACACTAGCTGATTGACATCTTTGATCCAATCAGGAAGCTTGGTTTGTACACACCTATTTACAACCATCCAATCAGGGAGCCTCATTCATACACAGATGGGAGTTCCTATGAGAAATGACATTTAGGTCAGACAAAACTTATTAATAGGGTGACAGAACAGGAGTAATGATATAGCCATGGATGCTGAAGTCTAGAAAAAGTCAAATATCATGAAATACCTCCAGTGACAGTGTGCTGTCCATTGATATTGTTAATATCAACTTTCCATCCAAAATCATTGTGTGATTGGTCTTAAAATGCTTTGAATCCTGTATTTTTTCTTCTTGAAAAGTCCTTGAATTCTTGTTGAAAAGGGTCTTGATTATGTACCCCAGAAAAGTGTTTGAACCACAGGGGTATGGAAACATATAATATATATTATATACATATAAAAACTGAAAGGGTCGCCAGAAATTATAATACTCGTCCAGCCCCAGTAAACCTCAGCTCAAATCAAATTTAGTGGACTCATTAACTCAGTATTTAACCTATAACTCATTTTTAGCCTGACTGTTTACAGACTGGGCTATAGTCATGACTTTCGTCTGTCTGTCTGTCTGTCTGTCTGTCTGTCTCTGTCTGTCTGTCTGTCTGTCTGTTAACATTTAAGTTTGTGGTTAAAGTTTTTTAGTCAAGGTTAAAGTTTTTTTTCTTTTAAATTAATATTAATTACTATTGATTGTATCATTCTCATTATGTTTCATGTTATTTTGGGAAATATTTAACCCTTTTTTGTATGGCAATTTAACTTACAACTTCCAGGTTAAAGTTTTTGGTTAAAGTTTTTTTGTTTACAAAGTTATACCTTTAATTCTTCAAAAAGTTTAGTGCAATGTCACTGTTTCTCATTTGGGACATCTACTGTCTACTGAACCTTTCTACAGTCATTTTCATTAATATTGGCATGATTTTAATCCCTTTTAAACATGTTTTCAGACTTAGTTTCTTTGTGTTTGAAATTAGGCTTTGCCACATATTTTCTTACTTTAATTCTTGCATGGTCATTACAAATAAATGACCACATTTACATCAATGATTTCTTTAATCGGTTTTATGAAATATTTAACCCTTTTTTGCAGTCAGTTTTACTTAGTATTTCCAGCTTAAAGTTTCGGATTAAAGTTTTGCTTTTCAAGACTGTACCTTTCATTCTTCGAACACTGTGTTCAACGTCATTGTTTTTCATTTGGGGCAAGGGCTACTGAACCTGTATACAGTGGTTTCAAATAATATTGGCTTTAATTTAACCCTTTTTAAAATGGTTTTCGAACTTAGTTTCTCTAAATTTCAAATTAGGCTTCTACAACATACTTTGTTACTTTTTATCCCCCCTCCCCCCACACGGGAGGGATATAGCCTCGATCTCCATCCTTCCATCTGCTCCATTCATCCATCTGTACATCTGTCCGTCTGTTCGAACTTTGTTTATGGCTGAACTTGAACAATAGTTAACAGATTTCAATTTTTTTCAGTATATATCTCTATAGCAACAATGTCTACATCAAGTTCGATGACCACCATTATCCAGTGAAAGTTGTTGGGAGTTATAGCCTTGCCCCCCCCCCCCCCCCCCCCCACACACACACACACACACACCACCCACCAATTAGGCAGTTTTTTTCTTTGCTGCAGAATGGATTTTGAACTATTTAGAGTGACTACACAGGACTACATGCGAAAAAATTTCTAACCTCCTATAAAAGACTCTCCCCCCCCCCATTCTCCCCCACCCCCACTCCTCCCCCGTTGCCAATTAAGTACTTTTTTTCTTTGGTCCAAAATGCATTTTGAAGGATTTGCAGTAACTACATGTGGAAATTTTTTTCTACTCCTATAACACCCCTGCCCTAACTCTCCCCCCCCCCCCTCTTTGGGGTGCCAATTAGACATTTTTAATTAATATTAATTACTATTGATTGTATCATTCTCATTATGTTTTAGGTCTTTTTAGGACATATTTAACCCTTTTTTGCAGTCAATTTAACTTAGAACTTCCATGTTAAAGTTTTTGGTTATTTTTTTTTATTTACTGAGTTCACTTTATCTCCATTGCCTGCATGGGGGCACGATGACGCCGTGTACTAAGGCGTACTGCACGTCGATGGTACACATGTCTTCAACCAATCTAACCCTGCCTGCGCTGCGGTGCAGAGTTACGATGTTGGGGAGCTGGCAGTTGCTCGTCGTTGCTCGGTGGTTCTCTCCGGGTACTCCGGCTTCCTCCACCCGTAAAACTGTCACGGTCATGGTTAGCCATTGTGCATAAATATATGACCTTAAACATCAATAAATAAATAAATAATTTACTGAGTTACACCTTTTATTTTTCAGACAGTTTAGTGGAATGTCACTGTTCTCATTTGGAACAATGTCTATACTGTCTACTGAAGCTTTCTACAGTGATTTTCATTAATATTGTTAGAATTTTAACCCTTTTAAACATGTTTGCAGACTTAGTTTCTTTGTATTGCTTATTAGGCTTTTACTTTGTTGCTTTAATTCTTGCATGGTCAATACAACTTAATGATTGCATTTACATCAGAGATTTCTTTTATTGGTTTTAGGAAATATTTAACCCTTTTTTGGCAGTCAATTTTACGTAGTATTCCCAGCTTAAAGTTTTGGATTAAAGTTTTTCTTTTCAAGGTTGTATCTAAAATTCTTCAAACACTGTTACGTCATTGTTTTTCATTTGGGGCAAGGTCTACTGATGTTGTATACAGTGGTTTCAATTAATGTTTGCATTAATTTAACCCTTTTCAAAACGGTTTTCAAGTTTAGTTTGTTTAAATTTGAAATTGGGCTTCTAACACATACGTTTTGTTCTTGCATGATCAATACAACTTTTAATAATTGCATTTACAGACATGATTTCTTTTACTTGCATGCAGCTTTTTTTCTCATTACCTGAGCTTCACAGTTTGAAATATAAAGAAATGCCTTCTGCAGCATACTTCTGTTGTTTTTCAAAAGTAATACAGATTGGAAGGAAATGGGAGTGAGGGACTTTGATGCTGTCTCCAAAACGTTGGGGGAGATGGGTGGAATCAATCCACTCCTCCCCATGTTATCCAGAGGAAAAATCCTGTTCTAATTATACGATTCTCTTCAAATTTCATATTACTTTTTTATACGCCCATTTGTAAAATCGGTCATATTACGTAAATAGTCCGCTGTCCATAAACAATTGGTTTCCGACCGCTAACTCCAGTTTGGATTATTTGATTTCAACCAAAGTTGATATTTGTATTTTCCAGCTAGTAATGCAGCCCAAGTTTGAATATGGGTTAAACAAAAAAAATAGCTCAGACTATTTTGTGTCTAAGCATTGTCATTGCTGGGACAGTCAGGCTGCATGCGTGACATCACTCTAGTTAACCCTCTGCTCACTGATGTCAAAATATTAAAAATTTCACACAGATAGTTTTTCCCATAAATAATGCAACTTGGAAGTTAACCAATGCTATCTTGTTTGACAGAGCTCAATGAGCTCTGTCAAGCCAGTTTGAATTGGAGAAAATCCCTGTTACATTATTGAAATTTTTTCAGCTTGAAATTTTGACATTAGTGAGCAGTGGGTTGAAGTCCATATAAAATAGGAAATCATTTAACATCCTCTATTTGTCAGAGTTTATTGGAAAGTCCATATTTGCATTCTCCAATAAATTGTAAGAAAATACTTTACAGAGCACTAAGACTATTTATCTAATGTTTGCTTCTACTCCTTATGTTTGTTCACCAAATATGAACTATTGCTTTGGTAGAAACTCCACTCCATGGATATTTTAGTGGTAACTTCCTCTCCACATACTAGTATGCTGTAGAATTCTCAGGAAATGAAGCCGAGTTTACTTACATTGTTTGTTTTATTTTACTAATATAATAGGATCTTGTAATCAATGCATGGGATGTAAGTCCTCTGAAGTGAGTACCATAAATATAGAATAATTCTCCCCCTCATCCAAGCATCTTGGATGAGCAGGATGAGGGGAATTCTGTGAAGCATAAAACGAACATGTCAGAGGGATGAATATACATCGTCACCGATAGGGGGCGTGCCAATCTCGATTAAAAGAGGTGAAAATGAGTGCTATGCACGAATGATTTTATGATCAGTTATTGTTACCTGAGTATAAAACGCTGGTTCATGATGAACAGAATGTCGATTTAAAGCCTATTGGAGGTTGGCAGTATGAAAAAATGGGTGGGTTCTTGCGACCCAAGCCTGGGGGGGAAGGCATCCCTCTGACATGTTCGTTTTATGCTTCACAGAATTCCCCTCATCCTGCTCATCCAAGATGCTTGGATGAGGGGGGGAATTCTGTTACACATAAAACTCACAGTCATTCGGGATGAAATTGCATAGTTTAAAGATGATGCCAACCAACAAATAATCTATGGAGTATTTTTTAATACAGCGTTAGCAAACGTTTTATCAGGGTTAGCTAATGGAATATCTGATCTAAAATAAAATTTATAAAATGTTTCAGCAGAAGTCCAATTTGCTGTGGACAGAACGTTATTTAGTGAGATTCCAGCATGAATGGCGGCTGATGTAGATGAACCTCTCACTGAGTGTGCCTTGTAAACTGAAATGTCGATGCCAGCATTTTTGAGAATATCACAAATCCATCTAGAGAGGGTGCTGGTGCAAATTGCAGAAAAAGTTTTGAAAGAAATAAACAATTTTGAACTTTTCCTTTTGTCTTTAGTTCTGTGGAGATATTCAGAAAGAACAGCAAGGACACATAAATGTTCCTTGTCATATTTATAAAGATTTATTGAATTTTTATGACGTGACGGTTTGGTTGTTTTGAGATGATCAGTAATAAGAAAAATAACTTCGGAGTTTGTGATTCGAATATTTTTTATATCAAGAGCTGCAAGCGTTTGAACTCTTTGAGCAGTGCATAAAGCAATAAGGGCTGCCAATTTCTTGGTCAATAAATTTAAGGACAGCGTTCCATGAGGATAAAGTGATTCTAGATATTGGAGTAACGTAGAGACATCCCAAAGTGTCGAATAACGAGGCTTTGGAGGGTGTTTGTTGAAAATTCCTTTTACATTTCTGTTAACTAATTTGGAATCTGAAAAACTAATATTTGATAATAAACTAAGAGTTTGATTTAACATTGATCGGTGAGAATTAATCACACTGTAAGATTTTCCTGAATAATCAAGGAAGGCTAGATAATTAGCTAAATGTGTTTCAGATGGGTAAAGTGGATTAACCTTCCTTTCCTTACACCAAACAATCCATTTCCCCCAGGCATAATTATATGTTTTTTGAGTGGCTGGTTTCCATGACTGTAGGATGAGGTTGGCAGCTGATTTTGAAATGCCTCCTGATAGGAATTGATTCCAGAGACAAGACATGCGGCAAGTTGGAGTTTCCCTGCAAGGGGATGAATGCAGTTGCTGTGTGGTAGTCAGAGAAGATGTTCTGTTTTTGGAAGGAAAATAGGGTAATGACTGAGAATTTCGAGCAGTAGAGGATACCATGGTTGTGTACTCCAGACGGGAATTATGAGAAGAGCCAACCTTACTTTGTCTTCCTTTATTTTCATAATGATCTTCATGAGCAAACTGAAAGGAGGGAAAATATATGGAATTAGGTTTCCCCAATTTATAGTAAAAGCATCAACAAATTTTGCATAAGGATCATAATGCCAAGAAACATAATCTTGTAATTGACAATTCAATCTGGAAGCAAAGAGGTCGATACAAGGAGAAATTTCCAATTGTTCACATAAAGTTTGAAATATTTCTGAGTCAATCATCCATTCTGTATTATCACTGAATTGTCTAGATAATTTGTCAGCAACAATATTTTCTGTCCCTGGGAGGTGAACAGCTGAAAGTTGGATTTCCCAATTCAAAACACAGAAGAAAAATTTCCTTTGTAACAAGAAACAAATTCATAACAGGGCCTCCCTTATTATTGATATAAGCTACTGATGTGGAATTATCACTTCTAACACATATATGAATTGAAGAAAAATTGTGACATAAACTTCGGAGACCTAAGAAGATTGCCTTAAGCTCCAACAAATTAATATGCAAAGGAGATTCTAAAGAGGACCATCTGCCATTCGCATAACTGTTTTCAAGTGATGCACCCCATCCAAGATGTGAGGCATCAGTCACCAAATATAGAGATATATCTTTTGGCCGACAATCTTTTCCATTCTTTATTTTAATATTCTTAGTCCACCAGATAACCTCTTCCCTGGCTGCTGAAGACAGAAGAATTTCAGCATCAAAGTTACCTTGTGAGACTTGAAGCCCCTCAGTTTTTTCTTTATCCAAAAACCGATAAAATAATTCTCCCAAATTGATTGCCTTTAAAGCTGAAGTATAAAGGCCTATTACCCGAGCTAAAGTTCTGAGAGTAACCGGGCCTAAGAGTAGATTTTTAGAATGAGAGATAATTTTTTCGATTTTTGTCTTCTGAAAGAAAAATTTTGAATTTTCCAGAATCTATAATAAACCCAAGATATTGGATTTTTTGAGTGGGTGTGAGGCATGATTTTCCAAGGTTGATATTAAACCCTAGTCTGTCAAACATAGTCTTTAAGAACATGGTATTTTCCCTGCAAGTCTCCGGAGACTTGTGACAAATGAGGGAGTCGTCAATATAAAAGAAAGACTTTACACCTCTAGATCGGACAAATGAAAAAATCGGTTTCATCAATTTTGTAAAAATCCTTGGTGCCGACGCCAAACCAAAAGGGAGACAGCAAAACTCATATAAGGTATTATTCCAGAGGAACCTCAAATATTTTCTGTCATGTTCATGAATAGGGACACTGAAATAAGCATCTTTCAGATCAAGTGAAGTGAAAAATTCATTTTTCTCCAAAGATTTTAAGACAACATCAAGAGTCTCTTGTTTGAAATGATGATATTCAATAAACAAATTGAGTTTTTTCAGATTTATGATAGGCCGAAAACCACCGGTTTTCTTTTCCCTGAGGAATAAATTGGAAATAAATTTCCCAGGGGAGTGAGAACAGGAAACAATAGCCCCCTTAGGAGGTAAATGGCAGACAGTTGGGTGCTTTAAGTTGAAAGGGCCTGGAAATAAATTCCAGTTTATGACCACAGACATTATTCAGAACCCATGAGTCCAAAGTAATAAATTTCCAATTTGACAGAAAATATTTGAGGGAGGCAGCCGAAGGATAGCTAATCACCTTTACTTGTCTGAAGGTTGGTGTTTGTCGAAGCGTTTTGGATTCCAGTTCTTTTTTGGTTGCCTGTTTTGGTAGCTGTTGTTGTAATTCTGATAATTTTGGTAATTGTGCTGTTTCTGAAATTGTGGTTTGCGGCTTTGCTTTAAAAAAGGCTTGCAACCAGTAAAAGAATCTTTGAAATTTTTGTTTGACGTTGTTCGTTGCACATCGCCAAGCTCTTTAATCTTTTTGCATATATCTTCTCCAAATAAAAAATTAGAGACCGGATTATCAGTAGAAAAAATTCCCTTGAATGATGTGTGAATGATCGGTCTGAGTAAGTTACGTCTAAACATGGACGACTCAAACATGGCATTACCAGAAAGTGTCAGATTATCAACAAGAGCTTTCCTAACAATGTTTAGATCTGGGTTTTTCTTTCTGAGCTCTTCAGTAGCCTTTAAAGTGCAGCTGATTGCTGAGACTGAAAGACGTTGAATTTTTTGTAATGTGTAATCTCTTGTGAGAAATTGACTGCTATGGATTTGAGCCCAAATCTCTGGGTTAACTTTTGGAGGATAACATTTCTCAGCATTTCCTGGAATAAGGTTATTCTCAAGTAATTTGTCGATATGACCTTTATCAGATGGTGTAGTGCAAGTATTTGACATGAAAGAAGCAAACTTATCGCTGATGTTTGGGCCAAGTTTGTACGAGGAAACTTGGGAAATTGAAGGAATAACAAAACCATCTTCATCTAACAAATCAGAAATGTCTGCAATGCTATTGTCAAAAAACTCGTCGGCATGTGGGCCGGACCGCTGAGGGTTGGATTTACCAAGAACGTCATGACTTTCCTCAGTTTCATCGAGGTCAGAATTTTCATTGTCAACCGTGACTATGAGATTAGGACCCAGAGATTGTCTCTGAAGCGATTCCCTTGTAACTGTGTGTGGTTTATCGAAACCCTCATCGGGTTTCCCCGAAACTAATTTTTCTTGAGAAGTCTTAGACTTGGATGACTTTGAATAAGTCGAAATTGGGTGACTTTTTGAGCTTGCGCTCTTATTTTCAATTACATTGAGTCTATTATTAATATGATTCACAGAATCGAGGAGTGTTGCGAGAATATCATTATTTCCTACCCCAGATATGTCCGAAGTGACTTTGTCACGGTGGACTTTGGATTTCTTTGCTTCAGATTTTTTCCCGTTGTCATGGGAAAGAGAACGCTTCCGGGAGGAATCCTTTTTCCGGTTGTCAAATGAAGAGTGCACAACTGCAGGAACGATAATTTTAGATGCTACTTTCGATTTCGATACATAAGGATTTTTCCTCGAAGTTGTATGAAATGTCGAACCATCTTGTACATAGCCAGAAAAACTACTATCTTCTGCATCTGAGGCGAAAATGTTAAGAACGTCATCATTCAGGTTTAAAGGATCTTTAGGATTTGAATTTTCACTGGCTAATTCTTCCCGATCAAAGGAGTCATGATGACTGTCGAGTGAGTCTGCAGATGGACTTTTGTCCGGAGCAGAATCGAAATCACTCTGAAGATCTGACATTACAAAACCAATCTGGAAAATTAACTGCAGTAACTCTGGCTCGCTCTCGATGACAAAAGACATTCTGTTCATCATGAACCAGCGTTTTATACTCATGTAACAATAACTGATCATAAAATCATTCGTGCATAGCACTCATTTCCACCTCTTTTAATAGAGATTGGCGCGCCCCCTATCGGTGACGATGCAATTTCATCCCGAATGACTGTGAGTTTTATGTGTAACAGAATTGGTTAAATTCAACTCAAAAGACGTACTTGTGTTGGAATAATGATATAGTCATGGATGCTGAAAGTGACTTTAAACACCGATAAACAACAGACAGCAATCACTGTTTACTGTTTTGATTGCATTAAATGATCAGAGCAATGGTGATGTTTATTTCAAATGGAATTCATTCATGAAAATTAGATGGGATTCTGATATTTGTTCAGTATTTCACAACGGAGTGTTATTGCCAGTAATTATCTTAGAATTACCTCGAGTTTAGTTAATATCAGTGTGATGCATGAAGTGAAAACCACCACAGTCACTCCCAAAACTTTTTTGTAAATCCCAAATATTCACTCCAGCCCTTATAAAAAATACTTACTCTAGCTCAACCTCTCAGACAAACTTCACATAGCAACATAATGTATATATATAGGCACACCGAAAGGCAAACTTTCAACCAAGTACACCTGACCCACACAGCAAAAATATAATGGATTGTATGGTTTGAACAGCCCTGGGCATACTGTTTATTGTCCAGCAGTGTAGCAGTGTTTCTGCTAGAAGTCTAAAACAAAGCTATGACTTGAATTTTCCTGAAAGAATTTGGTGGGGGCAGAGTGGGGTGGGGGGGTTGGGGGGAGTTGAAAAAGAACATGCTGTGCATATTTTACTGAGCCCTAAAACATAAGATACTTTTGAATGGAGAATTGTTCTTAGTTTTATCAACGATAACAAAAAATTTATGGAATTGTGGCATATTGCTCTGTTAGCACGTAGGTAATTTACAGCAAGATGTGTACAATAACCTGACCAGTTGTTTCTAGTCAAGTGTCGTCCACCTGTTCAGGCAGATGACACTTGACCGGAACAACTGCTAGGCTATATTATAAATTATTATGATGATTTGACGGTAACATGGTCTGAGGTTTGCAGCTCGGAGCTTATGTTCAATCGAGACGTGAAGTATCAAGGTTGAACATACACTCTGAGCCGCAAACCTCAGACCATGTTACCGTCAACTCATCACAATAACGTATATGTTCCAATAAGACACTACCCATAGCCGAAAAACATTGTGGAACAGGAGAGGCTTATTTACTAAATTTGTGATTGTGTTCAAGGCAACTTTCAATGATCACAGGTTTAGTAAATAAACCTCTCGTGCACCCACCACTCCACTGGATAAATAATCAATAAACCAGATAAACTCATTCCATCTTTGTTCAAATTGTAAATTGGTTTGTAATTTAAACAACACTTTATCTGGAACACCATCTGCTGCATGTGTGAAAAATCCAGAAAAATGAAGCAGCTTGCTTGTCACTCCATTGATGAAGCAATTACAAAACGTCATTTCAAATATTTCCCATGGTGACATCAGACGGTAACATTTGCTACTGGAGCTGTAAACATCAAAGAAGCTACGCCACATCTCATTCAGTCAGAGGGCGATGATTTTACTCTTATTGGAACATGTATTGATAATTTTCAGTGTTCAGTAAGTCTAATCCGATTTCCCTACTTGTTCAAGTTAAAAAATATAATAATACTTACATTTATCTTTATTTGCTTGTAGGTGAGTTCATGGATCACTCAGTTAATTATTACCCAGCCAAATCATGATGATAGAAAGGCTATTTTGTCTTGCATCCTGAGGCTAACTGTGTATTGTTGGACTGTTGGAAATTTCAATGCAACAGTCGAGATTCTGGCAGGACTCAAGTAAGTTAGATGCCTTGATATTCTTTCTTGGTTATTAGTACAGAATAGAAAAACAAACCATAAAAAAATGAATGTTGCTGCTTGTTATCTTAAAAATACCATTATAAAATTTTCAGGACATTTTGCAATGGTGAAACAAGGTTACAATAAAAGAAAATAAAAGAAAGAAATAAGATATACTGACATTTTGTGTAACTTTGATTCAAAGTAAATGAAAAATGAAAATGTAACTTTTTTCTGGAGATATCTGATTTTCATATTACTAAACACTTTTTGTAACCATGTATCAGGGGTCGCGGTGGCTCAGTTGGTAGAGGTGCAGGCTGCAAGCCGAGAGGTCCTCGGTTCGAATCCCACCTGCGGCAACAGCGTTGTGTCCTTGGGCAAGACACTTCACCCCGATTGCCTACACGGGGGCACGATGACGCTGTGTACTGAGGCGTACTGCAGATCGATGATGCACACGTCTTCAACCAATCTAACCCTGCCTGTGCTGCGGTACAGAGTTCAGAGTTACGATGTTAGAGAGCTGACAGCTGCTCGTCGTTGCTCGGTGGTTCTCTCCGGGTACTCCGGCTTCCTCCACCCGTAAAACTGTCACGGTTACGATTAGCCATTGTGCATAAGTATGTGACCTTAAACACCAATAAATAAATAAATAAATAAGTAACCATGTATCAAAACTGAGTTATTGTGTAACATTTTTCAGGTAACCAGATGATCTCTCACTTGTCATTCTATTTTGTACATGAATTTGCATTCAGTTCTGCATCATTTTGCAACCATTTTGGTCTGTATAGACAAACAAATCGGACATTTACTAACAAGTGACTTTGAAAATAGGTGTCAGATATTTCTGTTCCTGTCTATGAGTCAATTAAATGAAGAAGTTCACAACAGATCAAAATTTATAATGGGGAAACCCAGAACCCACTTTATGTGCATAATGCAAAGTTTTTATGTTTTGTTGGGCAAACATCAATCTTCCGTGTAGCATTTAATACAGTAAGTGACTATTTTAATCCTTTATTTAATGTGACTAGAAGACAACACTTGAAGAAAACACAATACTTGAATAGATAAACTTATTCATTTTTTTATTCTAAAACGCATATTGTGACCCTCATTGGAATGATTTCAATTGGGGGTCATAAGCTTAGTTTTGGAGGCAAACATTGAAAATCTAATACCATTGGATTTGGGATTTTTTGGAAATGATGTTGGCCAGATGTGATACAACATAAAAACCAATTTGTGACTTGCAAGTGAAAAGGCCGCAATCAGAAACACTACCATTGCCCAAAACAGCTGCAGTAATGAAAATAATATGCATACACATATATCAGGAGGAGGGGGGGGGGGTACATGGGTGTACCTGTTTTCAGAAAATTATACAAGTGATTGAGGAGGAAGGTGGGGCACACTAAGGATGAACTAGCAGAAATACCTAACTGTTGTGGCATGAAAATATATAATTAAAGACACCCTGACTGTACCAGGGTAGAAGTATTTATTTATTCACAAACTGTGAAGATGATGGAATCCATTAATGTGTAGTAACAATTTGGTGGAGATATTGTGAACACATAAACCATATCAAGTTTTGAAATTGAATGGGGATTTCCCCTGTGTTAAGCAATTGTTATCTCCCCTGCATTGGTTTCAAAATCATATGGGGGTTCCTCTCAATAGTAAATCATGGCTATCTCCCCTTGCATTCACTTTTTGAAATTATACATGTGTCAAGGGATTAAATCAGTAACTTGGGGATAATAAATACAAACCAAATAATTGTGAGTATTCTTATAATCTTTTTCATTTATTTTATTCAACATACCAGCTATGAAAATAATGCATGATGCTGACACATGAAAACTTACCTATATTTTTATAATGTACCAATGACCCAGACTTAGCTGGTGCTAACTCTTAAAAATTAAGGGCCAAACACAAAGTTTGCCCCCCCCCCCCCCAATCCCCAAAATTTGCATCAAAATCAAAAAAAAATCAATATCCTATATGGTCCTCCATACTTTTGACCACTGCGCATGCGCAGTGTCAAGGAAGTACCGAAATTGGTGCAAAATCTTCATTCTTTGTTTGGCCCTTCAACTAGTAACATCTCACTGATATCTGTGCTTATAATCTCAGTTAAAATGATGCCAGACACAAAATCATGAAGGAAATGGTGGATTCAAGGATGAAATAAGAGGATGAGAGGAAAAAACAGTGGAAGGATGCGTTCAGGGCTGTAACTTATAATTTTTATGTAAAATTATTTCATGTTCCCTAATTTTGGGGCATGGGCCTGATGTTTTCATTCTTGCTATGAAATCTCCACTGCTTGTTCAGTGTTTCCTCTCTCCCTTTCCTTGATACCCCCCTTGCTAATCTCCCATACTTTTGGTATAATTTTTGAAATTTGTTTATTGAAATTTCTTAGGAGTTTTAGCATAGTTACAGAATGTTTATTCTGTTATCCCCATGGTTACATCCTCACCCTAGGGGTGTTTAGGCATTTTGGTCATGCATCTACCATCCTATGTACTGCAGATTCTTCTGTGGAAGATTCTGTTTTACATCGGATAGTGTTTTAAAATTGGTTACTGATTTCGGGCCATATTTTCAGTGCCTGGAGTCTTGTTTCCGGTTTTTATTGACCTTTGTTTATGTTGACAACGGTTTCTTCTGACAGTGATTCCTTGGGTTTGTTTCAGTGAACTATTCCAGTTTACTTGGTTTACTATTCCATGTAGACCTAAACTGTGGTTTAGAAATCCCAATAGAACGATATGTTTAATGCGAATACTATTCCACGTAAACCCCTGCTTGATGTCGCTAGGAAACGCAAAGCGTGAAAGTATTGTTAGGTGGGGGACATCCAAAGCGTGGGAAACATATTCCTGCTTTCATTTTTAAACAATCTTAGAAAACCATCATTAAAAAGGCCCTCATCAAAAAATTTCCAGTGATGGTGTCAATAATTGCATTACTGCTATCAAGGAAATAACATGGCCAAAAAGGATATTCTGAAAGTTGTAACAATTTTTTTTTGAGAGAAAAACACCCTTTCAGTTGAGAATCAAATATTTTTGAAAAGCCGCTTTGATGGGCTAAATAAATGTTATTAACTTTTTTTGTAGTTTCTCTCTCTTGGGTTATAGCATTTTTCATGAACCTTGCACTGTTTATTTCTTTTTTGACACTCAAAATCGAATGTTTTTTTTTACTGTTGTTGTGCGAGGTGTAGAACTTGTTTGTGCCTTCCACTGCACATGTCAAGAATAGAATGATAAACCAGATAACCCTGCTCTCCAGGAGGTTTACTTGGTTTAATCCAGAATGGTAAACCAGAATATAAACTGCCCAATAAAACGACCTGGTTTTTAATTGGTGTGTCTACGCATGCTCACAATAAACCAAGTAAACCGGAATAGCTCACTGAAACATACCTCTTGTCTTCTGTAAAGTTCAACTTATTGCCAGATACATTAATATTGTCTGTAAGTGTAACATTAATTTTTAGATATGTTTTAAAATTTTTGTCCACACTTAGGCTTTTTTGGGATCCAGTTGGGCTCATCGTTCCCTTTGGGACTTGGACTCATGTCAAAATTTTATTTTTTTCTTTCGAATTATTTTTCAAAATTTTTGTAATGGGTTATATTATTATTATGTATCTTTGTATTTTTAAGGGTTAGTGCGAGTACTACGGCTGTTTAATATTTTTTAAATATGAAAGAATATTGTTCAAATTGTAAATCGAGGAAGTCTTCCTCTGATTCTCATGCTCATTGCATTTGCTGTAGTCATTGTACTCGCATTAATTCTTGCTCAGTTTGTGCCAATTGGGATGACATGTTGGAGACGTGTGTCACAGTATATTGTTAGTGGTGAGAGGTCTCGCCACAGGGTCACTCTAGTTTTTCAGTCTCTTTTTCAGAGGAACAATAACAGGGTGATGTTTCCGTGATGTCTTCAGGAAGTGTGCTTCCATCATCGCATTCAAATGAAGAGCTAGCGGCAAAAATGCTCGAGGAAAATCGACAAATGCCTAGATCCTTAGTAGGATTGATGACCTTGTCGCCAGCTAGCTCGCCCGGTGAAGCTATCACTTGTAGATCGGGTGATGTGACGCTGGGTTCGGCCGTTGCGGTCCAGGAGAGGAGAAGGGGTGTTGCGAGCACTATAATCTCGGATCACACACACCCGGCCATGATGGATCAGAGGATGGAACAGAGGAAGCCAGTCAGTCCGGTAGCTAGCTCATTCAGGTCTACCCGGACTGCGAGCGAGAGAGGCCCCTCTCTCTTACAACAACATATGGGGCCAGATGTTGTCGAACATAATGTTCGTTAGTCAGAGCATACGTCCACTCCTCCTGCTCGGGATACTCCGTTGCATAGACAGCCGGGCACGGCTAGTCTATTGGCTTCCTCTTCCACACATCAACACTGCACCTTGGCTATGTGACTGCACCTTGGCTACGTGACCTTGGATATCCAGCCTGCTTCGCCGACCAAGGATTCCAAGTCGACCAGGTCACTCCATCCAGTAGCCAAAGACACGAGGCCTTACCAGTCGGGTCATTCGCATAAAAGAATTATGCAATAGGCACCGTCCCAGGAGCTTCCATCGGCTAAACAACATAAGACCGCAGCTCCACAGGCCTCCGTGACGGACTTGCTATTGCAGATAGCATAACTTATCGCAGCATCCCAGCAACCTTCGGAAACTCTTTCAGATCAGGAACTGTCTGAAGAAGCTGGGTCAGTACGCTCCCTGCAGTGTCAGATTAAGACGACCGAGATTCACATTTGGTCCAGTCGGATGGTGAAAGGGAATCTGCGGAGCTGGATTTTTCCCTTTCAAAACAACATAAGGTGGCTGTAGATTTCATCTGGCAACACCTTCCAGAAGTTGTTCCTTTGGACCAGAGAGCTGCGATACCAGATAAGAGACTGATAGCGTCACTGGACACAGACTTTTTCGGCTGGGCTAAGGACGTCGTGCCTGAATTTCCGGCCCAGACCAGCAATGTCTCACGAACATTTGAATTGCTGAATGACACTATTTTTATCCCCCCGAAAAAAAATTTCGGGGGATATAGTCGTCACGCGTTTTTTTTTGTCCGTCCGTCCGTCCATCCGTCCGTACATCCGTCCGTCCGTCCGTCCGTCCGTTTACATTTCGTTTCCGGATGATAACTTCCCTTGAAATAGTTTGATTGTAACCAAACTTGATATGTGGCTTAAACATATAAAAATACAGGTCAAGTTCGAATCCGGGTTCATCCTGATTAATATTACCAGAGTTATGCCCCTTTTTAATTTAGAAAATCTTATGAATTTTGGTTTCCGGATGGTAACTTCCCTCAAGATAGTTTGATTTTAACCAAACTTGATATGTGGTGCAAACATATCAAAATACGGGTCAAGTTCAAAAATGGGTTTGTCCTGATTAATTTTACCAGAGTTATGCCCCTTTTCAACTTAGAAAATCTTATGATGACCACACTTTTTTCGGGGGGATCAGCTGCCCCGTGGATGTGGCAGCCCTCTAGTTAGGCTAGCCTCTAAGACTGGCAGATCCAGTTTCTTATCGTTTCATGTTCTACATCTGTCATTCATCAGCAGTAGAAGTAAATTTGAAATGGCAGGACACTGTGTTCCAAGAGTTCCTCTGCATTTAGACGATCAGGCAGAAGATTTGGAGTTGTCATTTCCGGCGTCTATGTCGATTCTCTCCAGTACGTTGGAGACGACAATCTAGTCTAACAGAGCCAGTTTAGATGCCTTATCTTATGCAGATCACCTTACCAGAGCGTTATCACAAAGTCTCGATGGTAAAGAATTCCAGGATGTTCAAACTTCCTTGAGAGTTCTTTCGAGGGCAATCGCATATTCCACATTTTACTCTGCCCTTTCAGTGACAAATTTGGAGTTATTCAGACGTGATGCTGCCCTGGCTTCATCCACGAGGGTGGATTCTAAGGTGAAAAACTCTCTTCGAGTCGCTCCGGTTTCAGGAGAGCTTCTCTTCGATGGTAAGCTTTCACTAATCTACGATCAGATTACCAAGAAAGCTTCGGACTCTCTGCTCTTTAAGTCCGTTTCGAAAAAAACAGACTCAGCCGAGAGGAGTAAGTCAGGGACTTCTGGGGCGAGTACGTCCAAGGGAAGTTCCTATAGAGGATCTAAGAAAGCCTCTACGTCTTACTCCGGAGACCGCCAGAGTAGTGACTCAGGTAGGGGACGTAATGCTGGCCGAGACAACTGGTCAGATGCCCCTAGGTCGACTGGTCGAGGTGCGGGTTGGGAGGACGTAGTTTCTCCTCCCACAAGCCTCGCAGGTCCAGGAGGTGAAGGTCAAACCCTCTGTTGCACTCCAGTGGGCGGAAGGCTGCCAAGATTCTTAACCAATTGGTTGTCAATTACGGATGACCGATGGGTTCAGGAGGTTATTTCGGAAGGTCTAAAACTGTCCTTCAGAGAAAAACCTCCATTAACCCAAAGTCCACGATTGACTCAGCTTCCGTCAAACCTTCAGAAGAGAGATTCGCTTCTATCGGAGGTGCAATCTCTTCTGGAGAAGAATGCAATAGAGGTCGTAGAAAACCAGGAATCTCCCGGTTTTTACAGTCACCTGTTCCTGGTACCAAAACCAGACGGCTCATTCCATCCAGTTATAGATCTAAGCTGGATAAACAAGCTGATCATGGCTCTGAAATTTTATATGGAGACCATCCGATCGGTGAGAGCGAGCATTCAAGTGAACGATTATGCTGCGAGCATAGATCTCAAGGATGCATACTTTCACGTCATGGTACATCCGGCGTTCAGAAAATACCTTCGCTTCGCTGTTCTAGGAGTCATTTATCAGTTCCGAGCAATGTGCTTCGGACTGAATCTAGCGCCCGGGCTTTCACTTGAATAATGAACTCGGTAATGACTCATTTCCGAGCTAATTCGTCTGCGGTAACTCAGCCTACTTGGACGACATTCTTCAGAAGTACGGCGACAGATTGATGCTTCAGAACGATGTTCAGAGTCAACTGCTCCGACGTCTCGGTTTCATAGTAAACGAAAAGAAGTCGGATCTAGTTCCGTCCAAGTCGTTCATTCACTTGGGAATGAGCTTCGAGATGCACAACAATTACCCAGAGCGAAATTAGTCAGTTGTTACGCTCGCTTTTGTCTACACTCAGATGTAGTAAAAGCGAGAGAATTCATGCAGCTGGTGGGTTTGTGCGGAGCCCACGCGGACCTTATTCCGATGGGGCGCCTACGCACTTGTCCACTCCAGATATTTTTTCTCAGAATTGGAGTGTGAGGATTCATTCGCTCGAAACGAACATCGTCCTGTCGAACCAAGTAAAACAAGAGATTCAAACTTGGGCAGATATTCAGTGGTTAACTCAGGGAGTTCCACAGAAAGTGCTGGATCCAATTTTTATAATTATAACGGATGCGAGTCAAACAGGTTGGGGCGCAACTTTTTGAGCCCAACAGATTCGAGGTGCCAGGGTCTTTGGGATCCACAATTTCTGAACAAGCACATAAACATCAAAGAGATGATGTCAATTTGGCTTGTGCTACGTCATTGGATGAACATTATTCAGAATTCACATGTTCAAATTCTGTCTGACAATTCGACAGTAGTAGCGTATATTCGGAACCAGGGAGGCACTCATTCCATTCCATTGTTCAACTTAACAGAAAGAATCCTTCTGTTTGTCCTAGAGCATCAGGTTCATCTGTCGGTCCGTCATATTCCAGGTCATCTGAACGTTCTGGCGGACTCCCTTTCTCAGAAAGGTTGTATGTTGCCGTCAGAATGGACTCTCAACAAACGAGTTTTCAATCAGATCTGCTACCAATGGGATCGTCCAATGATAGACTTGTTTGTGACGCATCTCAACAATCAGTTGCAGATGTATGTGTCGCCATGCCCAGATCCTCGAGCGTTCGCAGTAGACGCTCTCTCGATCTCTTGGGACGGAATGATAGGATATGCGTATCCTCCAGCTCCGTTGATTCAACAGATATTGCTAAAAGCAAGCAATCTCACTGCAAGATTCTGTCGGTAGCACCTCTGTCACCCCAGAAACCATGGATAAATCTACTCGCGTGTCTGTTATGGGACATTCCTCGGAAGCTTCCTCCATGGTAGGACCTTCTTTCGCAGGGGAAATCGCGCACACTGCATCACAACCCGCAAGGTCTCAACCTTTATGCATTTCCGTTGTGCGGTCCTTCTTGCACAGCAAGCAATTTACAGGATGAGCAGTGGATGCAATTTCTAACTGTAGGAGGACCTCCTCTTCGCTAAATTACGCTGCTAAGTGGAAGGTTTTCTCACGTTGGTGTAGGGATCATTCTATTGATATCTATGATCCCTCCATTCCAGACATTTCTAATTTTTTGGTCTTGTTTGACGAGATCAAACTGCAGCCAATAACTATTAAATGTTATAGGTCTATGCTATCGGATACTTATGCTCATCATAATAGTTTACAAATTGGACTTAATGTCTCTTTATCTAAGTTAGTTAAAAACTTTTCGATAAATAGACCTAGAACCCTTAGGTTAATTCCTAAGTGGAATTTAGCATAGGTTCTTCTGAAGCTAAAAGATGCAGCATTTGAACCCCTGGATATGGTAGACTTCAAATATTTATCTTATAAGACAGCTTTTCTCTTAGCCTTCTCTTCTGCTAGAAGAGTTAGTGAGCTTCATGCTCTGTCTGTTGATGATTCTCACTATTGTAGTGTTGGTAATACTATTACTTAGACTACTAATGTTGGATTTTTGGCTAAGAATCAGGCTCCTAATAAGTACCCTGAGCCTATTGTTATTAAGGCTCTTCCGTCCTCAGACGGCCATATGCCTTTGCTATGTCCAGTTAGAGCTATGCGTATTTACAAACGTAGATCTGAGTTTATCAGAAAGGAACGAAAATGTTTCTTTCTGTCTCTGCTGCCTAATAGAAGGGACATCTCGGTCCATTCTATTTCCAGGTGGATTCAATTGACTATTCGTACTGCTTATGAAAAATTATCTTCTCAGCAGTCTGTGCTTCAGATTTCAGCGCATGAAGTTAGAGCGCTGTCTACATCTTGGGCTTATGCTAATAGTATTGCTATTACCGATTTGATGAAGGCTGCATACTGGTCTCCGCCTTCTATGTTCACAAATTTTTACCTTAGAAATATTGAGTCTATTTCTGGCGACCTTCGTTGTTTAGGTCCGTTATCTGTTGCTCAGAATGTCGTCCACTAAACAGTTGCAACTATAGTTATGCAGGCTTTATTTTCCAGCAGTGACTCTGTCCTGCTGCCCTCTTCGTTCTGGGGTGATTGACCCAGAGCAAGGGTCGGGGGGGGGGGGGGGGGGATGGTGTTCTCTCATATCACCTGCTTTATAGTGAAAAGCAAGGGAATACTTCCTCTGGAGTCAGTAATTCCGAGTCGGTGCTGGGATGGTTTTAAAGTGTAAAGCTAATGTCTATCTCATTTATCTCAGTGTGAAGCATTTGTTATGTCACGTGTCATACGAGCGTTAATATACAATCCTCGGACACTTTTAAATGAGTATAAAGAGTCTCATTCTCTGGACTATCTTTATTTATTGGCTTTCCGTTAAAAAAATTAGTATAATGGGTTATACTGGATGTTAATAGAGATCATTGATGTTATTGTGCTCAATTACGGATTGGTAATGTGTCTTTCTTTTTTTGTATAAACAAGAAAGATATATATAAATCCTGTTTCTCCTTTTCTCCTTGAGGGGATAATTCTGTTTATATGTAATTGAGCCTAATGGATTTTCCTTTATGTCCTAGGCCATCCAGCCTTTTCTCTATTCAGCTAAGTCTGGGTCATTGGTACAGTATAAAAATATGTAAAAATTTATAGTAATTTATATATTTTTTATACTTACCAATGACCCAGACGGGGATGGCCCTCCCATAAGTTGGGAACTCATACCTTCCCGCTGATTATATAACATTTACCAGGCACTGGTTGTAAGAATGAAGATTTGGCACCAATTTCGGTACTTCCTTGACACTGCGCATGTGCAGTGGACAAAAGTATGGAGGACCATATAGGACATTGATTTTTTTTGGATTTTGATGCAAATTTTGGGGATTGGGGGAGAAAAATCTGTGTTTGGCCCTGAATTTTTAAGAGTTAGCACCAGCTAAGTCTGGGTCATTGGTACGTATAAAAAATATATAAATTACTATAATTTTTTTCATTTTTCATTGCATATCAAATCATGATTTCTGTAGACTGTATCGAGCATTGAGAAAAACTTATCTGAACCCAAAAGTAGGGGCAGACATGTTAACTTGAGAAAAATTTTTTTCAGGGAACTTGAGGGTCAATTTCAGGGATATTGGATGAATTTGGGGAGAAATGCATGCACGAACAGCATACACGAGAAGAACTAGAAATTTTCAGCTCTTGTTCAACCACTGGCACCAGGTTGCATCCAGTGGTTCAAAGGCTAAAAATTTGCTGATGCCTTTTATGCCATGTTGTGGTGGAGTCCAAATTATGCTGCTTATTCATGTTTTGTTTCCTTCTTTATTTCAGGTCATTTTGAACAGAATATATTTATTTTTAAGTTTACCACCTAATTAGTTCATCAGGTTCAGCTTATTTATATCAGAGTTCAGTTTTCAACTTACTCAACTTGCTTAGTCTATTACACTGCACTTATCTGCATCTGTTGCTTGGATGGGGATAAATCTGTTCAAGTTTTGCTTGTGTTCTTGCTTGTGCTGCTTCGGTTCTGGTTGTCGAGGGAAATTCTAATGTTTGAAGGTTTGCTTTCTTTTTGAACTCTGAGGTCGGACATTACAGCTAAGTTTCTTTTGTGGAGGCATTTATTATCATTTGTTCAAATAGATCAAAGTCATTCTGATATGGTGTGAAATCAGTTTCTTTATTTATTCCATATATTGATTGCAATCAGTCTGCAGAGTGATCGGCACATTAGCCCCGATCACCTGAAACTGCATTCGCAATGAATCAAATCTCTTTCATTAAAGTTTCATTAAAATTTGTTTCAGAAATCACTTCCACATCATTATTTTGGAATATTGAATTTATATTTATATTTTTACATGATCTGTAGTGCTGTCATTACTGATGATACTGTAACAACTTAACTTTTCAACTGTGATATGTTGTGCACTTTTAATGAAGAAATATGTAGTTTTGGAACTAACTCAACCAAGATCTATTTTATCGGGCGCTGTCTCGATTCTGAAACCCACCACTCAATATACATTCTGATATTCATTTAATGGATCTGGAAGGAGGAATGTGTTAATTTCTTCAGTGAAAAATATCTGAAATTGTGTTATGCAAATGTGATGATGTCATTTCAATAGCTCCGCCCATTCGTCCACAAAAAAGATTCTGTGTTTTGGATCTGTGAAGAGGTGTTTAGTTCATAATGTTTTCATAACCCTATATTTTTTTGTATTCAATTACACAGAGAATTTAAGAACTGTGATTTTATCAGAACACTTGGAGACACAGGAATACCTAACTTTTAGAACTCTATTTTCCAACCATTAAGAACCTGTTGTGACATTAAGTGGCTGACAGAGAACTCAGCCGAACAGTTTCTACCCCTGGTTGTTCATTAGTAAGAACTGACAGTGTCATCAGACACTGCCTTGTAACATTCATTTGCATTTTCATTGTCGGTGAAAAAAATGCTACAAAATCCCTTTGATTTGGTAATTCAACAAAGAGTGACCCATTAATTGTTCACATTCATTGCAACTGATGATATGATGTACTGTTAATATGATTCCAGGCGACCTTTTGTCCTACTAACTTCTGTACTGTAAAGAAGTCATGCCCACTAGGTTGTTAATGTTTTTGTAAGAACTGAGACCCACTACTCTGCGATATTGGCATCCAATGTGGGGCTCAAACCCATGATCCCGAGATTAAGAATTTTGTACTCTACCGACTGAGGTATCCAACAGACAGAACGACCCCCCTACCATCCTATGGGAAATGGCCTTTTTGAGTGATTTAACAGGACTTTTCTTGCTATGCTCGGCACATTGAAACCCGAGAAACGAAAGGATTGGAAGAGTCGTGATGGACCTCTCATTCATGCTTGTGTAACAGATTTGGTAACAGCAGTTGAAATATAATATACAATAGAAGTTCTAAATTACTCTGTTATAATTCGTCTGCTCATAACAGAAGTGTAATTCTATTTTTGTTGGCTTCAAGTCATTTCCATGTTTAAAATGAAACGATGTACCTAACTGGTTCATGCCGTAGTGCATTGTGCTGTTGTTTCATTCGTCGAGGTGAAAGCGAGGGATCAATCAGATTCCAGTATTCGAAATCTTTCCCCACGAAATTATCCTATATAAGAGCGGTCTCGCGCATAATTCGCCGCCCACGTCTTGGCATTAAAGCTCTAATTCAGCTGTGCCAGTATAACTGCCTGTTGAGGTTAGTTATGGGGACACTTTGTAACCTGTAAAAAAGGTTAACCATACTGGGTAGCGTCATTTTGGGACCCGTTCAGCTCGGCCCTGGTGCGAATCACTGTTTCTGAGAATGATTCTCTCCAGGTCCGAGTTGCATGGGAACCATCCACATTTACTGAACACATGTTGGGTGGAAGTTAAACCCCTTTTGGTTGAAAGTGTAGTGGGCCCGTGGTTTTTGATTCCTCATTCATATTCATGCCAATTCATATCATACTATTTTTGGCTTCTTAATAAACCACGTATAAACTGTTTTTCTATTTTATTGTGAATTCATCGAGACCACAACACATAACTTAATGGTTATTCGACCTCTAGAGTTGAGTTATATTTTATCCATGGTGTGCTAGTTGACCCAGATCCTCACGAATCTGAAGAACAACATGGAGATTTCGGCCAGGGTTCTAGCCCCTGGGGAGTCGTTCACCCCACCCCTGTTACACTTGTAATTGTACTGGACTTGAAACTACAGGATTTATGCCATTTTACCTCATGTTTGGTAGGGAGCTTAGTCTTTCAGTATATTTGCTGTTTGGTTTAAAGAAGTCAGTTCCAAACAGTTCTTCATCTGAGAACATTTCCAGCCTTCGAGAAAAGTTGACTTTTTCAAAAGACTGGCTCTATGACCTTAATGTTTGTGGTGCTTCTGTTGAAGTCGGTGACAGAGTCCTGGTAAAGACTTTGGCTTTTGATGGTCAACACAAGCTGGCAGATCGCTTTGGTGATATATATTTCATATCACTGAGCAACCAAACAGATTCCGGTTTATGTGGTAGAAAATGATGCTGGTTTGAAGAAGACACTGCACAGGAATCATCTCCTAGCCATCAGTTCTTTACCAATGGAACTGAATACAGGACCTGCTGAAACATTGATAGATCTACCTTCTTCCACACACTCACAGAAAAAAAAATTTCAGGCCAGTTCCAGCCAAACGTTGATCAGTTGAAAAAGAAGATCCTGGTGTTAGAGATATACCTTCAGATGATGAGTCTGCAGAATTTTACGGTATAGTTTCTCAATATCAAACTGTGCAACCAGCAGTTTTTAATGAGGAAAGTGTTGTCTCACACCAGCTTGGTGATGACCATTGTTTGGTGGCAGAGACAGGGTTCACTTCTTAAGGTGGTGTTAACCATAATGCCAGAAACCCGCTAAGTGAAAACGTTGAACTTCAGGTTGCAAGTAGTGATCACTAAGACAAAACCTGTCTTGATGTTGGTCATCAGATAATCTCTGATGTATTATGAAGTGATGATACTAATCAAACCCTGTCTGGATTTGAAACACAGGAGGTAGCGTGTAATGTCCAGTCCTCTCAGATGCAACCATTGAAGCAAGTGCAGTCTCAACAAACAGTCTTCCTGTTCCAGCACCATGTAGATCTCAAAGGAGTAGAATCCCCCAGCTTGTCTTACAAAAGGTGAATATATTTTAAACCATGTTTCTAAATCAGAAGAAAGTAAACACTCCATCCTAGACAAAACCAGAGCTTTTCAAGAAACTTAAAAAGAAACAGGTATATTTTTATACTGTACCAATGACCCAGACATAGCTGGTGCTAACTCTTAAAATATAGGGCCAAACACAAATTTTGCCCCCAATCCCCAAAATTTGCATCTAAAACCAAAGAAAACATGTCCTGAATGGCCCTCCACACTTCACCTCTACTGCGCATGCGCAGTGTCAAGGACGTTCCGAAATTGGCGCCATTATTCATTCTTAGTTTGACCCTTCATCAGTTAACATCTGACTGATCTTTGTGCTTGTAAATCTCAGTTTAAATGATGCCAGACACATAAATATTAGTGAAATGGTGATTCTAAGGAGGATATAGAAGGAGGAGAGGAAAAATGTGTGACAGAATATTATCAGGGCTGTAACTTAAAATTTTTTAATGAAATTATGTTAAGTTACCTATTTTCGAGGCAGCAGCCATTTTGTTGTCATTCTTGTTATTTAGTTACACTGATTTTTCAGTGTTTTCCTCTCTCCCTTTCCTTTAAGTCCCCTCTTGCTATTCTCCCATGCTTTTGGCATAGTTTCTGTAATTATTATTACTAAAATTTCTTGGGAGTTTTAGCTGATAACAGAATGAATTCTGTTCTTTTCCCCATGTTTACGTCTTCACCTATGGGTGGTTAGGCGTTGTGTTCTGCATCTACCATCTGATGTTCTGCAGTTTCTTCCCTGGAAGTCTCTGTTTTGCATCAGATAGTGTATTTTTGGTAACTGATTTCGGGCCTGGGTGCCTGGAGTCTTATTTTAGTGTTTTTACACTCATTGTTTACATTTACAACAGCCCTCTGTGTGAGGGGGGGATTTCTTGAAAATAATATCTTGATGTTAATTTAATCATAACTAGATATATTATTATTGTTCTTAAGTGTTGCATAAATTGTTTAAAATATTTTTAAATTTTTTGTCCACACTTAGGCTTGGGATCCATTGGGGCTCAACGTTACTTTTCAGAAACTTGGGCTGTTCTGAAAAAATATTTTTTTCAAAATATTTTGATTTCAATTATTTTTTCTATGTTAATGGATCATATTATTATTATGTATTTTGATTGTCAGGGGTTGGTGCGAGTACCAGGACTTTGTTTTCTTTTCACATTGAAAGGATTTTGATCAATTGTAATAAGAGGAAGTCTTCCTCTGACTTTTATAATCATTCTATATGTAGTCAAGTGTACTGGCATTAACTCCTGTTCTGTATCTGATGATTTCGATGACAACATGGGAAGCGTATGTCACGGTATGTTAGTGGGGAATTGGACATTCTGGTCCTTTCCCCGCAGGGTCACTCTACTTTATCAATTTCTATTTCAGACGATCAAGATTAGGGTGATGTATCTGTGATGTCTTCCAACAGTGTGCCTCCGTCACAATTAATGAAGGGCTAGCGGAAAAGTGCTCATGTAAATACGCCAATTGCCTAAGAGGACCCTAGTAGGTTCGACGGCCTTTGACGTCCGCTAGCTCGCCTGGTGTAGCGTCCATTCATCGAATGGTTCGGCAGCCGGGTTCGTCCGTTGCGGTCTAGAAGGAGTTTTGGGGTGATGCGAGCACTATAAATCAACCAAATGCACACCCAGTGACGGCGGATTAGAGGGAGAACGGAGGAAACCTTTTAGTCCGGTTCATAGCTCGTTCTGGTCCATCCGGACGGCGAGCGAGAGAGGCCCCTCTCTCGTACAACAACATCTGGCCCCAGATGTTGTGGTACAAAATGTTTCGCATTCGGAGCATACGTCTGCCGCTCGGGACGCTCCGACATATAGTCAGTCTGGAGAGACTGTCAATAAGGCTTCCTCATTCTCATGGTAGCGCACACGACCGCTCTTGGCTACGTGACCTCGGATATCCAGTCAGCTTCGCCAGTCAGAGAATCATCGGCGACCAGGTCACACCATCCGGTAGCCAGGGACACGAGGCCTGCAGACTCCGGACGTTCGCATAGGAAAGTGTGCGGGAGTCAACGTACACGGAGCTTCCGGCGGCAATGCATCGTAAGACCGCTACTGCACAGGCCTCGGGGATGGATGTGCTATCCTGAATAGCACAGCTTATCGCAGCATCCCAGCAACAACTGAATCTGTCGCATAATGTTTTATCCGACGATGCTGGGTCGGGACGCTCCGCGGAAGCGGGTACGGACGTCCGAAAATTTCATCCGGTCCGACGGGATACCGAAAGGGATTCGGAGGATTTCGAGCTTTCCCTTTCGGAACAACATATGCTGTTGTGTATGTCATCTGACTTGATCTTCTGCAGGTTCTTTCGTCGGACCAGAATGCTGCGATGCCGGATAAGAAACTGATAGCGTCGGTGGACTTAGAAATTTTTGGTTCGGTTCAGGGACATCGTCCCTCAGTTCCGACATAGTCCAATAATGTCACACAAACTTTCGAATTATTGAACGACGCTATATATTTATTATTATATGCTTGCTATTACCAAGCATTTCTGGTTTCTTGTTCGCAAAGTTACGGAGATGTCTTTCAAAAGTGTGCCTCTGTCGTCATAGTTAATGAAGAGCTAGCGGCAATAAGTGCTCATGGAATATGTCTATCGCCTAAGAGGTCCCTTGTAGGATCAACGGAGTGACATTCGCTAGCTCACCCGGTGTAGCGTACATTCATCGAATGGTTCGGCTGCCGGGTTCGTCCGTTGCGGTCTAGGAAGGAGATTTGGGTGATGCGAGCACTATAATTCTTTAGTACTCACCCAGTGATGGCGGATTGAGGACAGATCGGAGGAAGCCTGTTAGTCCGGTTCCTGGCTTGTCCAGGTCCGTCCGGGCTGTGAGCGAGAGAGGTCCCTCTCTCGTCCAACAACATAGGGGACCGCATGTTGTGGTTCAGATATTTTACATTCGGAGCATATGTCCGTCGCTCGGGACGCTCCGTTATATTGACAGTCCGAGAGACTGTCGATTATGCTTCCTCATCCTCACAGCAGTGCACACGACCGCACATTGGCTACGTGACCTCGAGTATCCGATCAGTTTCATCATTCAGTGATTCCACGGCGAACAGGTCACGCCATCCGGTAGCCAAGGGACACGAGGCCTATACACTCCGTTCGCTCGCATATTAGTAGTATGCACGGGGTAACGATCACGGAGTTTCCAGCGGCAATGCATCGTAGCACCGCTTCTCCACAGGCCTCAGTGACGGACGTGCTATCCGAGTTAGCACAGTTTTTTCGCAGCATCCCAGCAATCGACAGTTTCTTGGTCGAATCAGGAATTATCCGACGGGGCTGGGTCGGTGCGGTCCGCGGTTGCATCAGGTACGGACGACCGAACGCTTTATAGAGTCCGACAGGATGGCGAAAGGGATTCGAAAGATTTTGAGTTTTCCCTTTCGTAGCATCGGAAGCTGCCATACATATCTTCCAGCATTATCTTCCAGTGATTGTTATTTCGGACTACATTGCTGCGATGTTGGATAAGAGACTTATAGCGTCATTGGACACGGAATTTTGGATCGATTCAGGGACATTGTCCCTGACTTACCGACACAGTCCAATAATGTCATTAGAACATGTGTATTATTTATCGACGCTATATATATATAAGCCTGCTACCAAGCATGATAGTTTAGTTTCTTGTCTGCAATGCTCATTTCTGCCTTTTATCATTTATACGAATAATTTATTTTGGCAGAACAGGGCATACCGAGAGTTCATATGCATCTAGATGGCGTGGTTAAAGACTGGAAATAATCTTTTTCGCCGCCTATGTCTTTTCCAACCACAATGTTGGAAACGACAATGATGTCTAATAGACTTAACTTAGATGCTTTATCATACGTAATCCACCTTACTGAGGCGTTATCATTACGTCTTCAAGAGAAAGAATTCCGGGATATGATCCTCAATGTGATTTCTTTTGAGGGCAGTAGTTTGTTCACGTATAACTCCGCCCTTCAGGCTCTTCCGTCGTTGGTGTAGGGATCATTATGTTCATATTGTTGATCCCTCCATACTACTCATTGCAATTTTTTAGTATACTTGTTTCACAAGATCTACTGCAGCCTGTTATTATTAAGGTTATAGGTTTATGTTACCTCATACCTATGCACTCTAGGATAGTTTACAATTGAGTCTTATGTCTCTTTATCTAAGTCAGTTAGTAACTTTTCGATAAATAGACTTAGAATCATTAGATTAAATTCCTATACGGAATTTAACTTCGGTTCTTATTTAGCTAAGTAATCATTTGAGCCTCTGGAAACAGTAGTTTTCAAATTCTGACCTTTTAGACAGTAATTCTGTTGGCTTCTCTTTTACTGAAGAGTCAGTGAGTTTCATGCACTATCGGTGGATGATTTTCACTTTCGTAGTTTCGGAATCACTACTTCCTTTACTATTTAGGTTGGATTTTCGCATAAGAGTCAGGCTCCTAATTAATATCCGGAACCTATTGTTATTAAGGTCCTTCCGTCTTTGTACGGGCATAGGCCTTTACTCTGTCGGGTTAGAGTTTATGTATTTATAAACAGATATCTGTTTATTACTACGGGCGTAAGCTTCTTCTGTCTTTGATGCCTAATAGAAGGACGTTACGCTCCATTCTATTGCTAATGGATTCAATTAACTATCGATACTGCTTATGGTATATCATTCACTCAGCAGTTGTGTTTGAGATTTCGGCTCATGAAGTAAGAGTTCTTCTACATCTTGGGCTTACATTAATAGTGTCGCTATTATAGATTTTTGAAGGTTGCTCATTGTGCTTAGCCATCCACATTCATGAATTTTTATCTCAGAAATATCGAGTCCATTTCTGGAGGCCTCTTTTGTTAGGTCTATTATCTACTGCTCAGAATGTCATTCACTTAACTGGTAGAGTGCTGGAAGCCCATATTTGGGCTTTATTCAGAAGTACAGATACCACAGCTTGAAGGCTCATATTCTATGCATGTGCTTTGTATTATGTTTGGAGTGATATTATTTAATCTGTAAGGGTTTGCCTTGTTACAATTTATGGGAGAGTGCTCGTATGCACTCTCCCATAAATTGTAACTAGGCAAAGACATGTGTACAAGATTTGATGGTCAAAAATAATTTAGCAGTCTACCAGTTAACAGTTGCTACTATAGCTAGGTAGGCTGTCTGTTTCGGCAGTGACTCCGTTCTGCTGCCCTCTTCGCTCTGGGCTATTTGACCCAGGGCAAGAAAAAGGGGGGGGGGGGGGGAGGGTGTTCCCTTGGGTCGCCTGTTTTACTATGAAAACAAGGGGATACCTCCTCCAGAGTTAGTAATTCTGAGCTGTTATTGGGATGGTTGTTTAGTGAGAAGTTTATGTTTTAAAAATTCATTTAGGTCTTAGTTTTTAAAGTATAGCTTTTGAATATAGCACGTGTCAACGGACATTATTATACAATCCTCAGACACTTTTAAGGAGTATTAAGGGACTCTATTCTCTAGACTTACTTTATTTATTGGCTTACTTTAAAAATTATTAGTATAAGGATTATACTAGGTATTAATAGAGTACATGGATGTATGATGCTCAATTTTGGAAGGTGTTGTATCTTTCTAATTTATCATAAATAAGAAAGATACATGTAAGGCCTAATACTTCTTTTTCTCTAGAGGGGATGACTCTATTTTATATAATTGAGCGTATTCCATCTTGCTCTATGTCCTTGGCCCTCCAGCCTTTTTACTATTCAGCTATGTCTGGGTCATTGGTACAGTATAAAAATGTTAAAAAATTTATAGTAATTTATATATTTTTTATACTTACCAATGACCCAGACGGGGATGGCCCTCCCAGGAGTTGGGAACTCTTAACCTCCCCGCTGAGTACATAGCGCTTACCAGGCACTGGTTATAAGAATGAATAATGGCGCCATTTTCGGAACGTCCTAGAGGTGAAGTGTGGAGGGCCATTCAGGACATGTTTTCTTTGGTTTTAGATGCAAATTTTGGGGATTGGGGGGCAAAATTTGTGTTTGGCCCTATATTTTAAGAGTTAGCACCAGCTATGTCTGGGTCATTGGTAAGTATAAAAAATATATAAATTACTATAAATTTTTTAACTTTCAAGTGTGTCACCAGACATGCTTCTAGCAGTTTTTAGTTCCATACTTGAGTGATTTGATTTTGTTGTATTTATGTACATGTAGAATTGATTTCAGCTTCATGTATAAAATGGATGCCAGCTGAGAAGAAAATTGTTTCTTTGGTATTATAGATGTTGAAAGACTGGTGCGTTACACACTTAGTTTTTGTATGTAATTTGATTGAAAAATTAAGAATTATCAAACCATGTTAATTTCAGCAAAGTTTCTCTTGAAAGAACCACACAGAATAGCTCAAATACCGTTCTGTGCTTCTTATTTTCAGGTATTGGATGTTTTAAATCTTAAATAATCAGTCACATCTTTTCAGGTTCTGTTAATTTGTTGCCAAACATATTTATGTATATTTATTACAGATGAAGTGATTTGTACATTTTTACAGTGTACAGGCATTTCCATGAACGTTTTGTTTCATGTTGTGATTTTGAATATGACAGAGATTGCTTTACAATGTTTGAATACTTTATGATGTCTCATCACAGCATTTTCAGATTTTTGTTGTTTTTCAGGTGTAAACATCAGTTTTCATTTTTTTACAGGTTACCATCAAATTATTATAAATTATTGTACCCTGGCCTCCTTTGAATGACAGGGTCGTCATTTTTTTCAGGAGGGTGAGAATGTGGTAGTGTCCAAATTATGCTACTTATTCATGTTTTGTTTATTTCTTTATTTCAGGTCATTTTGAACAGAATAAATGTATTATTTATTTTACCACTTAATTAGTTCATCAGTGTTAGCTGAATTATTTCAGAGTTCCAGTTGTCAACTTACTTAACTTGTTTTACTCTCTTCTTATCTGTGTTTGTTACTTGGATGGGGTTAAATTTGTTCAAGGTTCGGTTGAGTTCTTACTTGTGCTGCATCAGTTCTGGTTGTTGTGGGAAACTCTATTGTTTGAAGGTTTGCTTTCTTTTTGAACTCTGATGGTTGGACATTACAGCTTAGTTTCTTTTGTGGAGGCATTTATTATCATTCATTCAAAAAGATCTAAGTCATTCTGATATGGTGAGAAATCATTTTCTTTATTTATTTCCTATATTGATTGCAATCCATCTGCAGGATGATCAGCACATTAGCTTCGATCACCTGCAGCTGGATTCACAATGAATCGATTCTCTTTCGTTTAAGTTTCATTAAAATTTGTTTCAGAAATCACTTCCACACTATTATTTTGGAATATCAAATTTACATATTTTTATACTGTACCAATGACCCAGGCTTAGCTCACTGGTGCTAACTCTAACAAAACCAGGGCCAAACACAAATTTTGCCCCCAATCCCCAAAATTAGCATCCAAAATCAAAAGAAATCATGTCCTATAGGACCTCCATACTTCGCCCCTACTGCACATGCACAGTGTCAAGGACGTTCCGAAATTGGCGCCAATTATCATTCTCTGTTTGGCCCTTCATCAGTCAACATCTCACTGATCTTTGTGCTTGTAAATCTCAGTTTAAAGGATGCCAGACACGTAATTATTGGAGAAATGGCGATTCTAAGGAGGATATAGAAGGAGGAGAGGAAAAAGGAGTGACAAAAAATAATCAGGGCTGTACTTAAAATTTTTTATGAAATTATGTTAAGTTGCCTATTTTTGAGGCATGGGCCTCTTGTTGTCATTCTTGCTAAAAAGTTGCACTGCTTATTCAGTGTTTCCTCTCCCCTGGTCTTCTAAGTCCCCCCTTGCAATTCTCCAATGCTTTTGGTATATTTTTGAGAAAGTTCATTTCTAAAATTCTCTTGGGAGAGTTGCTTGGTTACAGAATGTTTTCTGTTATTTTCCCCATAGTTACGTTTTCACCCATGGGTGTATAAACGTTGTGTTCTGCATCTTCCATCTGATGTTCTGCAGATTCTCCCCTGGGAGTCTCTGTCTTGCATCAGATAGAGTGTAATTTTGATGACTGATTTCGGGCCAGTTTTTTCAGTGCCTGGAGTCATGTTTTCTGGTGTTTTACACTGTTTGTTTACATTGGCAACAGTCTCTTTTGAGGGGGGCTGTTTGCCTTTGGTGTAGTTTATCTCACTATAAGATACATTTTTATTATCCGTAAGTGTTGCATTAATTATTTAATATAAATTTAAAATTTTTGACCACACTTAGCCATCGGATCCATCAGGGCTCAATGTTACTTTTCAGAAACTTGGGCTTCGCTGAAAAAATATTTTTCAAAAATTATTTTGATTTGCAATTGTTTTTTCATTATTAATGGATCATGTTATTATGTATCTTTGTGTCAGGGGTTTGTGCGAGTAACTAGGACTTGTTGACTTTTCACAATGAAAGGATATTGTTCAAATTGTAATAGGAAGAAATCTTCCTCTGACTTTCATGATCATTGTATTATTTGTAGTCAGTTCCCCGTGGGAACCCCGGGAAGTAAGCAGCACTTGTTTACTGTGGTAAACCAGTTCCGCTTTACTAGTAAAATAGGACCCAGTCACCAATGCTTGGGGTGAAAGTCCTCTAAAATGGGCGACATGTAGATCAACGATTGACTAAACTTGACTTCATCTCCATGTTGTGTCACGATTAGCCATAGTGCATAAATATGTGACGTTAACCACCAACAAAATTGTAGTCAGTGTTCTCGCACTAATCCCTGTTCTATATGTCAATATTGGGATGACAAACATTGGAAACGTGTGTCACGGTATGTTGTTACTGGAGAAAGGGCTATGCCGGCTCTTTCTCCGCAAGGTCACTCTACTCTCTCAGTTTCTATTTCAGAGGAACAAGAACAGGGTGATGTTTCCATGTTATCTTCCGCAAGTGCGCTTCCGTCGTCACAAATGAATACAGAGCTAGCGGCAAAAGTGCTCATGGAGATTAAACAAATGTCGTCCGCTAGCTCGCCCGGTGTAGCGTCCATTCACCGAATGGTTCGGCAGCTGGGTTCGTCCGATGCAGTCCAGGAGGAAATGTTGGGTGATGCGAGCACTATAAACATTCAACGTGCACACCCAGTGACGGCGGATAGTAGGCGAGATCGGAGGAAGCCTTTGAGTCCGGTTCCTAGCTCCAGGTCCAGCCGGGCCGCGAGCGAGAGAGGCCCCTCTCTCGTACAACAACATCTGGGACCAGATGTTGTGGTACAAAATGTGTCGCAAGCGGAGCATACGTCCGTCGCTCGGGACGCTCCGTTGTATAGGCAGTCCGCGGAGACTGCTCAGGCTTCTTCTCGTCAGCGCACACGACCGCACCTTGGCTGCGTGACCGCCGATATTTTACCAGCTTCGCCGATCAGGGATTCTTCGGCGACCAGGTCACACCATCCGGCAGCCAGGGACACGAGGCCGATGGACTCCGGACGTTCGCATAGGAAAAGTATGCGGGAGCCATCAGATGCGGAGCTGCCCTTGGCGAAGCAGCGAAAGACTGCGCCTCCGCAGGCCTCGATGCCGGACGTACTTGTGCAGATAGCACAACTTATTCTAGCATCCCAGCAGCCGACAGAAACGGTGTCGGATCGGTAATTATCCGACGGCGCTGGGTCGGTAAGCTCCGCCAAAGCATCGGGGGCGGACGACCGGGAGCATCATGAGGTCCGACTGGATGGTGAAAGGGATACGGATGACTTGGAGCTATCCCTTTCAGAACAACATAAAGCTGCCGTGGACTTCATCCGGCACTTTCTCCCTCAAGTTGTTCCGTCGGGCCAGACTGCTGCGGTTCCGGACAAGAGGATTATAGCGTCATTGAACTCTGAATTTTTTGAGCGGTTCAGGGACATCGCTCCCGAGTTTCCGTCTCAGTCCAATAATGTTGCAAGAACATTTGAATTATTGAACGACGCTATATTTAAACTTGCTTCCAAAATGGGGAAAGCAGGTTTCTTGTCCGCCAATACTCTCAACCTGCCTTTCATTAATGCAAGGAATAAATTCGACACGGCAGGACAGGGTATTCCGAGAGTTCCTCTGCGTATGGGCGACGAGGCGGAAGACTTAGAGCTATCATTACCGTCATCGGCGTCTATTCCAACCGCGGTGTTGGAAACAGCTATTTCGTCTAACAGAGCCAGTTTAGATGCCTTATCTTACGCAGATCACCTTACTAAGGCGTTATCACTGCGCCGTCAAGGGAAAGAGTTTCAGGATATACAATCCTCTTGAAGACTTCTTTCAAGGGCAGTAGCTTATTCCACGTGTAACTCCGCCCTTTCAGTGGCAAACCTGGAGTTGGTTAGACGTGACGCAGCCCTAAATACATCCACACTCGTGGATACTAAGGTGAAGAACTCTCTCAGAGTCGCTTCGGTCTCCGGAGAACTTCTCTTTGACGGCAAGCTTTCTGCTATTTATGATAAAATTACAAAGAAAGCTTCGGATTCTCTGTTGTTCAAATCTGCTTCTAAGAAGTCGGATAAGGCAGACAAGAATAAGACAGGCACTTCTGGGTCTAATGCGCCCAAGAGAGGTTCCTATAGAGGTTCCGGTGCGTCCTCTTGGTCTTATTCGAGAGACCGTCAGGGTAGCGACTCACGTTCGGGACGTCCTTCGGGCCGGGACAACCGGTTGGACGCCCCGAGGTCGACGGGACGAGGTGCGGGTCGTGGAGGACGTGGTTTCTCCTACCGCAGGCCTCGCAGGTCCAGGAGGTGATGGCTTAAACCTCTATCGCGTACCAGTTGGCGGAAGGTTGTCGAGCTTTTCACAAGAATGGGCGTCGATTACGGACGACCCTTGGGTGAGAGGAGTGACTTCGGAAGGTCTAAAGATATCCTTCAAACGAAAGCCTCCATTAACTCGAAGTCCAAAATGGACTCAACTTCCGTCAAATCTGCAGAAAAGAGATGCTCTATTATCAGAGGTGCAGTCTCTTTTAATGAAGAACGCGGTAGAGGTCGTAGAAAACCAGGAGACTCCGGGATTCTACAGCCATCTGTTTCTGGTTCCGAAACCAGACGGCTCGTTCTGTCCAGTCATAGATTTGAGCTGGATAAACAAGCTGATCGTCGCTCCGAAGTTTTATATGGAGACGATTCGGTCGGTCAGAGCGAGTATTCGGGTGAACGATTATGCAACAAGCATAGATCTCAAAGATGCGTACTTTCACATCATGGTACATCCGACATTCAGAAAGTATCTACGCTTTGCAGTCCTAGGAGTGGTGTATCAATTCCGGGCGATGTGCTTCGGATTGAATCTAGCACCCTGGGCTTTCACTCGGGTAATGAACTCGGCAATGATCTATTTCCGAGCTCATTCGTCTGCGGTAACGTCGGCCTACCTGGACGACATTCTTCAGAGGTACGGCAACGAGTTAACGCTTCAGAACGATGTTCAGAATCTACTTCTATTGCTCCGACGTCTCGGTTTTATAGTAAACGAGGAGAAGTCGGATCGGGTGCCGTCCAAGTCATTCACACATCTGGGAATGAGCTTCGAGACGCACAACAATCTCGTTCGTCTGCCGTTAACCAGAGCGAAATTAGTCAGTTGTTACGCTCGCTATTGTCTGCACGCAGACAAAGTCACAGCGAGAGAATGTATGAGACTGATAGGTCTGTGCGGAGCCGCTGCGGATCTCATTCCGATGGGGCGGTTACGCACGCGTCCTCTCCAAATTTTCTTGACTCAGAATTGGAGTGTGAAAATTCATTCGCCCGACATAGACGTTCTCTTGTCAGATCAAGTGAAACAAGAGATTCAGACTTGGGCAAACATTCAGTGGTTAACTCAGGGAGTTCCGCTGCAGTTGCCGGATCCGAGTTTTACCATTATGACGGATGCCAGTCAAACAGGTTGTGGTGCATCATTGATCCCAACGGATTCGAGATGCCAGGGTCTTTGGGATCCGCAATTCCTGCGCAAGCACATAAACATCAAGGAAATGATGTCAATTTGGCTTGCGTTACGTCATTGGATGGACATTATTCACAATGCTCATGTCCAAATCCTATCCGACAATACGGCAGTAGTGGCGTATATACGGAATCAGGGAGGCACTCATTCAGTTCCGTTGTTCAGTCTAACGGAAAGAATCCTTCTGTTTGCGCTAGAACATCAGGTTCTTCTTTCGGTCCGTCACATACTGGGTCGTCTGAATGTGCTAGCAGACTCCCTTTCACGAAAGGGTCGCTTGTTGCCGTCGGAGTGGACTCTCAACAAACAAGTATTCAATCAGATTTGCTACCAATGGGAATGGCCAATGATAGATTTATTTGCGACACATCTCAACAATCAGTTGCAGACGTATGTGTCTCCGTGTCCGGATCCAAGAGCATTTGCAGTAGACGCTCTGTCGATCTCTTGGGACGGAATGATAGGATATGCGTATCCTCCAGCGCCGTTAATTCAGCAAGTATTGCTAAAGATAAAACAATCTCAATGCAAGATTCTGTTGGTAGCATCTCTGTCTCCACAGAGACCGTGGATAAATCTACTCAGGTGTCTGTTGTGGGACCTACCGCGAAAGCTTCCTCCACGGGAGGATCTTCTTTCGCAGGGGAAATCGCGTCAACTCCATCACAACCCGCAAGGTCTCAACCTTCACATTTTTCCGTTGTGCGGTCCTTCTTGCATGGCAAGCACTTTACAGGACGAGCAGTGGACGCGATTTCTAACTGTAGGAGGACCTCCTCTTCGCTAAACTATGCGGCTAAGTGGAAGGTTTTTCGTTGTTGGTGCAGGGATCATTCTGTAGATATTTTCGATCCCTCTATACCAGACATTGCAAACTTTCTAGTATACTTGTTTGACGAAATCAACTGCAGCCTGTTACTATTAAGGGTTATAGGTCTATGTTATCTGATACCTATGCACATCATGATAGTTTACAAATTGGATCTAATGTCTCTTTATCTAAGTTGGTTAGAAACTTCTCGATAAATAGACCCAGAACTCTTAGGTTAATTCCTAAATGGAATTTAGCTTGGGTTCTTCTTAAATTGAAGGAAAAGCCATTTGAACCTCTTGGGACAGTAGATTTCAAATTCTTATCTTATAAGCTTTTCTCTTAGCTTTCTCTTCCACTGTCGGTGGATGATTCTCACTATCGTAGTGTCGGGAACACTATCACCTTCACTACTAATGTGGGTTTTTTAGCTAAGAATCATGCTCCTAATAAATATCCGGAACCTATTGTCATTAAGGCTCTTCCGTCTTCAGACGGGCGTAGGCCTTTACTCTGTCCTGTTAGAGCGTTACGTATCTATAAACAGAGATCTCAGTTTATCAGAAAGGGACGAAAATGTTTCTTTCTGTCTTTGATGCCTAATAGAAGGGACATTTCGGTCCATTCTATTGCTAGATGGATTCAATTAACTATCCGTACTGCTTATGAGAGTTTATCTTCTTCTCAGCAGTCTGTGCTTAAGATTTCCGCTCATGAAGTAAGAGCTCTTGCTACTTCTTGGGCTTACGCTAATAGTATTGCTATTACAGATTTAATGAAGGCTGCTTATTGGTCTCAGCCATCCACATTCACAAATTTTTATCTCAGAAATATTGAGTCCATTTCTGGAGACTTGCATTGTTTAGGTCCGTTATCTGTTGCTCAGAATGTCGTCCACTAAACAGTTGCAACTATAGTTATGCAGGCTTTCTGTTCCGGCAGTCCTCTTCGCTCTGGGCTATTTGGTCCAGGGCAAGGGGAAGGGGGGGGGGGGGGGAGGGTGTTCCCTTAGGTCACCTGCTTTATAGTGAAAAGCAAGGGAATGCCTCCTCCAAAGTCAGTATTTCTGAGTCGCTTCTGGGATGGTTTTAAAGTGTAATATTAATGTTAAAATTCATTCATGTCATATTTTTAAAGTGTAGCTCGGTGTGAAGCATTTGTATATGTCAAGTGTCAAACGGGCGTTAATATACAATCCTCGGACACTTTTAAAAGATTATAAAGAGTCTCAATTCTCTGGACTAACTTTATTTATTGGCTTACTTTAAAAATAATTAGTATAAAGGGTTATACTGGATGTTAATAGAGAACATGAATGTTATTGTGCTCAATTATGAAGGGTATTGTATCTTTCTAATTTAACATTAAATAAGAAAGATATATGTAAAGCCTAATACTCCTTTTCTCCTTAAGGGGTTGCCTCTATATTATATAGTTGAGCTTATTGGATTTTTCTCTATGTCCTAGGCCCTCCAGCCTTTTTACTATTCAGCTAAGTCTGGGTCATTGGTACAGTATAAAAATGTTAAAAAATTTATAGTAATTTATATATTTTTTATACTTACCAATGACCCAGACGGGGATGGCCCTCCCAGGAGTTGGGAACTCTTGCCTCCCCGCTGAGTACATAGCGCTGACCAGGCACTGCCAGTAAGAATGATAATTGGCGCCAATTTCGGAACGTCCTTGACACTGCGCATGCGCAGTAGGGGCGAAGTATGGAGGTCTTATAGGACATGATTTCTTTTGGTTTTGATGCAAATTTTGGGGATTGGGGGGCAAAATTTGTGTTTGGCCCTGGTTTTGTTAGAGTTAGCACCAGCTAAGTCTGGGTCATTGGTAAGTATAAAAAATATATAAATTACTATAAATTTTTTAACTTTTACAGGATCTGTGGTGCTGTCATTACTGATGATGATGTAACAACTTAACTTTTCAACTATGATATGTTTTAATGAATAAATATGTAGTTTTGGAACCAGCTAAACCAAGATGTATTTTATTTTATCGGTTCAGAAACCCACCACTCAGCGATATTGTTAAAAAAAGAATTGGTTTGAAAATCCTCACCTTCCTCTTTTCTTCAAGCCCCTGCCCCTCTCCTGCAACCCTCCCCAACCACCACCTCTTACAGTTACAATTTGACCAAAGTGCAAAGAGCACATACTTCCCTTCTGGAATGGGCAATAAAGTGTAATTCCATTTTTCAGGATGCACGCAATTTAATCCTGCTTTCCCTTCTTAGATGATTTCTGTGAGGGGATGTTTCGGACTTAGATGCCTCAACTATGCCACATAACAACAGAACAAAGATGCCTCAACTATGCCACATAACAACAGAACAAAAATTGCCATTATTGCCTATTCAAAAATACCTCCATTGTGTATTGATTTTCAGCCATAACTTTACCGCATGTCATGGAAGAAAGGCAAATTTCTGTGAGCAAAATGTGACCTATTTTTCAAAGTCAAGCTGAGCTATTGCCATCATTTCCCGTCCGTCACAATCTCATTTGGCACACCTCACAGGTCACATTTATGATCAGATCACTTTGAAACTTAGTATGCTTGTTTGGGGTGACCTCTAGATGGGAGCTATCGATTTTCTTCAATTTCCGTCAAAAAATGTTGCCGCGGTCAACGTTCTTAGAACTTAGTTTAGTCAGACCACAATATTTCCATTTGGCACACCCTACAGGGCACAGTTATGATTGGATTGCTTTGAAACCTGGCATGCTTGTTTTAGGTGACCTCTAGATGGGAGCTTTCGATTTTCTTCAATTTCCGTCAAAAAATGTTGCCGTGGCCAACGTTTTTAGAACTTAGTTTAGTCAGACCTCAATATTTCCCTTTGGCACACCCTACAGGGCACAGTTATGATCGGATTGCTTTGAAACCTTGTATACTTGTTTAGGGTGACCTCTAGATGGGAGCTATCGATTTTCTTCAATTTCCATCAAAAAATGTTGCCCCAGCCAATGTTCTTAGAACTTAGTTTAGTCAGAAGACCTCAATATTTCCCTTTGGCACACCCTACAGGGCACAGTTATGATTGGATTGCTTTGAAACCTGGCATGCTTGTTTTAGGTGACCTCTAGATGGGAGCTTTCGATTTTCTTCAATTTCCGTCAAAAAATGTTGCCGTGGCCAACGTTTTTAGAACTTAGTTTAGTCAGACCTCAATATTTCCCTTTGGCACACCCTACAGGGCACAGTTATGATCGGATTGCTTTGAAACCTTGTATACTTGTTTAGGGTGACCTCTAGATGGGAGCTATCGATTTTCTTCAGTTTCCATCAAAAAATGTTGCTGCGGACAACATTCTTAGAACTTAGTTTAGTTAGACCACAATATTTCCCTTTGGCACACCCTACAGGGCACATTTATTAGCTCAACTTGGCAAAGTCAAGCTGAGCTATTGCCATCACTTCCCGTACGTATGTTAGTATGTACATCCACAATTTCCTTTGGTACACCTCACAGGGCGCATTTATGATCAGATCACTTTGAAACTTGGTATGCTTGTTTGGGGTGACCTCTAGATGGAAGCTATCAATTTTCTTCAATTTCCATCAAAAAATGTTGCCGCTGGCAATGTTCTTAGAACTTGGTTTAGTTATACCTCGAATTTTCTCTTTGGCACACCCTACAGGACATATTTATGATTGGATTGCTTTGAAACCTGGCATTCTTGTTTTGGGTGACCTCAAGATGGGAGCTACCGATTTTCTTCCATTTCCTTCGGGCAACGACCTTTGAACTTAGTTTAGTCAGGTATCAATTTTCCATTTGGCACACCCTACAGGGCACATTTATGATCGGATTGCTTTGAAACTTGGCATGCTTGTTTGGGGTGATGTCTAGATGGAAGCTATCCATTTTCTTCCATTTCTGTCGAAAAATGTTGCCGGTGGCAATGCCCTTTGATGAACTTATTGCAGTTATGCATCAAAATTTCCCTTTGGCACACCCTGTAGGGCACTTTTATTATCAGATCGCTTTGAAATTTGGTATGCTTGTTTGGGGTGACCTCTAGAAGGGAGCTATCATTTTCTTCCATTTCCGTCAAAAAATGTTGCCGCTGGCAACATTCTTAGAACTTAGTTTAGTCAGACCTCAATATTTTCGTTTGGCACGCCATACAGGGCACATTTATGATCGGATTGCTTTGAAACCTGGCGTGCTTGTTTGGGGAGACATCTAGATGGGAGCTATCGATTTTTGTCCATTGCCATCAAAAAATGTTGCCGCGGCCAACATTCTTAAAACTTAGTTTAGTTAGACCTCAATATTTCCCTTTGGCACACCTTACAGGGCACATTTATGATTGGATTGCATTGAAACCTGGCATGCTTGTTTGGGTTGACCTCTAGATGGGAGCTCTCGATTTTCTTCCGTTTCCGTCAGAAAATGTTGTCAATGGCAATGACCTTCGATGAACTTAGTAAAAACTTAGTGCAGGTAAGCATCAATATTTCCCTTCGACTCACCATGCAGGGAACATTTATGATTGGATCGCTTGCAAACTTGGTGTGCTTGTGTGGGGTGACATCTATATGGGAGCTGGAGATTTTCTTCCATTGCCGTCATAAAATGTTGCCGCTGACCTTTGAACTTAGTTTAGTCAGACCTCAATATTTCCCTTTAATGCACCCTGCAGGGCAAATTTATGATCAGATCACTTTGAAACTTTGTATGTGTGCTCGGGGGTGACCTCTAGATGTGAGCTCTTGCTTTTTTTCATTTCCATAAAAAATTTTTGTTGTTATCGCCAGCCTTTGAACTTACTGCATTTACATTTATGCATCAACTTATCCCTTTTGCACTCTCTGCAGGGTATATTTATGAATTTCCATACCCCCCCCCCCCCAAAAAAAAACCAAAAAAAAAAAAACCATTGCCACAAGCAATGACCTTCTACTTAGTGCATTTGTGCATTAGCATCTTCCTTTGGCATGCCTCAGAGGACACATTCATTATCAGGTTGTTTTGAAACTTTATGCTTATGCAGGGTGACAAAGATAGGTGCTATTGATTTTCTTTTCATTTCCATCAAAAACTGTTGCTGTTAGCAACAATCTTTGAATTTATTGCATTTGTGCATCAGCATTCTTCCTTGACATGGCCTACAGGCCACATTTATCATAGGATTGTTTTTGAACTTGGTGTGCTCATTAGGCAAGACCTTTAGATAAGAGCTATTGATTAGCATTCATTTCTATGAAAAAAGTTGTCATTTACAATAACCTCTGAACAATATTGCATTTGTGTATCAACATTCTTCCTTTAGCCAGTCTTACAGTTTACATTTAAAAATGCATGGATTACTCTGACGTTGTGCACACACAATTCAGTTATGTTGAAATTTCATCAAATAACATTGGTACCAATGATCTTCAGTTTTACCGTTTCATTTATAACTTACCAAGTTCAAGTTCGTCAAGTTGAGCTACAGTATCATTGACAACTTCATTAAACTATGCTTCTGCTTTGTTATAGTGGATTACAGATCGAGTGGATAATTGAATAAATTGAGCGGATATTATGACTAAATAAATATATATATTCTTTTTCTTACATTTTATTCGTCAGGAATCATTATTTTAGTGAAGTGGATGTCAAATGTAAGACAATTTCTATCTTCCAAGTTCCACTCAGTTTATTTATAGTAGTTAGTGCAGGAAACTGAAAATTCGAGACTCAAGTTTGCAAAATAAAACATGGGGTCTCATAATCGTGAGAATTTGTCCCCGATCATGAGGTCGGGGATGGCATCAAAAATTAGGAGCCTCCTGCCAAAATCGTGAAATTTAACATGTCTGATGTCAAGATATGTTGTGCTCAAGGTACTTATTTTCTCCTTGTCACTCGTAAAGTGACCTTGCAGCTAAATTGAAATGAATAAAACAAAAAAAAACATGGAAATAAATGAAATATTTAAAATAAAAGACTCCTTTATTAAATATAATTCACTTCTATGCATATTTTTTGTTTCAATCATCATGATCAAAGCTTCAAATGCCTATGATTTGACAGTGAACGTCTTGAAACAGAAAAATATTAAACTGCACTATTTTCCAGGGTTTTTACCAAAATCAATTCCTTTCCATGAGGCCAGGAGCTATAATGAATTTACACTGAAGACACTCTGTCATTATATTCTATTTTTAGCTCACCTGTCTGAAAGTCAGGACCGATTTCAGTTATATTTGAGGTAATTGTTTGTTCTGACATCGCATTTTGGTTTTGTTTCTTCCTCAAATCAACTTGCTCAGCCCCATAGGGAGGGGGCGGGGAAAATACTCCTTGATTTTTTTTAAAAAATCTTCATCTCCAGAACCTTTGGGTACAATAACTTGATAGTTGGTACTGTGCTTCCTTTTGGGATCTACAATTAAGTTTGGTTAAATGAAATTTGTGGGACAGTATTTAAAAATTTCCTTCTTCCGGTAAGAATCCTTACAGGGTCCAGATTCAAGGTCATTCAAATCACATCCCTTCCTTCATTAATATTTGGGTTCCTTACTGGACCCTGAATTTTAACTTGGTACAATATGAGGAATATTTTTTTAAAATCTTCTCATGAACCCCTAATCAGAACCTTTTGATATATGGTATATACCATCCTTAGGGGAGTCAGATGCAAGTTGGAAAAAGTCTAGTCCCTGGGTTAATATTTGAGCCCTTTAACTTAGTCTAATATTCAGAATAATCTTTTAAATCTGCTTCTTCAGCTCCAATGGGCAGAATCCTGATTGAGGGTGGGGTGGTGGCAGGTGTGGGGGTGCTTAGTCAGTTCCTGTTTGTTCAAATTAAGTCCCCAGTTTTATATTTGGTCTCCCTATTTTCCATTACTGGAGATCTGGGCATTATTTGTGTGTTAGCATCTCAACACCAGAAAAAATCATCTTACTGGACATTAGAGTTACAAATAGTTACATGACTTTATTCCTCCATAGTGTTAACTTGCCATAAATGCTAATTAAATCCTTCTTTAAACAACTTTGTCAGGTGTGCATCTCAGGCCCCATGGGGCATCTTGTTGAAATTAATTGTTGAGAAACAACTTTGTCAGGTGTGCATCTCAGGCCCCATGGGGCATCTTGTTGAAATTAATTGTTGAGTTTATTATCATTTATTATTTCAGATCAGAGAAACTAAAGCCATTTTGGTTATCAATAAAAGATGAAGATTTATCATTGCTGCAAACACTGTATGATACTTTTCTGTCATATGGTTCTTCTGAATATTGTGACATTGTCACCCGAGCTCTAGACATATCCGAGTGCCATGTTATTCCATTCTTTGGTGGATTCTTGAGAGATTTAAGAACAATATTTATGGGTGTTCCAAGCATCATAGCACTACCATGTGATGAAAATCAGTCTCTTGAGGTAATTATTTTCTAGATGTTAACTTGAGTTATAGGTGTCCGATTTCAATCAAACTTGGAATATATCTTACTGTAGACAATATACCAGACGGGTTGATTTTGAGTGTGGTGCGATAATTTTTGTCTGAGTTAACCACTGAATATAGTTTATCATAAAGCCAGGGGCATTAGTATCCCATGGACACATTTGGTGTTCTGCTGTATTGGTGCTGTGGTTTAATGGAGATAAGATAAGATGTTTATTAATTCAATATTAACAAAAACAAATGACTAGAAACTCATGCTTGGCAGTGGGGGCGGTGACATAGCCACCCTTGTGTTGCACTTGTCTAAAATCTTCTTCAGATCCACCAGTCAGAATCTTTTAATGATCATAGAGCATCACTAAGGTTTGAGAGTGTGGGTTTTTTTGGCAGATTCAAGTTGGAACAGATCAAGTCCCTTAGGTAATATCTGGATGTCTGGGCTCCTTATGGGAACTTAAACTTTAACTTAGTGTACAATATGAGGAAAATTCTTTAGAGATCCTCTTCTTCAGATCCATCAGTCAGAATCTTTGGATATTTGATATGTAGTATTCATAGTTACACCAGTTTGAAGGTTTTTTCAAGGCAGGTCCCTGGGTTCATATTTGGGCTCCATATGGTAATCCAAATTTCAACTTAGTGTAATATGGAGAAATCAGTTTCAAAGTCTTTCTTCTGATCCACCAGTCAGAATCTTTTGATATTTGGTATGCAGCAGGGTTCATGACAGCTCGCCCAAAGTCAACTCGTCCATATGATAGTTCACCCAAATGGCATTTCGTCCAACGACTATTTGCCTACGACAACACTTCGTCTATGTCAACCGACCACCCTAATCTGTGGGAACACCTGAAGACAGCCGATGCCATACGAAGACAGCTGATGCCACATGATTCAATAAGGTTGAGGTTAGTTTAGGTCGCTAAGGTTTGTGTCTCAAATAGGACAAGGGTGAGCAGTAGTGTGTGTAAATTTATATATTTTGCATGAATACACTGCCCCACCACCATTGACCACCCCGCCAAAAAAAAAAAAAAAAAATTAAAAATTATTTTCCCTCCTACACCCTTGTGGTACCCAGAAATGTTGGCTCCCTCCCCCTCCCCAATACACAGACACTTTTTTGGAGCTTCCGCTGCCTCTGATGCAAAAGTTTGTAACATTGAATGCTCATCTCTAATAATAAAAACACGCATTAAAATGTTTGCAAATTGTGGGTGGATTTTGCACCCCCCCCCCCATCCCTCCCCCCCCCCCCCAAAAAAAAAAACAAAAACAAAAACAAAAAAAAAACAACAACTTTTTGCAGAAAAATAGTGTTAAAACGATTTTCAGTCCAGTACCATCCCTGGCAGCAGCCCAAATTTTTACTTAGTATATTTATTTACTATTTATTTGTTTATTTGAGTTCAATAACATTAAATCTTTTTATATTTGATATGCATTGTCCTTAGGAGGTTCAGATTCAATTTATTTATTTATTTATTTATTTATTTATTTATTTATTTATTTGAGTTTAATAACATTTTCAACAGCCAGGGTCACCTCATGCTGGATGGTTCAGATTCAAATTTGTTCATTTATTTATTTATTTATTTATTTATTTATTTATTTATTTATTTATTTATTTATTTATTTGAGTTCAATAACATTTTCAACAGCCAAGGTCACCTCATTCTGGATGGTTCAGATTCAAATTTGTTCAAATGACATCCCTGGGGTCATATATGAGCCATCTCTGGGAGCCAGAATTTTAAATTATTGCAATATGAGGTATATTCTTTAAAAACCTTTTTCAGATCTTGTAGGCAGAATCTTTTGATATTTGGTTTGTAGTATTCTTTATGGGGTCAGATTTCAGTTTGTTCAAATCAATTCCCAGGGTTCAAATTTAGGCTCCCTGTGGCTACCTAAATTTTAACTTGGAGCAGTAGCAGCAATATGGAGGAATTCAGTTAAAATCCTCCGGACACCAGTCAGAATATTTTGATATTTGGTATCTAGCAACTTGAGGACGTTCAGCTTCAAGTATGTTTAAATCAGGTTTCTTGGATCATATTTGTGCTGCCTGTGGGATTCCAAATTTTAACTTTGTACAATATATTCTTTAAAAAAATCTTCACATCCACACATCAGATTCTTTTGTAACATAGTATTGACATGCTTTGTGTTGTGAAATATGTTCAAATTAATCCCTGAACTCATATTTGGGCTCCCTATGGGAGCCTGAAATTTTAACTTAGTGTCATATGAGGAATATTCTTCAAAAGATTTTCTTCAGATCCACCAAGCAATCTTTTGATATTTGGCATATAGCATTACTATGTGACTTCTAGATTAACATTTGTTCAAAGTGTTATGTTTGAATGATTTTGGTCAGCACCAGAGGGATTTGAAATTTAACACAGAACATAATGGAGATTTTACAATTAGTTTCAATGAATTGAGCCCATACATGACAGAGGTATTCATTGTAAATTTTAGTTAGATGTAAATGTGAATGCATAAAGATTAACGTTTGTTCAAATGGGGACCTACCTGGTCATTTTAACCCCCAAGGCAGTGTGAGGGGTAAAGGAGAGGGTCCATTGGGCAATTTTGGAGGATTTTGAGTGATTTTATGCAAAAGAAAATAAACTTCCACCCTGTTGGGGAGGGGGCTGGGGAGTGGGAGGTGTCCACTGGTGATTTTTTTTCCCTTTTCGTTAAAATGAGTTTTGAAGTGTGTTTGAGTGATTTTATGCAAAAAGACCAATTCACCCAACAATCCCTTCTCTCCCACCTTGACACCCTTAGCTAAATTAGACAGATTAACATGTAGATGCTGAATGTGACTATAAATCCTTCTTTAAACATTTTATGAGGTGAGTGATTAAGGCCCCTTGGGGCCTCTCCTTATAACTATTTAGTAAATCTGCATGACAGCTGTTGATGTAAACTAATGTTCCAAAATGTTTGCATATCTTATATCCAGCCAGGGTGGTTTGCACAAGTGAGGAAGGTCATTAAGAACTATTCAATCATTCAATTTCAGAACAGATCTCTGACTTGGAAGTTGAAAGGGGTGATAATCCACAGAGAAAAAAATCAGGGCGAGAGTGATGGAGAATTGAAACCAAAATTGCCGAGGAGTCAGAGCAAAGAAATCTTTGGGTGCCATACATGGTACAGAGTCGCTAAGATTTGGAGAGTAACTTGATGGAACCTTAGGGGTGTGTGGGGGGGGGGGGGGGGGTGGGGGAGGAAGGGCTATTATTGCTGTTCAAACTGAGATCCAAAACACTACGACATGAATCAAATCATTAGGACAATTTTAAATCGAGTTGAATCAGAAGGTTTGAGAGAAAACTTTTAATAATTGGACTAATTCTAATTTTGAATTTCAGTTTATTTCTGATTATAATGGAGAAGACAGATTCATGACAAGAATTGGTGTTGGAGGATTGATAAACATGGACAAATTGAAGAAAACTCATGCAGTACTGAATGACATTGAGCTTTTTCATCGTCATTCTCAATCCATTCCATTTGATGGTTTCACTGAATGGGAAGACTGTCATTGGTGAGTCATTAAGATTTTGAACTTGGAAGTGTCATCTCAGTATTTTTAATTATATATTTGGTTTACCGGCATCATTAACTCTTTACCTAGCATAACAGTCCAAATCGGCCAGTGTTATTTACAAAAATGTTTATTCAGATTTTATTGACATTTTATTTTTGTCTCAAAAACATAACTTTTGACTCTTATTGGACTGAACCTGTTGAGCTCATTCCATTGAAGGATCTTTTCACAGGTGAAAAATGAAAATATTTAGTTATTCAAGAAATGTACTTTTGTAATTATTGAACTTAGGTAAAGGGGTTAAACACCTTGAACATTATGGAAATTTATTGAGAGTAGACTGCATGACCTGACTTGACCTGTGGCACTTTAACTGGTTGAGGGATAGATTATTTTTGGTGGTCTGAAGTTGTTATTCAAAACTGGTTTTATTACAAATTATTGGAGAGTGCCCAATTATTTGTAATAAAACACATTTATATAAGAATATTTATTTATTGGTGTTTAATGGCACTTTCAGTTACCAGGGTCACCTCGTGTTGGACAATTTTATGGGTGGAGGAAGCCGGAGTACCCAGAGAGGACCACTGAGCAATGGTGAGCAACTGTCAGACTTCCCAAAGTATTAACTCCACACAAGAAGGATTAGCATTTGTTGAAGACAAGTGCACCATCAACGTGCAGTACACCTAAGTACACAACACACTCGTACCCCTACATGGGCAATTGGGATTAAGTGTCTTGCTAAAGGACACAACGCAGTTGCTGCAGGTGGGATACTAACTATGGACCTCTCGGCTTGCAGCCTGCATCTCTACTTATTGAGCCACTGCACTCTATATAAATAGAATATTAATTGCATTTGACTAAATATGAAACATGAGTCAGCAAAATATGTGCTTTTGCTCTGGTTGCCTCATTTTTCTAAAAACCCTGATAGTGGCTTCTAGCACTCAACCAGTTTATGGAAATCAGTGAGAAAGTATCATTTTCAAATCAAGAAAGGTCGCCATTTATAAATGGCCTGGCACCACCAACAACCCCTTATCAAAACTATAATGAACCATGTACACCAGTCATCAGCAGACCCATATCTGCCAGTCGTTAATTGGTTTATGTAGTATTTTTGTAGAAACTCTTAGTTCATGTAGTAATTTTGTAGAAACTTGGACAGGATTCATTTAGATTTTACAATTCAAAGCCTTGAAAAAAAAGGAAATTTTTGTGGTTATAATTAAAATCTACAGAAAACTGTCAAAGGTTTTTAGAAAAGTTTTGATATTACCAGTTGTTTTTCATTTTTGGAAGCTCTATTCACCTTATGATACCCTTCTACTCAAAATGGATTTCTGTTAAATTAATCATATCACAGGGGGAGCGCGGTGGCTCAGTGGTAGACTGTTGGACTTCTGTGCTAGAAGTCCTGAGTTTGATCCCCGTCCGGGACAACCCGCTTTGTGTCCTTGGGCAAGGCACTTTATCCTGGTTGCCTACATGGGGGCATGATGATGCCATCTACTAAAGCATACTGCACGTCGATGGTGCACATGTCTTCAACTGCTGTAACCCTGCTTGAGCGGAGCTTATAACAGAGTTAGAATTTTGAGGAGTTGTCAGTTGCTCATCGATGCTCGGTAGTTCTCTCCGGGTACTCTGGCTTCCTCCACCCGTAAAACTGTCACGGTCACGATTAGCCATTGTGCATAACTATGTGACCTTCAACCCCAATAAATAAATAAATAAATAAATAAATAAATAAATAAATAAATAAATAAATAAATAAATAAATAATCATATCATAAAAAGAAAATTATCTCTGCTGTATATCCCCCATCACTTGACATGCATTGTTAATTATTACTCTGTTTTGTATTCTTTCATGCCTAGAAAGGTAAAAAGAAATAAATAAATCTTGAATCCTATAGAACTTTCCAGAATTAATATCTTGGGTAGCAGGGGGTGTATCTGGGAATTTTGATGGAGTGTTGGGGGTGGGAGGCATGAGTGTCCATACCAAATCCAAACTGTTGAGGATTGTTATAGTCCTTCAGGATCTTGAGGGTTCTGCAATACCTTCATAGGAACATAACATACTACACAGTGGTCTAGTACTTTTTCCCAAATTCCCTAGTATAACAGACTATTAGGCTGGTATGCCTGAGTATATTTGGACAATATATGGCATGTATTGGTACGCTTTTATTAGAGATTCACTGGTATAGCAATTTCATCACATATGTGCTTATTGGCATTGGAGGGTATTTGGACTGAAGTTTGGTGTGTAAGAATAAATGTAAAGATTATATTGTGATTGCTCAGTGTACAGGCCAAAACTAGATTGTACCCACATATATTTTCTAGGAAAAAAAACAAACTTTTAGAGGGCTTTTCATCCTACTTGAATTTGCCACAAGGCAAGTTTTAACACAGCATTGGTAAAATAAAAGTAAGAGATGAATTTTTGTCGCTTACTCATTTTTTTTCACTTCTGTAATACTGTGGCAGAATAATTAAGATATGATGCCCTGTCTCATATTTGTTAACCCTTTACCTAACACAGTATTTTCAAAATATAGATTACGATTCACATTTTTTGAAAACAAATTTCACAATAATTAAAACCATACAAATAAGGATATTATTACAACCAGCTCGATGAGCTGGTTCTAATGATATCTATATTTGTATGGTTTTAATGAAACACTTCCGAGATATTTTAGGCTGTAGTTGGCTTATTCTGGTTAATTTTCTGGCCCTTTTTGGATGCTATATTAGATGAAGGGTTAACACTTTACTAATATACATGTTTTTTTCAGCACTGATATACATGTTTTTTCAGCATTGCTATTACAGGATTCCCTCTGCCCCTGTCTGTGACCTTTTCATAAATTGTACCCTCCAATGTATCTGAGAACATCAGCAATCACCAAACTTCTTTCACCAGTCATATAATTGAACTCCATTGACTGACTTGCAAAATGCATTGGTACACATATTACATATGATGTCAGATACTTTTTGTGCATTTTCTGAGTGCTTACATGTGGGCACATTCCAGTATTTTTCTAGTTTTTCAAGGGTATGTTGGAACAATACCTTGGTCGACCATGATACATTCCTATGATTGATTGGAGACTTTTGCTGCCCTGAACCCCTCAATGATAAGTGATGACTTTCACCCTTCCCCCACCCCTCCTAATCACAATTCTCAGATCTGCTTCTCCATCTCGCATATTTTTATTTATGTGTTTGTGACTGATTTGATCTAAGATTTGATGAGTAATAAAAAAAAATATTTTAAGGTCACTAATCCAATGTGTGAATTGGAAGTCTCTGATTCCATCATTCCATCCAGCTAGAAATTCCAGCTTTGCTTATCTCCCTTCACATTCAATGGGCTACGTTTTCATCCTTGTACAGACGAGGCTTCTTTCCTGGGACAGGGGGACCTGCTAGTTATTAATATGTGACCACTTAATGAACGCAGTGAGGATTGACACTGCAGACTGATGTCAGATTTTTTTTTAATTTGCATCAGACCTTATCTTAACTCTATCACTACTGGCAACATATATATCCATCGCCTGTACTTTCTTTTTTTACATGCATTGTTTATATCTGTTGCCTATGTTGGCCAAGTTCTATACTTCTTTGTTCTGAAGGTAAAAACAAACCAGTCTCCAACCAGAATTTGCATTATGAATGTGCCAATCTTTACCTGGACTTTTAATAATATGCTTGGACTAATCTGATCCTTTACAATTGTAAAACTGAACTGTAAATATTGACAAATATTCTCACCATATCAGTGACTCACTTTACTTTTGATGTAGAAACTTAACTTTAAAGCAGGTGCTAGTCACTTTTTTCTGACTTGTAGTCTCTGTGAGGTCTCAAGACTCCAATTAATGCCCATTCTAGATAAATACAAAAACACATATTGTCCAACTTCTTTTTGGAATAACATTATTGTCAAAAGAAGAAAATGAAAGATATTCAAAGCTGTACTAAAGTATATTCAAGACACCCAATGTTTCACATTATCCTGTATCTAAACTGAAGCATAAACTCATTAGATTGAAAGTTCTCACAATTAAGAATGTTCAAATAATGATTAGCATAATTGTCCATGGATGTTTTTTTTTTCTTCCTTTTTGGGACATGGTGTTTATGATCTACTGATAGAAGAATGACTTCTAACTCAACATGGCCTTACATCACAATGAACCCTTTATGTCTGAAGACAAGTATCTCAACACTTGGTTTATATAAACAAATCCATATGTATCTCCTCACATCAGGTGGGAAGATTACTCATGAGTTATCACCAAGCCATCTTCTCCCTCTTCCTCTCTCCTCTTTTTTCCCTCCTTTTTCCCCTCCACCTTTCTCTCTCTTTCTCTCACTTTACGTTTTTTATTATTTTTTGTGAAACTACAATTTGATTTTGTTGTTTAGTATTTGTTTGCCATGTAATATATGTATTTTAAAATTGTAGGAGAGGAGGGTAAACCAAGTGTTTAGCACTTGTCCTTCAAACCAATTTTCACCAAGCGTAGTAAGAAAAATAAGTTTAAAAAGCACAGAACCCTTCCAAGATGGGAGCTATGTACAGATGCAGGGGGATTCCATAGTACATGCTTTGGCAGTTTATGTAACAGATGTAGGGTTTGGGCTCTGGCAAGACATCAGGGGAAATTTCCAACAATTTTAGAGAATGTTGGAATTTATTGGCAAAATGTCCATTCAGCAGTCGGGGGAGGGGAATTAGAATTCCCAATAGATTACTATCTCATTCAACACCCCCTGTCATCAATCCTTGGGTTTGACAACTGACAATCAGCATGATATGTAGACATGTGTGTTGCTTTTTCCTGGGCTGATATCTGTTTTTCAAGTCTATTAATAAAATAAAATCGGTCAATTTCTTCCTCTGTAGCTTTTTTCGAGGACCGGAAAAATATACACACCAAGTGCTCCTGCAGAACCATGTGTTTTCGAATAAAATTTGGCTTAGTTTAATTAAGAGATTCAGTGGATGGTTTTGGATGTACAGCTCTGCACTTCTGGTCTCACCTGCTTTATTGTCTTCTTTAGCAGAGGCGAGACATAGGTATTACTAATTTCGCAGACTCACAGCAATCAGCAATGGGTTATAACTTTTGAACTATTGAAGACATTTCCATGAAACTTGGCAGGGTTACACCCCACCATGAACTGATATGGCACAATCAAAATCATGCCACAATGTTCAAAGTCAAGGTTCACAGGTTACTAAAAATTTCATGTCAGGGTGAAGTTTTCGGGTCGAGTTTTTCAGTCGACTAGAAAGTTTTGACCAGGGAAGATATTTCTGTGAAATTTTACAGGGATATATGCAACCATCACCTGATATGTGGAGATGAGGAGAAATGTTTTAACCAAATTTCCCCCAGGGGTGGGGGTCAGGTTATTTAAAAAAAAATTCTTGGAATTTCACTGCAAGGTTAAGTTTTCAGGTTGAGTTTTTCAATGGACTATAACTTGTTCACCATTGGTGATAATCTTGTAAAAATTTTGGGAGTTTACAGAGGAGGCGGGGCATAAAATCACTCATAATCCTTCAAGGTTCATTTTAAAGAAAAAACAAAATTCGCCTATTCCACGCCAGGTGTCTGCCATGGTAGAATGTTGCTTAAAGCAGGATAGACCCCATTGCAAGCTGTTTCAAGGAAAACTGTGGAATAGCCACTATGTTGAAAATATGTGTTACTTTCAATTGTTTTCAGTTTTTCCAGTAAATAGATTATTTTGTTCTGTAATGTGATACATCATACATGTCCTTGTCAACAACAATAATTAGCATTAAAGAACCAAACCAACACACAAACAAACTTAATTTATTACTGTAAGTTTGGGTAATTCGTAAAATGTTTTTGGTATTAGCAAAATGTATTTTACTAATCACATTTTGTTGGTGGAAAAAAGCATTTCACAATTTGCAAAAACAAATTTTGCAATTTGCATATCCACTCTTTTTTTTGATAACTGAAATATCTGAATGGACTGTTTTGACTGGTTGCCACTGAAACACTATTTGCAATAGGTCAATACAAGTCGCAGTTAGTAGAAAGCATTTTGGAATTGTCACCAACAGCTTTCCATAATATTTTGTTTGACTGAGCTGAGAGAAGAGAGCCCTGTCAGATTACATAAAAGCTGATATCTCTGTTAGGTTGAACTGTGCTCTTGATGGTTCAATAATGTTTGTCTTTTGAATAAGTGAGTTGATTTTGATGGTCAGGTAAAGGGATGAATGCTGAAATGTTTTTAATGTTTACAGTACTGGAAAGCATTCCAAGTCCTGTCAGTTTAGCCATGATGATGATTCTGATAGTGATTATGATCTGGACCTAGACACATATCAACCTGTGAGACCAGTGGCAAATGACCATGAAGTGACTATGATAACACCAAAGCTGGCAAAACTAAACTACAACTGTTTACAGTGTTTACACCATGGAAGTACTTTCATTCATTGGGAGGATGATTCAAATCGATCTCTAATATGTTTCTTGAAGCTAGAAGTTGACAATGCAACATTAATATGGAGAAAGCCATCATGGACAGCGCCAAAAGGAGCTACAAATGTAGCTTTGGAGTATTCACTGAAGGCAGACTTGGAGTGGCCATCTTGGCAAGGGTTATTCATGAGATATTTAAATGAAGACGTTTTCTTTGACAATCTAGAAGAAGGTTATCTTGATCTCATGTATGCAAAAGAAGTTCTGTATGAATCTGAGTTAGTTGATATTGCTTTCCTTGCAAAAAAACATGGAATTGACACAACAATGCCCACACAGAGTTGTTTTCGGATTGTTTATGGAACAAGTATATCAGTAAATAAATCTCTGTATTTTATTGGACCATCAAATACTGTGATAATGTGGCATAACAGTTTGCAGAAGATCGTCAAAGCATGCAACAAACTGCATCAGCACACTGACAAAAGAGATCAGTGGCTCAAATCCCACTACCTACAGTTGTACTATGAAGGAGAAAGGTGTCAAGGACCAACACCAGCTGAAGCCATAAAGGTAACTAACTTTTAAACCTTTCCCCAACAGCTCCCCAACATGAATAGCAGACAACACTTGCAAAAAATATTCTTGATTAACTGTAACCTTTCACATTTGCTTAAACAGCATAGCTTATTGATTCCCTCATTGAAAGTCATAGGCTATGTTTTTTTTACCAAGAATAAAATAATTTGGATTTTTGTGAATAGTGCAGCTTTTGATCACTATCTTATTATTACACTAACCATTGCCATTCGTGTTATTTATTGAAAACCATAATTTTGATCTGTATTTTATTTCCAGGATCTTTCACTTTCTTATGCAACTGTTATATCATGGTAATATTTGCCCATCTACACTAGTTCTGCCCTGCCTCCCATCCATTTGCTTGTCTGTTCTTCTCTGCATGCATGCATGTGTACATGCGTATGTGCAGGCAGGTGCCCGGGTGACCGTGCATGCATGCATCTATTATCAAAAATAGTTCATTATGGCTGTTATGTCACAGTTGATTGCATATGGGAGACAACTATGTCCGCAACATCATTACAATAATTCGGGGATATCATGAAATCAGGGTGTGCAATCGGTACTGGAATCGATACCAATACTGGCGGTACTCGGTCATCTAACCAGTAGCAATTCCCAACTTCAGAACCGACGGTTCCGGTACTCATAGTTATATGTGAATGAGATACATGAGTGCCACGAAGGAATCTACATGAGCAGTAAAGAGTTAACTGAATGTTTCCATAACGTTGGAACTTCAGAGACTTGACTTTCTTTCATACAGTTTGTCTAGAAACGCGTGGGTGTATGAACTGTCTAATGACACACTGTCACGTGCCTCTTAGAGTTGCTTTCATGTGTGGGTGCAACGCTGTTCCATCTAAAAATCTGCACCATTCTGACCTAAACCAGTCTGGGTCATGGGCTCCCACCACCCATTTGAAATGAAATTATTACTGCATCTTACTATTAGGGTGCCCATTGATTCCAAGTTCGAACACACATGGTTGCAGACCTTGATGAAAATTGCTGCAAACAACGAATTGAAAAAGTGTTTTTTTCTCCTTTTAAATTTAAATTGGTAATAAAAATTTGCCAGTTCAAAAAATAGTAAATACTACCAGAATCACAAACAGCATGTGGCTGTGACTTTGGCAACTTGGAAATCGCGTGCAGTAGACCTAATATTCACAACTTTGTAGTTTGCTTTGCACATGTACACCCTCCCCCCCCCCCCCCCCTCCAAACCACCCACCCACCTGTGTTTCTGACAAACCGTGACCGATATATGTGGCAGCCTGGCAGTTTGGTCGATAGTGATAGATAGATTTTCAGTTTTTCAACCTAAATAACATGCATTTATTGATTGAATTTGACCCCCAAAATCACTGTTCACTCTTTTTTACTGATTCGAGTTTACACAAATCAGCTGCAATTGACTTTCCACTTGCACTATCTGAATATTAGATGTGACGTTATCAGTACCGGTACCAGCCTGGTTCTTGGTTCTGAGCCCCAGTACGGTACCAACAACAGAAGAACCGATGGTACTTTGCAAACCCTGCACGAAATGTAATGGCTTTTTGATGACCAAACTTGCACCACTCATCCAGCTTGGGATGGTGGGGTGTCACACCCCAAAATTTGATCACTATGGCATTTTTCTTGCAGAAGTTTCAATATGTTATATAAGAGACTATTGGAAAACTTCTGAGAGGTCCTTTCACAAACTTTATTATTTGACTGTGAAGGATAGAAGCTCTCGCTTGCCTGAAAATTGAAGTTGCAGATTTTCTAAATTCATATTAGTCTGCCTCAATGTGACATGCTCATGTGACATGCACATAATTTTGAGTGAACAATTCTGCATGCATAAAATAAAAACTTGGCTGCCTTTATATTGAATGCACTGGACAAACATTTCAGATGAGGTCTGTTTTAAAATGCTCTCAATAAATCATAACAATTTTCATACACAAAAAGCATAAGAGAATCTGTATCCTTGAAAGCGATTTGCAATAAAGTAGATCTCCTAAAATTGTCAACTATAACCACAGCATGGATATTTCCAGTTTCAGGCATTATAATTTGTTGTCTGGTTAGGCCTCACAAAGTAGATCTTCTGTTTCTCAGGCCATTTTTTGTAAAATTGCATGCGGGAGGGCATATTTTTATATTATTTTTTCATTTTTGTAATTATTTCTCTACCATTTTTGTAATTATTTCATGTTCTTGGTTTGTTTTATCTTTTAGACCTCATAATCTACAGAACAGCATGGGTGGAGGTGTATTTCACCCCTTGAGTGAAGGCTTTGCAATGCTAAAGCACTGCAAAACCTTGTTTCACTCAAGGGACATATTTATCAATTTTATGAACTTGCGTAAAATATCAGACATAAACCATTTCAATTTTATTCTTTTAAGCTTGCATTGGTTGTAAAAAGCGAGCATGTGGCAGCCAAAGGAATCATACAGGAGGCCTGAGAAACAGATTCTTAACTTTTTACACCTTATAATATTTTCTTATTTTTTTTACACTTCAGGTGTCATATTCAGTTTTTAAATACATGCTGTCATACAATAAACAAATTATTGCAAAAGACAGTTAATCATTGGTTGTCATATTTCATCCCATTGATGAGATCAGATCAGCCAGATTAAATACAATATCTACAGCATCCTGTTTGATCAAGTCAATCTCGTTAACATGACAGAATATGATGACCCACATCAATTGACTGTCATAGTAATCTTTATTATATGCTAGCCTATTAATTATCACAAATTATCCAAAATATATTTCTTGAGATCCATTGACTAAATGGATATCGAGAAATATCCCTCGGTAGATTCTTAAATGACATCACACTTTGGCACAAGACATCACCTTTAACGTTGTCTTGAAGGAACGATCAGCAGATCTTTGTTATTGTCTTGAAACTGTTTGCAGTCGAATTGGGCTGAATATTTCACAGTAATATGTCACGTATATAATAAAAAGAAAATCTATGCTATTTGGTGAATATTGGGAATTATCTCATTCGTATGGACCTGAAAGTATTATTTTTCACTCGTGCAAGCACTCATGAAAAATAAACCTTTCAGGCCCACACTCATGAGTTAATTCCCGATATTCACCAAAACAGCGTAGATATCCTTTATATATTCATCCTATTCCACTTTGCTTCAGTAAAGGTGGAGATGTTTTATGGTTCAACCATCAATTAAAATAGATCAAGTCTTAACAATAGTCATCTTCATGAAGTAAGACTGTTAAGTGAGAAACCATTTACTGCAGAAATTATTTGATTCTGAAGTCAATAAAAAATCTTTTTAGGAATATGTAAATTATTTTGCTAAAATTGTTGTACAGTTTTATTATTTTTATTTTCTTTCTAGATATTTGGAGGAAGAAACTGGTCTTCTGCCCCAGCCAGTACAGCTTCATCTACAGAATCTGCTCAAATATCATTCAAAAGAACATCTAGTTTTGTGATGGGATCTCAGATATTTAAAAGAAGAACTTTCTATGGTATTCCTATTGGAAAGGTAATAGCAGCAGGTTGGGCGAATGCAGTAATCAGTGGGTGTACCCATCAGGGGAAAGGCCCATCAAATGCACCCAGCCCATAGGTCACAGACTTGCCACAGCCTGTAGGCCACCAGACCTCCTCCATCCCATAGGCCACCAGACTCCCCAATCCCACCAAGCCTCACAGCCCATGTTCAGCCTAGGGACCACCAAACCAACACCAGCCCTTCTGAGCTTCCCAGCCCATGTTCCGCCAAATCTCAAGCAAAATGGCGAGCTCTCTATAACTCGAGAGCCCACCTAGCCCATGTTAAGCCAGATCTCAAGCTTTCCTGACAGCTCATTCATAATGAAAAAGTCTGTGAAGACAATCTCAAAGTTGTGAAGCTAAAACACAATATCTAAACTGTGAATGACTTCCTTGTTGGCAAATCAAATGCTAAAAATATATTCGCTAAATAACACTGTTAAACAGCCGGTATTTATAATGTTCTCGCTTAACCAATAGAATGCACTGGAGTGCAAAATTGGATTTTCTGTATGTAAAGAGTTTGTTTTATTTCACTAATCACTGAGTGAAGCAGATCCCTACACATTCTATTGCTATAGTAGAATTGGCCATTGCTTTGGTGGATATGTTAAATCTGTTAGGTGTGGTGTGGACCTGTTCAATACATCAGCTGTGTCCGCATGCAGTTCTCAAATTGTAATAGCTCGGGACTAGGTCACAAAAGCCAATGGACAATACTACTAATGACCCTCTGCCTCTTGGGTCAGCAGATACTGCTGAAGTGATCAGTCAGTGCTTGCTACAATGTACCAGCAGTCACAGCTAGAAATGAAATTCCAGGGTGTGTGAGGTTGCACACCAAAGCTGCACACCCACCCACTGGCCCAGCATTGTAGAAGGTTTTCAACTTATTTAAAAGCAATAACCAGAAACCGAGTTAGTAGCATCTATTTGAATCGCACTTTAATCCCTAGGAAACAGCATATTGAACATATCAACATTCATATGATGAGCTGAGGGCTGAAGCACACCTCCCCTCCCCCCATCTCCTAGCATATAACCAAGCTCATACCTTTTTTAACCAGGGTCTACAGTTTGTTTCTGTGACCCTTTATTGTGTATCTGACTCACTAATTCACTGAATTTAACTTTGGATAAAAGCATGATTCATTGATTTGGTTGTCTGTCAGGGCTTTATAATGGAGATCAGCTATGGAGGAAAGTTTGGCCTCTGCTAAGGTGCAAATTGTGACATGCTTCTTGGCTGGCAGTGGCTAATGAATTTTCGAAAGATACTAACAAGAGTGCAAGTACCTGTGACTGTCTCTGGCACAGGAAGAGACATTTCAGTGCCCTCACTCATACTTCTGTGAGAGAGCACCTATGGTCATGTTTGGCCGACAAAGCCCAGCAGTACTATGATTTACCTGTACAAAGAATTCAAACACTGTAACATAAAGATCATTTAATTATTAGAAAGAATAATTTGATTAGAAAAATTAATGGGTAAACTATTAAAAAATTCCCATTTAGTAATAATTATGGGGGATGAAGTGGCCAGATGTGTGAGGCCAAAATGACTTAAGTGTGTTGGGGCTGATATGACTTGAGGCCAACATGACTAAAGTCAAAATGACTAGGCCTAAAATGCCTTGGGGTGAAATGACCTGTATTCTTATTAACTATAGGGGAATCAGTTGTGTCGTATGATGTAACGATAAAGTGTTGACAAGAAAGAAAAACGCGTAAATTCCACAATGAATGCCGCTCAACATGTGCTTTCATGTGTATGGGTTTCTGTAGAAATCGACCCAGATTCGAAGAGACCTACCCGGTACTTACAATTAATGACATCATTCTTATTTCTTTCTTCGCATGTTTTTGAAGTGAGTTTACTTCTCAATGATATAGGTTTTTGAGGTTCCATTCTTCTCATCCACTTTAAGTAATTATTCTGCTTTCAAAAGAGGTGTCTCAAACAAATAATGCCCCAAAATAGTTATACCACTTAATTTAAATAGAATCTTCTCATAAAAACATCAAAAAAGACAATATTGATGGGTCATTTTCAGGTATCATACATTACATCTATAATGATGTATGACAATGAAAAACTTTCGTTTTGCAATTTGAGGTTCAGCTCTTCATCTAATGGACTATTTTAATTTTGGTTTTTTTGAATATCACAGGTTAAAATAGGCAAGTGAAGCCTACATTTTAAATTGTTTTGTGTAAGTGTTAAATAATAATAAACTCCTTTGCTCAATGCAAAGTCTTCTATTGTATGGATGAGAGACCAAAAAAATGGTTGGAGTTGTCGTCTTTGAATAGATTCAGAAATATATGCTATACATATGACTTGATGTCATTTTGAAGAATATTTTTTTCATCTCAAAATTTTGATATCTTGTCATGAGTGTACAGAGGGTTAACCCTTAAGTGCCTGGACCTGTGTCTTGAATTCCAACCATTCCACAGTCTCTATACGCCTAATGGCTTAGCTGTGAATTCTAGTTAAGTCTTGGCTGCCAAAACAGGCAGCCAAGACTTGACTAGAAACCACTGCTTATGTAATTTGTCTATTGTCAGAAGGACTTTTTTGTGATGGTATGTTAAGGGCACCTGTTTTGAGGTTGGAAAAGTCAGAAATAGGCTTTTAAGGGTTAAATACAAATTCAGCCATTTCTCCATTAGGCATGATCTAATGTCATTTTGAAGACTAAAATGTCACTATCTAGTGAAGGTGGAAATTTTGGCCAAAGGGCAGCCAGTAACTTAAGATCCATTCTCATTATCTTCTGCTTTGATGATAATTTAAACCTTTTCCCAATTATTTGGATAATTTCTTGCAGAACATGTCCCCCCAGTACTGTTCATGATAATCACCATTCAAGTTTTTTAATGGTTTCATGTTTTGCTTAAAAAATGCAGCTTATGTTCCCTGATTGGACTGCACTTATTGAGCTTGTTTTAATGAGGGGGATCATAAGTTATGTCGAAGGCAAAAAAATGAAAATTTTTTGTGTCATCTTTTAGCCAAGTTAAGTAAAGGTTAAGATAAAATGTCACAATAGGCTTTTAAACCCCTCCCAAATTCACAGCAGTAACCAATGTCCCCAAATTAGAGTCTATAGCAGATTTAGTTTTTTTTGCTTTTTTTGTCCAGCTCCATAAAGAAATATTGTGAGGATCAACCAAAACCTCAAAAGACCCCAAATGGCATTTCTGACAGTTAATATTATATAAATTTTCTTCAGTAGGGCTGAAACTTAACTGACTTGGTGAGCCTGCTATCGCCTCAAATTAGAGCAATAAAATAAAGGTCTGCGCACGGGGCTAATATGCAAAGACCTTAGGCGGATTTGGCCATATGGTCCAACGGAAAAATACTGCCTGGGCCCCCATTGGGTCCCCCCACCAAATTTTTGCAGCCCAACACCTGTTGGTATGTGTAATTTTGTGAAAATGACCAAAAGGCCAAATGGATCTGATTGCAGAGACTGTTGGTATATCAAAATGTTCTCTTTGCGGACTGCCATTGATCCTTCAGATGCAAGGAAGCCGCGTTCATTCAGCTAGAAAATTTAAAGATAGAAAAATGCCATTGAAATGTCCTCTGTGTGGACTGACATTGATTGATCCTTCAGATGCAAGGAAGCTGCATTTGTTCAGTTCGCAAATTCAAAATTTTCTCCGGATCTGCCTGAAATGCTCAATGGATATGGTAGGTACTCATGTGTAAATTTCATCAGTTCTAGTTCCCTGTTCCTCCTTCCATAACATTTTTCATAAATTGCATGTTATGACTTTACCTACCTGGAAACATTTTGCACATTCTATAGCATGGTAGGTGGGATTTTCATGTATCTGTGGAACATTTTATTGTCAATTTGCAAAGAATATGATGACTTGGATCCATTCACAGTTGAGATTGTTATTGGAATGGAGGATTAATAAAAGGGCTTGAAAGTGTTCTATGAATTTTTTCTTGAACATTTGTCAACAATAAAATGATGTTTGTCTGATTGCAGTTGAAATTTCTTTTCAATGGATACACTGGGGGTGACCAGCGCTTACAGAATCAGTTCGTTTGTTACTTCCACTTGGATTTGTTACCGATTTTTGTTCAGATTCTCTCCGATTTTAACAAGAAAATGTGTGTTTATTGACAACAAATGACATAAATATGGCGAGTACATAACCAGAAAAGAATACAGGGGGTTATAACAATTGCTCTGGGTTCGACTGAGTCCTTGAGCACATCCGATTACAAAATGAGAACGTATTTTGTTTCCATTTATGTGAAACTTGGAAGTCATCAGTCCAGTTCTCGAAGCTTTTCCATAAAACCCAGTTTCCGAACAAGATTGTTTATAAAAAACTTAACAGAGAAAAGCAATTACTCACGAAATCTTCAGTTCTATAACTCATAAGTTCTGCATAAGTTAAATAGTAATATTATCTTAAGTAGTTTTGAAGCCAATGAGGAACTTTTGAGACATATCATGGCACTGATTCTTTCCATCAGTGGCACAGATTCGTAGGCAGCCAGATCTAATGTGTGCAGATTCGTTGGAAAGCAAATCACTGAGACTTCTCAGAATAGTTCTCACAAAATGATCAGTATTACATGTAACTCAATTCGGTTGAGAACAAGAAATAATTCTTCCTGACAATACTATGTCTATAGAAGTATTATAAAGTGTATAATTATGACCAGTTTATGAAGGATATCAGTTCTAGTCATTGGTATATTGGTTGAGTTATATGCAAGTATATTCTATCACATATTATTGTATTAAACATACATATTAAATGGACACCATATAACTTCCTGTGCTAAGAACTTTAGGTGCTTCACAGACAAGGAATTACCCATCCAATATGAACACACCCAGCAAAGTGTTTCGAATAAGCATACAGTGTTTTCTTATTCCACCATGTCATGGCTCTGACACCCCCTTCAAGAAACTGTAAACTATAGGTGTTATCAGAAATGAATGACAGATCCATTGTGTTCAATCAGTTGTGGTGCCATGGGGGGAGGAGGATAGGGGGGGCACCTTTTCCCTCACCCCATCCCCAAAAAATCAAACTTCAAATTGCTATCTGACCATGATTTTCATGGAAGCATTTACAAATAATGATGTGAGCCCAATTTTAGACACATTTTGGAGGCCTTTGAAGACCACGCCAGGTGTTGTAGAAACACTCAGACATTGATCCCTGGGCATCCATATATGAAATGTTTTCATGGGAGAGATCAGACCCCCCTGCCCCCACTAATGGGAGGGGTGCACACCTTCCATATCCCCTAGCTCAGGTCTGTGGCCTTCGGGAGTTCCCTTTGGCTGCTCAACCTCAGACCCCCATATCTTACTCAGACCCCCCTCCCTAAGTCGAAATCCTGGCGCCACCACAGTGGTCATTGCATTTTGACCGAAAGAGAAATTCAACAATGTGTGTGAATTCCCAAAGGGGATTCTCACAAAGATCTCCCATTTCATCATCCGCGCCCTTTGTTGATTTACTGATTGACTGACTGATTGATTTATTGATTACCACCTGGTATGTGGGCCATTGAGAAATGAATGCAACGGTCGTTGTGTGTTGGGTCGTGAACTTTTATAGTAACTTTCACTCAGCGGACCTGTGTGGATGCATAGGGGGTAAAAATAAGAATTGAATCTTGCTTTTTTCTACTTCTAAATGTAGTTTTTGGACAAGTGCAAACAAAAAATTAACCCTGAAGTGGTTCATTCTTGTTTGCATGGCTAAAAATCTTCACTTAAAAGTCTAAAAGACGACATTGTATACCGATAATCCAAATCTAAATATTGCACTTTTATGGGGTGGGTGGTGGGATTATATATATAACATTTTTTCAAAAGATGCAGGTAATATGTAAATGTAAGACCACATATGTTCACTATTTTTCCATCCGTCGGCACTCCGATATGCGGTCTGCCCTTAACACTAAAATCGACATGTGTATACTTGATATACTAGATATGACGCAGAATAAAAGTAATCGGTGTGTGTCACTATCTAACCCGAGCTTCCTCTGATGCACCCCTTTAAACACCTGGGCTAAGTCCCAGATGATTTAAAGGGTGGATTGTTAGAGGAAGCTCAGATTGGCCTAAACTACAAGGAGTTGAGCAAAACAATATTAACAAGTGCTACACAAAGCGTGGGCTACTGTCCCTGACTTGTAGGCATGTGCGATAGCCTTAAAGGTATTGTGGGGCAGAAAAAGAGTGAAAAAGGGCCATAACTCTGGGAAGAATTATTGGACGGAACCTGTTCCTTGTGCATGTCTGTTCACCCATGCGGGTCTGTCAGCATACAAAAGGATATCCAAATCCATATGATGGCTTTGAAATTACAATCCATTTTGTTTTGTACGGACAGACAGATGGACGGAGAGACAGGTGAACAGACGGACAGACAGTGGTCTTCACTATATATCCCCCCCCCAAACACTCCTTAGGAGGTCGGGAACATAACAATGAACATAATTATCCAGATACGGTAAGTGGAGGGTGGATTGTTGCTAAATCATGGTGGGTTAGATTTCATCCAATGTTGAGATGAAATTTTGTTGGTGGTTCTTGAATTTTGATGCAAAATTATAGAAATTTTATAAAAAAAATCGACATCACCATGATTTAGCGACAATCTACCCCTATGTACTGTACTTCAGTGCACTGTTGAAATTTATCACCAGCAAGTAAACCGGCATCAACACAGCTCTTCCATATATCATGTATTAAGTCCTTACATGCTGCTGGCAGAGATTCCTTCCACTGCAATATGTATAATTTGGGCATAATTAATTAAATTAGAATTCTCCCTGTAAATTGAATGGATTTTTTCACCAACGATTTCTTGAGTTAAATTTATATGATTTAATGAAAAATACCTGGTAAATACACAGTGGGTTAAGAGTTTATAACAGCAAAACGTACGTCGATGTCGGGATTGTGAATTTTTATGCATAATCTTCTATTGTATAAAGATTACCAAATGAAATCAATGTTGAATCGCCTACTAATCAGCACTCAGAAAGAGAGGAACGAACCTGATCGCAACCATAAAATCGAAAACGAATTCGCATCTTCATCATTCGTAATCTCAAACGCTTTGTACTCATAAAATACTACTGATATGGTCCCAGTTCTTTCAATGTTTACAAATCTGCCTGAATGGGGCAGAATACAATTTATGTGAACTGTGCATGTGCTGTGAATTTCCAGCAATCACCTTCACAATTTCCCTATGGAAAATGCACACATTCTGCATGCGGCTGCATTATATGCCACAAAACTATTCTAGAACTCTAAAATGAAGTTATTTCCATAATTTTATTCAGGCAAATGGCATCCGTATACACTCCTACACACCATGCCTGATACACTCCTACACACCATCCTGTTCCCTATGCTCGTCGAGTTCGAATCTTTTGTCTTTCAAACCAGGAAGTCTTTTTAGTGCGGGTGACCGAGCATTTTCTGTCACAAGCCCATCTCTTTGGAATAGACTTCCGGAACATCTGAAGATGCCACAGACACCAGAATTGTTTAAAAATGCACTCAAAACTTACCTTTTTGCCCGCACTTTTGTAAAGCATTGAAGAGTTCCTGACATTATTGTGTGTGTGTGTGTGTGTGTGTGTGTGTGTGTGTGTGTGTGTGTGTGTGTGTGTGTGTGTGTGTGAAGCCTGAGAGTGCAATTATGCGGATTCATGGCTCTAAACTGTATTATTATTATTATTAGCTCAACTTGACAAAGTCAAGCTGAGCTATTGCCATCACTTCTCGTCCGTCGGCGTACGTACATACGTACGTCTGGGCAAACGTATGTACGTACGTCCACAATTTCCTTTGGCACACCTCACAGGTCACATTTATGATCAGATTGCTTTGAAACTTGGTATGCTTATTTGGGGTGACCTCTAGATGGGAGCTATCGATTTTCTTCAATTTCTGTAAAAAAATGTTGCTACGGCCAACGTTCTTATAACTTAGTTTAGTCAGACCTCAATTTTTCCCTTTGGCACACCTTACAAGGCACATTTATGATCGGATTGCTTTGAAACCTGGCATGCTTGTTTGGGTGACCTCTAGATGGGAGCTATCGATTTTCTTCCATTTCTGTCAAAAAATGATGCCGCGGACAGCGTTCTTAGAACTTAGTTTAGTCAGACCTCAATATTTCCCTTTGGCACACCCGGGCACATTTATGATCGGATTGCTTTGAAACCTGGCATGCTTGTTTGGGGTGACCTCTAGATGGGAGCTATCGATTTTCTTCCATTTCCGTCCACTGGCAACGATCTTTGAACTTAGTTTAGTCAGGCATCAATATACTCCTTTGGCATGCCGTACAAAGCACATGTTTGATCAGATCGGTTTGAAACTTGGTATGCTTATTTGGAGTTACCTCTAGATGGGAGCTATCGATTTTCTTCCAATTCCGTCAAAAATAGTTGCCATTGGCAACAACCTCTGATGAACTTAGTAAAAACTTAGTCCAGTTAAGCATCAATATTTCCCTTTGACACACTCTGCAGGGCACATTTATGATTGGATCGCTTGCAAACGTGGTGTGCTTGTGTGGGGTGACATCTATATGGGAGTTGTGGCGTTTCTTCCATTTCTGTCAAAAAATGGTGCTGCTGACCTTTGAATTTAGTTTAGTCAGACCTCAATATTTCCCTTTAACACACCTATCTGGGCACATTTATGATCGAATCACTTTGAAAATTGGTATTTGTCACACAGGAAATGCAACCAAATAGATCTGCAGGTATTTTTGCAATTGAACAAGAGTACATTAAAGTTCTATTCCTCTATTTGCTAGCTAAAGTATTCACAATATAACATATACTTAAATCTGTGTAAATATTGTATACAATCACTATTTCACCCATCACATTCATTTCATTTCTATCATGCACTGACACTGTAGGCCTATCCCATACTTACTTGCATCTGACTACACATACAGCACAATATCGAATCATTGACTGTAAAAAGTTAAGTTATATATCACTTATTCACAGAGTGTCTTTTACACTATCAGTTTAGTAAACACCGACTGATACAAGTCAAATAATGCTTATCTATTTTCTCCGACCACAGTCTACAAATATCTCCGACTAATTATCATCTAAATTAAGTCTTGCATGGGAATTACTCTGACTTCTGCGAGTCAACAGCACCAACATAGGATGTCAATAAACATTATCTGTAATACTTTACATTGCAGAATTTCTCTGAACACCATCTTGAAATTAGTCCATAACTTAACACATTATCATAACTCTCACAAGTCAACATTCTGTATAGGATAATGCCTTGATTAGGGTCACTAAACCACTCTCATATGCTATCAACCTATCGTATATATAAAATGTCCCTTTACAGCTTAAGTACTTTACAATGGTAATCACAGTTTATAAGTTTATACTTAATGTATAGAATTTGTGGATCAGAAAGTACATGGTATACTACTTCTAATTTATAATTCATCACAAGTCTATCAGTTCTCTACACCAATTAAACAATCATCAGGAAAGTGCATCTGGAACACCACTACATCTGACACAGTACATTCACAGCTGATTCACAAGTAGATCCCAGCATACCATCCGACCAATATAACCACAAGTTAACCACCATGCATCAAATTACCACAATTAACTTACATAAAACCAAAATGATCTCCATTAAAACTGTTACACAACATTATTTCTAGCATTGATAAAAACAAATGACTCGGCCTTAATTTAATTGTAAATATATACATGAACCAAGTCTAATATCCTCTGGGGTTATACTATCTATAGGCTTTGGAACTTTTAGTTGGGGACATTTTTTACCTTCTGCCTTATCGTGCGAGTCACAGCTCCTAACAGCCACCCACGACCTCCTACAACTTCATGACAATAAAAAGCAGATTGATATTGCCATCCTGGACTTTAGTAAAGCCCTCGACACAGTACCCCACCAAAGACTGCTGAGAAAATTACACCACTATGGCATAAGAGATAACATCCACACTTGGATAAAACAATTCCTCTGCCATCGAACCCAAGAAGTAGTCGTCGAGGGAGAACACTCTGATTGTGTTCCAGTAGATTCAGGAGTCCCACAAGGAACCGTACTAGGTCCTCTACTATTCCTTATTCACATAAACGACTTACCCAATGAAGTCAAATCCAAAGTTCGTCTATTTGCTGACGACTGTCTCCTCTACAGACCAATCACCTCTATCAAGGAACAAGATATCCTACAACAGGACCTCAGTAATCTCCAGAGCTGGGCAGAAAAGTGGGGAATGAAATTCAATGCTAAAAAATGCTACATATTAAGATCTTTTAAAAGTAGTACACCATTCACACACTTTTATGAAATTAATAACCACATTTTAGAGGAAGTAAAAACTAATCCATACCTCGGGCTGACGTTCTCCAATAAACTAAAATGGGACATTCATATAAACAAAATGAATGCAAAAGCAAACTCTACACTAGGTTTCATCACGCGAAATTTAAAATATGCACTGAAAGAAACAGCATACAAATCCTTAGTTCGGTCAAAATTAGAATATGGTTGCGTCGTCTGGGACCCCTACATCAAAAGAGATATCCAGGAACTTGAGATGACACAAAGGTGAGCCGCACGTTTCATATACAACGACTACCGCAGAACAAGTAGCGTTAGTGAAATGCTCAGTGCCCTAAATTGGCCAACACTACAGGAACGCCGTAAAAACAAATGCATCCAAACACTACACAATATCATCTCTGGATGCGATGCGATCCCTAAGGCAGAGTAAATCCAAATGGGCCAGACACGCACAAGAAGCAATAACAACACCAAGCTGGCAGTTTACAGAATAACAACAACAGAATTTAAAAATTCCTTTTTCCCACGTACTATTGTGGATTGGAATGCCAGTAGTCAGGCCGTCATCGATGCAGTTTGCGGCAACTCTGCCTTGCGCATATAAAAACATCAACAGCTCCCCCCTGTGTTAAAATACACGAAAAAGCGGTGTACACAGTATTCAAATTCAGATTCAGATTCAGACCTGCTGTCTTGTTTTTACAGCCAACACAGACCTCCAGTTTCTATCAGGGTCATCCAAATTTCTAGCATTCACAACATTGCCAATAATGACATCATACAAAGGCGACTCCAAACACCAAACATCTGTATCTCCTACAAAGTATGGTGTGTATACTTACCCTTGCTAATAGTGCTTCAATACATGACCCATCTGCTAAAGTACATGATGCACTATTGTAAAACAATTGAAAGGAACTAACCCTTTTTTGCTACAATGCCATTACACCCAGTGTCTCTTAACACATTCACCTCTTTCCCTTCTAACTCACCTTTTCCAATTGGCATCTCCTTCAATAAATTTCCCACTACACTACCACTTAGCGAAAGCCCAGCTGACGAATAAGAAACTGAATTTGTTACACTAACACATGCACCACAAACATTCGGCCCAGTTTTACCTATACCACTGGTATATTTTTATACTGTACCAATGACCCAGACATAGGTGGTGCTAACTCTTAAAATATAGGGCCAAACACAAATTTTGCCCCCCAATCCCCAAAATTTGGATCTAAAACCAAAGAAAACATGTCCTGAAAGGCCCTCCACACTTCACCTCTACTGCGCATGCGCAGTGTCAAGGACGTTCCAAAATTGGCGCCATTAATCATTCTAAGTTTGGCCCTTCATCAGTTAACATCTGACTGATCTTTGTGCTTGTAAATCTCAGTTTAAATGATGCCAGACACATAAATATTAGTGAAATGGTGATTCTAAGGAGGATAGAGAAGGAGGAGAGGAAAAATGTGTGACAGAATATTATCAGGGCTGTAACTTAAAATTTTTTAATGAAATTATGTTAAGTTACCTATTTTCGAGGCAGCAGCCATTTTGTTGTCATTCTGATTATTTAGTTACACTGTTTTTTCAGTGTTTTCCTCTCTCCCTGTCCTTTAAGTCCCCCCTTGCTATTCTCCCATGCTTTTGGCATAGTTTTTGTAATTATTATTACTAAATTTTCTTGGGAGTTTTAGCTGAATAACAGAATGAATTCTGTTCTTTTCCCCATGTTTACGTCTTCACCTACGGGTGGTTAGGCGTTGTGTTCTGCATCTACCATCTGATGTTCTGCAGTTTCTTCCCTGGAAGTCTCTGTTTTGCATCAGATAGTGTATTTTTGGTAACTGATTTCGGGCCTGGGTGCCTGGAATCTTATTTTAGTGTTTTTACACTCATTGTTTACATTTACAACAGCCCTCTGTGTGAGGGGGGGATTTCTGGAAAATAATATCTTGATGTTATTTTAATCATAACTAGATACATTATTATTGTTCGTAAGTGTTGAATAAATTGTTTAAAATATTTTTAAATATTTTTGTCCACACTTAGGCTTGGGATCCATTGGGGCTCAACGTTACTTTTCAGAAACTTGGGCTGTTCTGAAAAAATATTTTTTCAAAATATTTTGATTTCAATTATTTTTTCTATATTAATGGATCATATTATTATTATGTATTTTGATTGCCAGGGGTTAGTGCGAGTACCAGGACTTGTTTTCTTTTCACATTGAAAGGATATTGATCAATTGTAATAAGAGGAAGTCTTCCTCTGACTTTTATAATCATTCTATATGTGGTCAGTGTACTCGCATTAACTCCTGTTCTGTATCGTATGATTTCGATGACAATATGGGAAGCGTATGTCACGGTATGTTATTGGGGAATTGGACACTCCGGTCCTTTCCCCGCAGGGTCACTCTACTTTATCAATTTCTATTTCAGACGATCAAGATTAGGGTGATGTATCTGTGATGTCTTCCAACAGTGTGCCTCCGTCATCACAATTAATGAAGGGCTAGCGGAAAAGTGCTCATGTAAATACGCCAATTGCCTAAGAGGACCGTAGTAGGTTCGACGGCCTTTGACGTCCGCTAGCTCGCCCGGTGTAGCGTCCATTCACCGAATGGTTCGGCAGCCGGGTTCGTCCGTTGCGGTCTAGAAGGAATTTTGGGGTGATGCGAGCACTATAAATCAACCTAATGCACACCCAGTGATGGCGGATCGGAGGGAGAACGGAGGAAGCCTTTTAGTCCGGTTCATAGCTCGTTCTGGTCCATCCGGACGGCGAGCGAGAGAGGCCCCTCTCTCGTACAACAACATCTGGCCCCAGATGTTGTGGTACAAAATGTTTCGCATTCGGAGCATACGTCCGTCGCTCGGGACACTCCGACATATAGTCAGTCCGGAGTAGACTGTCAATAAGGCTTCCTCATTCTCATGGTAGCGCACACAACCGCTCTTGGCTACGTGACCACGGATATCCAGTCAGCTTCGCCAGTCAGAGAATCATCGGCGACCAGGTCACACCATCCGGTAGCCAGGGACACGAGGCCTGCAGACTCCGGACGTTCGCATAGGAAGTGTGCGGGAGTCAACGTACACGGAGCTTCTGGCGGCAATGCATCGTAAGACCGCTACTGCACAGGCCTCAGGAATGGACGTGCTTTCCTAAATAGCACAGTTTATCGCAGCATCCCAGCATCAACTGAATCTGTCGCATATTTTTTATCCGACGATGCTGGGTCGGGACGCTCCGCGGAAGCGGGTACGGACGTCCGAAAATTTCATTCGGTCTGACGGGATACCGAAAGGGATTTGGAGGATTTCGAGCTTTCCCTTTCGGAACAACATATGCTGTTGTGTATGTCATCTGACTTGGTCTTCTACAGCTTCTTTCGTTGGACCAGATTGCTGCGATGCCGGATAAGAAACTGATAGCGTCGGTGGACTTAGAAATTTTTGGGTCGGTTCAGGGACATCGTCCCTCAGTTCCGACATAGTCCAATAATGTCACACAAACTTTCGAATTATTGAACGACGCTATATATATTATTATTATATGCTTGCTATAACCAAGCATTTCTGGTTTCTTGTTCGCAAAGTTACGGAGATGTCTTTCAAAAGTGTGCCTCTGTCGTCATAGTTAATGAAGAGCTAGTGGCAATAAGTACTCATGGAATATGTCTATCGCCTACGGAGTGACATTCGCTAGCTCACCCGGTGTAGCGTGCATTCATCGAATGGTTCGGCTGCCGGGTTCGTCCGTTGCGGTCTAGGAAGGAGATTTGGGTGATGCGAGCACTTTAATTACTTTAGTACTCACCCAGTGACGGCAGATTGAGGACAGATCGGAGGAAGCCTGTTAGTCCGGTTCCTGGCTTGTCCAGGTCCGTCCGGGCTGTGAGCGAGAGAGGTCCCTCTCTCGTCCAACAACATAGGGGACCGCATGTTGTGGTTCTGATATTTTACATTCGGAGGATATGTCTGTCGGTCAGGACGCTCCGTTATATTGACAGTCCGAGAGACTGTCCATAATGCTTCCTCATCCTCACAGCAGGGCACACGACCGCACATTGGCTACGTGACCTCGAGTATCCGATCAGTTTCGTCATTCAGTGATTCCACGGCGAATAGGTCGCGCCATCCGGTAGCCAAGGGACACGAGGCCTATACACTCCGTTCGCTCGCATATTGGTAGTATGCACGGGGTAATGATCACGGAGCTTCCAGCGGCAATGCATTGTAGGACCGCTTCTCCTCAGGCCTCAGTGACGGACGTGCTATCCGAGTTAGCACAGTTGTTTCGCAGCATCCCAGCAATTGACAGTTTCTTGGTCGAATCAGGAATTATCCGACGGCGCTGGGTCGGTCGGTCCGCGGTTGCATCAGGTACGGACGACTGAACGCTTTATAGGGTCCGACAGGATAGTGAAAGGGATTCGAAAGATTTCGAGTTTTCCCTTTTGTAGTATCGGAAGCTGCCATTCATATCTTCTGGCATTATCTTCCAGTGATTGTTATTTCGGACTACATTGCTGCGATGTTGGATAAGAGACTTATAGCGTCATTGGACTCGGAATTTTCGATCGGTTCGGGGACATTGTCCCTGACTTACCGACGCAGTCCAATAATTTCATTACAACATGTGTTTTATTTTTCGACGCTATATATGCATACAAGCCTGCTACCAAGCATGATAGTTTAGTTTCTTGTCCGCGTTGCTCATTTCTGCCGTTTTATCATTTATACGAATAGTTTATTTTGGCAGTGCAGGGCATACCGAGAGTTCATATGCGTCTAGACGGTGTGGTTAAAGACTGGAAATATTCTTTTTCGCTGTCTATGTCTTTTCCAACTTCAGTGTTGGAAACGACAATGATGTCTAGTAGACTTAACTTAGACGCTTTATCATACGTGAGGCGTTATCATTACGTCTTCAAGAAAAGATTTACGGGATATTATTCTCAATGTAATTTCTTTTGAGGGCAGTAGTTTGTTCACGTATAACTCCGCCCTTCAGTGGCTGATTGGAGTTGGTTAGATGTGACGCAGCCCTAGCTACATCCACGAGCGTGGATAGTAAGGTGAAGAACTCTCTCAGAGTCGCTTCGTTCTCGGAGAAGCTTCTCTTCGACGGCAACTTTTCGGCAATCCATGAATTGCTCGATTTACACGTTCTTTTGTCTATCTAGTGTTACAAGAGATTCAGACTGGGGCAAACATTCGGTGGTTGACTCAGAGAGTGCCACTGCAGTTGCCGGACCCGAGTGTTGCTGTTATGACGGTTGCCAGTCAAACAGATTGGGATATAATACTGATCCCAACGGATTCGAAGTGCCAGGGTCTTTGGGTTCCGCAGTCTCTTAGCAACCAATTATCTTCCGCGGAATAATGTTTTTTAGGCTTGCTTTATGTCATTGCATGAACATTATTCAGAAACGCATGCCCAAATCCTGTCCGTTAATTCGACAGTAGTGGCGTATCTCCGCAACCAGGGAGGCACTCTTTCGTTTCCGTTATTCAATTTAATGGAAAGAATCCGTCTGTTGGTTATAGTACACCAAGTTCTGTTTTGGTCCGTCATATTCCGGGTCGTCTGATTGTTTTACCGGACTCCCGTTCACTTAGGGGTCGCTTGTTGCTGTCAGAATGGACTCTCAACAAACAAGTATTCAATCAGATTTGCTATCTATGGGAGCGCCCAATGATGATTTATTTACGACACAGCTTGCTAATCAATTGCAGACGTATGTGTTGGCTTGTCCGGATCTCTGAGCTAATGTTGTTAACGCTCTATTGATCTATAGGACGGAATGATAGGATACGCGTATCCTCCGGCGCTGTTGTTTCAGCAGGTATTGCTAAGATAAACAACCACAATTCATTTCTGTTGATAGCATCTCTATCTTCACAGAGACCATGGGTAATTTACTCTGTTGTCTACTGTGGGACTTAACGTGAAATCTTCCTCAATGTGAGGATCTTTTTTCACTGGGTAAATCGTGTCATCTTTATCACAACCCGCAAGGTCGCAACCTTCATGTATTCCGTTGTGTGGTCCGTATTGCATTGTAAGCATTGTACTGGACGAGCTTTGGACGCGATTTCTTACTATAGGAGATCCTCTTCTTCGCTATTTTATGCGGCTAAAGTGGAGGCTCTTCCGTCATTGGTGTAGGGATCATTATGTTCATATTGTTGATCCCTCCATACTACTCATTGCAATTTTTTAGTATACTTGTTTCACAAGATCTACTGCAGCCTGTTATTATTAAGGTAATAGGTTTATGTTACCTCATACCTATGCACTCTAGGATAGTTTACAATTGAGTCTTATGTCTCTTTATGTAAGTCTGTTAGTAACTTTTTGATAAATAGACTTAGAATCTTTAGATTAAATTCCTATATGGAATTTAACTTCGGTTCTTATTTAGCTAAGTAATCATTTGAGCCTCTGGAAACAGTAGTTTTCAAATTCTGACCTTTTAGACAGTAATTCTGTTGGTTTCTCTTTTACTGAAGAGTCAGTGAGTTTCATGCACTATCGATGGATGATTTTCACTTTCGTAGTTTCGGAATCACTACTTCCGTTACTATTTAGGTTGGATTTTTGCATAAGAGTTAGGCTCCTAATATCCGGAACCTATTGTTATTAAGGTCCTTCCGTCTTCGTACGGGCATAGGCCTTTACTCTTTCCGGTTAGAGTTTATGTATTTATAAACAGATATCTGTTTATTACTATGGGCGTAAGCTTCTTCTGTCTTTGATGCCTAGTAGAAGGTCGTTACGCTCCTTTCTATTGTTAATGGATTCTATTAACTATCGGTACTGCTTATGGTATATCATTGACTCAGCAGTTGTGCTTAAGATTTCGGCTCATGAAGTAAGAGTTCTTCTACATCTTGGGCTTACATTAATAGTGTCGCTATTATAGATTTTTGAAGGCTGCTCATTGCGCTCAGCCATCCACATTCATGAATTTTTATCTCAGAAATATCGAGTCCATTTCTGGAGGCCTCTATTGTTAGGTCTATTATCTACTGCTCAGAATGTCATTCACTTAACAGTTGCTACTATAGCTAGGTAGGCTGTCTGTTTCGGCAGTGTCTCCGTTCTGCTGCCCTCTTCGCTCTGGGCTATTTGACCCAGGGCAAGAAAAGGGGGGGGGGGGAGGGTGTTCCCTTGGGTCTCCTGTTTTACTATGAAAACAAGGGGATACCTCCTCCGGAGTTAGTAATTCTGAGCTGTTATTGGGATGGTTGTTTAGTGAGAAGTTTATGTTTTAAAAATCATAAATTCATTCAAGTCTTAGTTTTTAAAGTATAGCTTTTGAATATTGCATATGTCAACGGACATGATTATGCAATCCTCAGACTCTTTTAAGGAGTATAAGAGTCTCTATTCTCTAGACTTACTTTATTTATTGGCTTACTTTAAAAATTATTAGTATAAGGATTATATTGGATTTTAATAGAGTACATGGATGTATGAAGCTCAATTTTGGAAGGTGTTGTATCTTTCTAATTTATCATAAATAAGAAAGATATATGTAAGGCCTATTACTTCTTTTTCCCTACAGGGGATGACTCTATTTTATATTATTGAGCGTATTCCATTTTGCTCTATGTCCTTGGCCCTCCAGCCTTTTTACTATTCAGCTATGTCTGGATCATTGGTACAGTATAAAAATGTTAAAAAATTTATAGTAATTTCTATATTTTTTATACTTACCAATGACCCAGACGGGGATGGCCCTCCCAGGAGTTGGGAACTCTTGCCTCCCCGCTGAGTACATAGTGCTTACCAGGCACTGGTTATTAGAATGATTAATGGCGCCAATTTCGGAACGTCCTTGACACTGCGCATGCGCAGTAGAGGTGAAGTGTGGAGGGCCTTTCAGGACATGTTTTCTTTGGTTTTAGATGCAAATTTTGGGGATTGGGGGGCAAAATTTGTGTTTGGCCCTATATTTTAAGAGTTAGCACCAGCTATGTCTGGGTCATTGGTAAGTATAAAAAATATAGAAATTACTATAAATTTTTTAACTTTTGCTTGAATAGTTTACATATTGGTTCTTACCACTTGAATCTTTCTGTTCAGAACTTACCGATGCAACCTGTTTCAGCATAAATCGTGTCTGACATTCTGATACTTTTTGACCGATTTTCCCACATCGATAACATCAACTGTCAATCTTAACATTTGGCTTTAGATGTATACTCTTATTACCTATTCCACTCTGAGATACATTCGATCTTACCTGTTCGTGAGAGAATTTTGTTTTTTTCTGAGTGACAAAATTACTAGCATTTGCATATCTAGCATCCTTAAACTGGTCAGCAAGTTTTGCCATGCCCTCAATTGAATCAGGAATCCTTTCTTTTAGAAACAACATCAAGTCTTTATTACAAACTGATAAAAATTGATCTCTTAAAATGAAATCATACAGACCATCATAAGATTTTGTAACATTGGCCATTTCTACCCATCTAGTAAGATAACTACCCAACCTTACAGCAAATTGCTGAAATGTCTCACCAATTTCTGGTTGACAAGATCTATATCTTTGCCTAAAACCTTCTTGTGTGAGCTCATATCTTTTCAATAAGGCAGACTTTACTATATTATAATCAAGTGATTTTTCAATAGGAAGTAACGCATATACATCAAGTGCTCTACCTTTCAATAGTGCACTCAAGTTAGTAGCCCAATTTTCAGTAGGCCACTGTTGAGCTGTGGCATATCTCTCAAATCTGTTCAAGTATGAATCCATTTTGTCTTTTCCATCATCAAAAGGGGGAATTTTAGGGCCTTTTGCAGATACACCCATACATGATGGCACTGATACTTTACCTTTTACCTCTTATTCTTTTGCTATCTTTTCTAACTCAAATTCATGTTCCTTCTGTTTCATTTCTGCTTCAAGTTTCATTGTTTCCGTTTTAAGCTTAAACTCACACTCTTCTTTCTTTCTCTCTCTACCAGTCTTTCTTCGCGCTGAACAGCTTGTTGGTCAGACACAAACTATCGTAGAGCCTCGCCCTCATAGCCAAGTGACTGCCCATACTCGGTCAACTCTTTTAAGGGTTCCATATTTAGCTTGAAAAGTACCACAAACCCGACAACTATTTTGAAACCAAGGGCAACCATTCAAAACTATTTACGTATTCTCTTTATAGTACAGAGAAATTTAATACAATAAGTCCTCCTTAACAAAAGCAAAAATATGTCTTTTGAACGTAGGAAACAGGACCCATAAGTTAGCTAATCCCGGACAAGCTCCCAAAATGTAACACGGAAAATGCAACCAAATAGATCCGCAGGTATTTTTGCAATTGAACAAGAGTACATTAAAGTTCTATTCCTCTATTTGCTAGCTAAAGTATTCACAATCAACATATACTTAAATCTGTGTAAATATTGTATACAATCACTATTTCACCCATCACATTCATTTCAGTTCTATCATGCGCTGACACTATAGGCCTATCCCATACATACTTGCATCTGACTACACATACAGCACAATATCAAATCATTGACTGTAAAAAGTTAAGTTATATATCACTTATTCACAGAGTGTCTTTTACACTATCAGTTTAGTAAACACCGACTAATCCAAGTCAAATAATTCTTATCTATTTTCTCCGACCACAGTCTACAAATATCTCCGACTAATTATCATCTAAATTAAGTCTTGCATAGGAATTACTCCGACTTCTGCGAGTCAACAGCACCAACATTGGATGTCGATAAACATTATCTGTAATACTTTACATTGCAGAATTTCTCTGAACACTGACTTGAAATTAGTCCACAACTTAACACATTATCATAACTCTCACAAGTCAACATTCTGTATAGGATAATGCCTTGATTAGGGTCACTAAACCACTCTCATATGCTATCAACCTATCGTATATATAAAATGTCCCTTTACAGCGTAAGTACTTTACAATGATAATCACAGTTTATAAGTTTATACTTAATGTATAGAATTTGTGGATCAGAAAGTACATGGTATACTACTTCTAATTTATAATACATCACAAGTCTATCGGTTCTCTACACCAATTAAACAATCATCAGGAAAATGCATCTCGAATCAGCACAAAAACAAGAAACAAACTGATTCTGTAAGCGCCGGTCACCCCCAGTGGGATAATTCAGTTATTGTGATAATTTAACTCACAGCAAACAAATGCCAAAGTACTGAATTTTCTTTCAGCAACTTTTTCCCATAATGAAACTAGAAATTTACCCAATTCAATCTTACTTGACAAAGCTCAATTGGTTAAATTCCTATTTGCGTTATGGGAAAAATCTGAAGCATGAAGTTTTGGTATTTTGACATTGGGTTAAACCAAATCTTTCACTTTCTCCACATTTTTTTAGGAGTCCAAAGGATTGCACATGTTTGACTCATCAAGAACCCAGCGATCACCAAGTCCAAAAAGAAAAGACATTCCTGATATACCAAAGACAAGTGTGAGTGATTCTGGACTTAACTTATATTCAACAAGTTCCAATCAGAAGAGTTCACAGCGACCAAGAAGTATTGGTTGTAGTTTTACAAAAAGATACATGTCTCGGAAACGAAGGCGGATATCTCTTGGAGGACGTGGTTCTGACTATAAAATGAATATCATCACACATTCCACTCAGTTAACATTTCTTGATTTTTTAGATATGTTCAAAGTGTTTAGCTTACGATGTCGAAAAGATCTGAAAGACATCTTTGAACAACTTGCATTGCCAAATCCTGATGGAATAGAAAAATTCTCTTCCACTTGTGTGTCTTACAATCCACCTAAATGTGATATGTGTAAGTTTATTATATTTTTTACATAAAAAAAAGTTGCAAGGCATTTATGGATAATTTTGCTTTTGACTTGATAGCAGTTGCTTATTGTTCTAAACTGCATTTATTAAACCTGAATAGCAGATGACACTTTCAGAAAAGATGCATAAGTAACCAATTTGCTGAAAAAAAATTCTCAAAAACACAGCTTATAACCCTCAATGGTAGGAACTCAACAAGCTCATTCCAATGAGGGGGACATAAGCTATGTTTTTTGAGGCAAAAAAATGAAAAAAATAATACAATTTGTATGGCAATTTTTATATTTAGCACTGGCTAGTTCCAGAAATTGTGTTTGGTAAAGGGTTAATAAGAATTTTTACCACTTAATCTTATTCTCTTTTGACCTCTAATTTCATAATTTAATGCTTTAGGGCATGGACAAGGGTCTTAAATTCCAATCATTCCACAGTCTCTCTAATGGCTTCGAGGTGATTTCGAATTTAGTCTTGGCTGCCTGTTAACTGGTAGAGTGCTAAATTACTGTTCAGTGGTCATTTGTAATGAGGGTATTTTAAAAAAAAAAATCATACTATGAACAAAAGTAGCCTTTGTTTAGCAAGATGTTGCTCATAAATAATTGCTTTGTTGCATTTTATTGGAGAGTGCCATTTGGCACTCTCCAATAAATTGTGACAAAACAATACTGTTATTTATTTATTTATTTATTGGTGTTTAAGGTCACATATTTTTGCACAATGGCTAATCGTGACCACAACATGAGTATCAACTCAAGACCAGGGGTGAGCTTTAATAAGCCGTGTTGCCCATTTTAGAGAGGGTTTGCACCTCCCAAGCATTGGTGACTGGGTCCTATTTTATCAGTAAAAAGAGAGCCTGTTTACCACAGTGAACAGGCACTGCTTCACTTCCCAGGGTTCCTGCGGGGAAAAACAATTTTGTATTAATATTATTCTTCCACTACTGAGCCAACAGTAAGTTAGTGCAAACAGTGTAAAGCCACCATTGTGGCTTTCAGCACTTTTCAGTAGACCCCTAATAGTGGCTTCTAGCACCCAACCAGTTAAGGCAGCCAAGACTTGACAGACTTGACTAGGAACCACTTTCTAGGTAATTTGCCAATTGTCAACAAGACCTCCTCATGATGGAATGTTAAGGGCACTTGTCCTGAGGTTGGAAAAATCAGAAATAGGCCTTTAACTGGTAGAGTGCTAAATTATTTTTAGCCATCAAAATTTGTTCACATGTCTTTGCCTTGTTACAATTTATTGGAGAGTGCCTGTGGGCACTCTCCCATAAATTGTAACAAGGCAAATCCAAACGGACTAAATAATATCACTTCAAAGATAATATGAAACAGAGCCACTGAACTTGAAGCCTTTAAGCACTCTACCAGTTAAGGTTTAAAGGAGGTGAACCATAATCACTCAAGAACATTCTGGAAATGGCTTCAGTTGTACACAGCTGTATTCATGTATGAAACTTGAACTCTGACGTCTTGTCTGTTTACAGTTTGCATATGAAATTTGGCTTCTGGAAGTATCATTCTGACAAATTGTGAAGTAAACATGAATGGTAAAGGCCTGTATATCTGTATACATTTGAAAGTAAAGGGACAGTTACCTGCAACAGTAATGATGCGAGTGGAGAAAATTTTATGGAGCAAATGCTCTGTCAAACAATGACAATGCATCATTTTTAACAAAATAATTCAAGGCCTTATTGGAAGAGCTGTACATTTTCTCAATGTACTTAGGCATCTTCTATTGGGTTTTGGATCAAGTTATAAATAGAATCTTCCAACTCGTCCCTCGCTTAAAACAGAATTTATAAAACTTAAAAAAGCAGTTGAGGTCCACTCCTAATTCATTAACAAGTTTTGTAAGTTTCACAATAAATGGTTGATTTTTTCAAGATTGTATATTTGTCAAACCTTCACCTAATGTAACAGTCAGAAATGGGCAGAACTATTCATAATTCAAATTTGCTTTTTTTCATTGTTTGTCTCCAAAAGTTTTCCCCAGTTATTCATTACGTTATTATATAACTTTGAGTGTGTCACTCTCTCTCTCTCTTTCTCTTTGCCTCCCCTGGCTATAAGCATTCTGACAATTCACAAGATATGTAACTTGAATATGGCACACATGGGGTGAGAGGTGTACATGACATTTGGCCATGGAGTAAGATAGGATGGGTTTTGGTCATCTCCAGTCATACCTTATTGTCATATGCTGACTTTGGGGTTTTTTTTTTTTTTTCACTTCATTTATTGGGTTTCTTTATTTAACTAGATATTAATGAGGTCAACTAACTTCTTTTCTATTTTTGTTTGTTCCCGTCAGTAGCATGAATGAAATGTCATGGCCATTCAGCAGCTTCTTACTTACATAATCCAGACAGTTCAGATAATCTTGTATAAACCTTCCTTGGAGTGAGCTTATTGAGCATTTTCCAGTGAGGAGTCAGAAACTATATTGCAGACAAGAAAATATCACATTTCCGGACTGTTTAGGAATAAATATTGTTATATTATTTGAAATTATGTATGCAAAAGCACATAAAGTAGACTCCAGTTACAAGAGATGCACCAGTAACTGACTCATTGGGTGTGTATTCTCATGATTTGATCTTGCTACCCCCAAAACATGCAAAGTTACCTGTAGCTACAACCAAAAAAATCTCAAAAGTACAGAAAAATGGCATTGCACATTCTTCTGTAAACAAACAACATTGTGGAAATATTAGCAGATGAACTTTTGTCGAAGAAAATAGAAATAAAAACGTAGACCGCAAAATCAAAGGACACTTGAATCTTTTATATGAATTTTTGGATGAACACCATTATGAGTGGAGCAAGTTGCATTAAATTCCTGTAGAAAAGTTATGCAAATACATTGCAGAATTCATAATATAACGTCATCGGAATGTGTCAGTGTCCATTTTGCTACAAATCTATAACTCCTGTCTTGTCGGAATTGGGACTTAATTTTCTGGTATATACCTGTGATATATACAGAACTTTTGTGGGCTCTTTCTGATATGAGCAAATCAGTTTTTTTCATATAAATAGACAACAAAATTGTTTGATATAGATGCACATCCCACTGAATTACTTTGATGACGTCAGACTGTTTTGGTGGGGGTAGAAAAATTATCCCTGTTGGAGGCGAGTGTGAGATGGGGGAAATCTCACCATCAGGACAAGATATTTGGTCCAGACACTTGGCAAGCCTCGTGTCTGGCCCAGATATCTTGCCCTCGGGTGAGATTTCCCCAACTCACACCCTCACCCACCAGGGATAATAATAGTCTCTGCCAAATGTGTATCAAGTGTGTATTCTTCTACTATTGTGGAAGCTGCCATCTTGTAGAAAGTCACATTATATGGAGTGCAATTTGATTGGTCTGATTTGCAGAAATCTACCACAAATGATAAAAATAGCATAGTCATCGCCAGTTATATAGCTCAGATCTCAGATCTCCCACACTCTATGAGCAATCACAGGCCCATTAATTTGAGGCAAACGACTGTTTGGGTTCCGTGGCGGTTGCCTAAAATTAATAACATGCAAACGAAAAATCGGTTGTGCCAAATTATCGTCGGGTCACACAACATGTTTGCCAAGTTGAATGATCTGGTATGAATGAATGGTGGAATGATGTTGAACATCACCCAATCATCAGCTGCATAGGTGTTTGCATCTGCCTGAAATGTAGTTGCTCTCTATTATACAACAGTTCCTATATCAGCATAGTTGTGATACATATATATTTAGGTTACCTAACAGATTATCTGAATCAAGTACAGGGGAATAAGCGATAGGTTACCAAAGCTCAGACCAGTGAACTATAAATGGGTTACGCAGAATTCTGAAAACAGCAGGCCTGAATCAAACTTGTGTGTCAAATAATATTAAACTTGTCTGATGTGCTTACAAGCAGTATAGCTAAGTTTTTTAAACAAAATAACTTATTGTTCAGGGGTGATTTCAGTGCTTATTTAGAAAATGTGTGTGTGTGGGAGGAGGGGGGAGGGGGGTAATTGCAAGGGATGACAGTGACTTCTGGATTGTGATCAACTTGAAGAGGCTTCAAATTTGGATATGCCATTGTCACTTGTTGCATATGATTGAGCAGGATAATTCACAGTGAGAATTAATTCTTGTTCAGTACTACACCATGACATAAGTTTTGAGTGATTTTTTTCAATAAAATCAATACAACATTACAGTAACATTGACATAACTTGATGTCAAAATTCAGTAAAAATCAGTAATGTATTCAGAATGAATTTTAGTTAAATAATTTTTTGACAAAGTCAAGATAAGCTATTGCCATCATGTGTGCGGAAGTCTGGGAGTATGTGATGTCTGTGAATCTGTTCACATTTTCTTTAGTACAGTCTACACCCTATAGTTCTTGTCCTGTCATCACAAAATTTCATATGTAGGCTCCAGGTCATGTCTAGGTGAGAACATACCCTTTTGGTTGCGATCAGTCAACGGTGATAGCTGCGTGAGCCCAAAACCCAAAAACTTTTAGCACAGCCTCAAGGTCGTATTTATGAAGGGATTTCTTTGTAACTTGTTAGGATGACTCTGTATAATGTCTAGATGAGAATGTTGTATTTTGGTCGGGTTCAGTCAACCATGGCTGCCTGTTACCTAGATTCCTTTAGTGCAGTATAAAGGTTGCATTTACGAAGGGATTTCACTGTAAATTGGTAGGATGACTCGGTGTAATGTCTAGATGAGAACATCGTATTTTGGCCATGATCGGTCGACTGTGATGGCCGCATAGGCACATGACCTAGATTTGTTTAGTACAGTCTACAGCTTATATTAATGAAGTGATTTCATTGTAACTTGGAAAGATATCTCAGTACGATCATCACAAAATTTCATATGTAGGTTTGAGGTCATGTCTAGGTGAGAACATCCCCTTTTAGTAGTAATCGGTCAACTGTGACAGATCGTGAGCCCGAAACCCAAAACTTTTAGCATAGTCTACAGGTTGTATTTATGAAGGGATTTCTTTGTAACTTGTTAGGATGACTCCATATAATGTCTAGATGAGAACGTCATATTTTGGTCGGATTCAGTCAACCGTGATTGCTCATAGAGTGTGGGAGATCTGAGCCATATAACTGGCGATGACTATGCTATTTTTCCGTGTTCGTTTGTGGATGTCTTTGTGGGGAAAGATTGTTCCACCAATCACACAACTGTTATTCATGCAAAAGTCCACAAGCCTTTCACTATTGTTATTGATGTTACCATAACCATGTCACCTTATTGCCTCTTCAATCCCAGCGTTGTCACTCCCAACTTTTGCATTAAGGTCACCCATGATCAGAAGAACATCATGCAGTGGGACCTCAGAGATGGCTTGTTGTAGTTGATCATACCAATCATCCTTGTCCTCATTCTCTGCTTCGTTGGTAGGGGCATAACACTGCAGGATAGTAAATTTGCTATACTTGGAGTCCAACCTTGCCTATGGAATCTGTCACTGATGGGTTCCCATTCCATGAGGGATCTAGCCACTTCCTTGGATATAATAAGGGCTACGCCACTTGTGTGTGTTTCATCTTTCCCAGAATAGAGGATGATCTGACCTTCCCTTGTCACCTTTCGGCCTGAACCATTCCATCTGCTCTCACTCACACCTAAGATAGCCAGCTTGTATCTATTCATGTCACTGATGACTTGAGCTATCTTTGATGTTTCAAATGTAGTGCGCGCACATTCCATGCTTCTAAACGGATAGTGGATTTGGGTCCTAAAAGACTTCCCTAGATGGCTTTCATCTGAAGCTGTCATAGTGGCAGTGTACTGGTTGGAGTCTTTTGAATCCCTTGTTGATGATTGTATTCTCTTTGCAGTTTCTGTAACTGATTTGGGTTTTATGGTATGGGATTGTAAGCCCCACGCCCAACCCCCAACCTGGAGGACCAGGTGCTGTTTTCATCTGACCTCTAACTTTGAAACCTGCCCAGCATGGTTGAACCAATCAGGGGTAAAAACAACGTCCGATATAGCTTCCAGGGTTCGAACAAGGTGTTCAAGCCTACCCACCATGACAAGGTAACAGCACATGGATAGGATATCAAAGGTATACCTAGGTGAAATACCTTTCTAAAATGAAGGTTTAATTCTGATTTAAAAAAATACCATTTAAGTGATGATATCTGTCCTGGTCTTTTATCATCTGTGATATTTATTCTTCATAAAACTGGGTTAGCAAAAGTGCAATATTGTGAATAGTAATGGTAACTGGTATGTGCCATAGAAATTTTTTAAAAATTGAAACTTCGAAAAAAAATGGGATAATGGTATACTGAGGTACCAAAGTATTTAGTTATCCTAATACCATCCAGCATTTATTAAAACTATAAACAGAGAGCTGCCACTGGTACTGATCTAACCCATAATGTCATGACCACATTTCAATGTCATGGTCGAGTTATCCTTCTTTTTACAAAAGCAACATTCTCTTTCTCCCTGTGATAAATCATTCCTATAATTTTCCAAATTCAGCCATTATTTTCTTGGCTTTGTTACATAGGAAATTATTTCCGAAGGCTTATGACTGTCTAGTTCAGGATGTCAATAAGTATTGTTAATAAAAAAATTTGTTTAAGTGGAGACAGTGATTGGGAATTTAGGGGTTGGACCTTTGGAAATTGGGAATGAAAGTGTCAATGACACTGTAGCTTAACTTGAGCTTGTGTGGTGTGTTTGATGAAAAGAATAATGTTCAATGTTTATGAAAGGATTATGAAATATGACAAGAATTGTGATCATTGAGAATATGTTAATTTCTGTTTCCTGTGTGCTATGTTTTCAATAAAAATAATTTGAGGTGTGGACTGTACTAAAGACTTGAGGGGTGGGTTAATGTGACCCTCACAGTTAATGTATGTCAACCAAAGTTACTAAGTTACAGTGAAATTATTCCAAAACAAGTCATCCTATCAAGTTACAATGAAATCCCTTCATAAATATGGCCTGTAGACTGTGCTAAAGATTTTCAGGCTCCAGGCCTGTGTAGCCATCCGGTTGACTGATTGCAACCAAAAGGGGATGTCCTCATTTAGACATTATACCGTGTCATCCTACCAAGTTACAATGAAATCCCTTCATACAAACAACCTGTAGTCTGTGCTAAAGGTTTTTGGGTTTTGGACTCGGGCAACCATCATGGTTGAACGATTGCGACCAAAAGGGGACGTTCTCATCTAGACATTATCTGGAACCATCCTACCAAGTTACAATGAAATCCCTTCATAAATACGACAGGTAGACTGTGATAAAGTTTTTTGGGCTTCGGGCCTGTAGCCGTCACAGTTGACCGATCGTGAGCAAAAGGGGACATTCTCATCTAGACATTATATGGAGTCATCCTACCAAGTTACAATGAAATCCCTCCATAAATACGACCTCCAGACTGTGATAAAGGTTTTCGGGTTTCGGGCTTGGGCAGCTATCACGGTTGACAGATCACGACAAATGGGGAAGTTCTAATCTAGATATCATACAGAGTTATCCTACCAAGTTACACTGAAATCCATCTGTATTAAATATGACCTGTAGACTGTGCTAAGAGTTGTTGGTTTCGGGCTTGGGCAGCCGACATGGTTGACAGATCATGACCAAAAGGGGACGTTCTCATCTAGATATTATACAGAGTCATCTTACCATGAAATCCCTTCATAAATACGACCTGTAGACTGTTCTAAAGGTTTTCAGGTTTTAGGCATGGGCAGTCATCATGGTTGACCGATCAAAACCAAAAGGGGACGTTCTCATCTAAATATGACCTCAAACCTGCATATGAAATTTTGTGACGATCGGACAAGCGCTACGGTTTGTAGCCTGTGCTAAAAGAAAATGTGAACAGACTAACAGACTTCTGTATGCGTGATGGCAATAGCTTATCTTGACTTTGTCAAGTTAAGCTAAAAATCATGGCCAAAGGCTATTGGGAATGAGGCTGTTATTCAGTGGCCCCGGTACACATCCAAAAGAATGCCTGCATGGACTCAATTTGCTTCGTGCTATACAGAAAAAGCACAGCTCAAATTTTGTGGGTTTTCTTTAATTTTGGAAATATAACTTATCACCCTTCATTGGAATAAGCTTTTTCAGCTCATTCCAGTGAAGTGTCATTAGCTATGTTTTTTAAAAAAAATGAAAATATTTAGTTATGCAAGAATTATTTTGCATGTGTTGTCTTCTTTTATGTTAAAAGTGCAGAGTTAAACATCTCTTTGCTGGAATCCACAATTGGGGTGCTTTTTTAAAAGAATCCCTCCCACAACAAGTTCTTTGGGTGAACTTTCCCCTACCAAATTTCCTGTCTGGGATGTGTCTGTAATATATCTGGTAAGTGTCTGGAATCTGTCTGTAATGTATCCGGTAATTGTCTGGAATCTGTCTGGGATCTGTCCGTAACTTGTCTGGGAACCTGCTGGACTGACTATTGCACTGTTGTCCGGGATGTGTCCGATTTGTCTGGGAACAGGACATTTTTCCAGATGAAATAAAATTTCCAGACAAAATCCAGAGAGTTTCCAGACACCTTGGTATTGTCTGGTTTATGTCTGGATATTGAGATCTGTCTGGAAAAATGTCCTTTTCCCGGACAAATCCCGGACACATCCCAGACATGTCTGGAATGTGTCTGGGAAGTAAATTTTGTCTGGAAAAACGTCACATACCCAGACAAATCGGACACATCTCGGACATGTCTGGAATGTGTCTGGGTAGAAAATTTTGTCTGGAAATACATCCCATTCCCGGACAAATCAGACACATCCCAGACAATAGTCAGCCCAGTTTGTTCCCCAGACAAGTTCTGGACATGTGTCTGCAGGAAGCTACTTTTGCAAAGAAAAACATTCCAAAACAGACACCTCCCAGACATGTATGGGGAAACATTTTTGTTGGAGAAGCCTTTCCATTCCCTGGGGACAGATACAGTTTAGCAAATTATGTCCCAAACATTTCCTAACATAACCTTTTTTCATTCTAAAACATATCATACCACACAATGAAACTTATTTTTTCCCTTCTCAAACATAGCTTATGACCCCTAGAGGGAATGAGCTTGTTCCATTGAAGAGTCACAAGCCATGTTTTGGAAGAAAAAAAATAAACTGTTTGCTAAATGGTTAAAAGGACTTGGTAATTAGGAGAAGAGGGTAAAGTTGTGATTGGTTACCTCCTTCAAATGTTAGTCTGAGTCAAACGCCTGTTGGATGTCTCTGTAAATAGCTTGAAGGCTATATATAGCTGGTGCCAGTGGTTAAGGAACTTAGACATTTTCAACCCCAGACAATTCCCAGACAGGATGGTTAAGGAACTTAGACATTTTCAATCCCAGACAATAAACAGATAAGTGTTCTTATATATTTTCTTTCCCAGACAGATACCAGACAACTATCACTTGCATTATTATAATTTCCAGACAAAATCCAGACACATGTCACTTAGAAATTTTTATTCCCAGACACATTCCAGACAAGCAGACTTAGACGTTTTCTGTCCCAGACATATCCCAGACATTTTATCTTTTTTCACAGACACATTCCAGAAATATTAGAATTCATAAACATCTACCAGACAAGAACCCAGACAAATTCCAGATTCAGAAATCTGATCCCAGACATGATATTTTCAAACCAGACAAATCCCGGACTCATTCCGGACAAATCCCGGACACTTCCCAGACATATCCCGGAAAAACTCAATGATGTGGGTTGACTTAGTTAAAATCAAACAATAGGCTATTCATATTTTTTGACTCTCTCCAATATATTGTAATAAACAATTATTGATAAGAATATCCTCCTTAGAAAACATAATCTAGCACACTGCCTGTTAACTTGTATATCCTAAACATACTGACCTTTGTTTATTGTGTTATTGTACATTATCACCTTCAAAAAGGAAACAAAATGCCCAAAATGAAATTGAGGGTGATCATTTTTTTCTCTGAGGTTACTCATCTACCATTACACACTAGACAGTGGTCAGTATGTTTTGGGGGTTTTTCTGTCTTTTTATTTTATTTATTTATTTTTTATTTTTTATTTTTTTTTTGGTGGGGGGGGGGGGGAGGATTTGCCTGCACCTATTGTTTTAGTCAGTGATGCAAGTTGATTGTGAAAACATCATTTAATGGGGAAGATTAATTTGGTTTACATTTATATTCTAGTTATTATAAGTACAATAAATTATGCAAAGGGACTTTATTAATGAAAATGACCACAAGTATATTCACTCATAAAATAAAATGAACAGATTTTCAAAATACACAATGTGAATACCTACAAACATTATACAATCAAAATGAGTGTCATAGTAAAGGTTGAGATTTATTGGATAATAAAATAATTTATAATGAGTATTATATGCACAAGTCTTTTAAGTTAATTTCCAGTGTTTGGTAGTTTTCAAAGCAAGCATGTTATAATGCAAAATATGTGGTCAAAGATATTTTGAGTCAAAAAGTGTGATCATAGAAATTATCAAATGGCAGTTGACAAATCAGATGTCTTGAGTATTACATGAAGTATACTGATAAACATATTTTTGTTTTTTTTTCATTCTGAATCAATAGGTGTCATAACACGAAACAACACGTTTGATCTGAACAAAGATAATAGACAGAGACATCGTATTTGTGATGCAATTGCCTCAGCCAGTATAGTGTCCAATTGTGCTGGCATTGAAACAACTCAAAACAAATTCCTTGGTGTTAATGAATTCCGACAGTTTCTTCAAGACTTCCAAGAAGAATATCTCACAGATGAAGAAATCATTAACTTGATACTGGTGAGCTTTAGAATATTATAATCCTACACTTCTTCGTTTAATATGTTATGGTAGATTATCATGCTCAGGAAATAAAATTAAAATACTGAGACAAAGTCGAGGACATTATTTCATTTTTCTGAAGGTGATAAATTGATAATGTACCATAGCATTTTAAACAAAGGTCAGTATGTTTTGTTTAGTCCCTAAAATAATGATTTATACACATGTTTTCAATATTAACAACACCCTTCAATTATATAACAATATGATATTCTGAGGCGGGACTAAACTTTAGAGATGATCAGTTGTGACATATTAATTTTCCATGTAATTTTGGAGCTAGCAGGTGATACTGCAGTGCATTAATGGCTGTTTTAAAGGAGTGTTGGCAACAAAGAGTATAATCACAGATGCTATTGAATGATAACTGATCTATCTGAAGTCTAGAAGAATACATGGAGTGTGATAATTTATTTTATTATATGCTAGCCTGTGAATTATCACAAATTATCTAAAAGATATTTCTCAATATCCATCGACTTGATGGGTAAAGGGGAATATCCCTCAGTAGCTTCCTAAATGATGTCACGCTTTGGAACATCGCTTCACCTTCGATACTGTTACAAGCGATTCAGTGCCAGCTTTACCAGCATTATCTGAAGTTCCCGCTAGTCCAGGCCATACTGGTGATTCTATGACCAAAAACGTAGATGTATAATAATAATAAAATAATAAAGTAAAATAATTAGATGTATAACAAGTGACTCCGGAAGTGATATTGAGCCTTGAACTGGGTAACTTTTCTGAAAAACCTTGTTTATCGATTCACCCTGGAAGGTTTTTTTTTTTGATGAGTCGGAGTACTCAGTTCCAAATTCCTTGTTGTAAATTGACATTTAAAAGGTTCTAAAAATTAACATTAATGACAAATATGAGAATATTCTCATTTGTAGTATTATAATTACTAAATCCCATCTGTGAGTTGAATAATTAGTTGGTTAAATTATCGCCCGAAAGTGGAACTATTTTTTATGTTTGAGTGGTTTAGTGTAAACAGTATTTATTCACTAAATGACATGTGTACACATTTCACAATAACAGTAGAGTAACAAAAGTTCTGAACAACACTAAATACAATAGTATACACAAAACAGTGAAAGTAGATTACTGTGTAAAGGAGGGATTCGACAGAAAGCGTAAAGCTTATGTAAGTCGTCTCCCTATTTGAGTGGTTTGGCGAGTACAGACTTGAAAGAACGAGCAGCTGATCTTTGTTATTGTTTGGAAACGTCTGTGTTTGCAGTCGAATTAGGCTGAACATTGCCCAGTAAAATGTCATGTAGCATATAATAAAAAGGAAATCTATGCTATTTTAGTGAATATCGGGAATTATCTCATTCGTGTGGACCTGACAATCATATTTTTTACTCACACAAACGCTCATGAAAAATAAAACTTTAAGGTCCACTAGCGTTTCTGCTAGGATAAAAATGTTGGGGAGAGGTATTTTGGGGGAAATGGGGCAACCTAGATTCACTGCTACAATGAGCCAACCATGGTTCGGCCCGTGGTAGGAATATTTTAAATTCTGGGGTCCCAAAACCCTCATTTTGTTGCATCTGACAATACCGGTCCATGGTGGCATGTATGATCTAGTTCAACAACGATTGCGTGTACATGGGTGTCAACAACCGTTATATGTCACAACAGTTTTCTCAGAAGCGATCTCGTGGAAATCAAAAAGCATGCAGTTGTGAGGTCAGTCACTGATTGACTTTAAGTTTGCTGACACTCATACACGACCCGCACTTGGTCTTTGCAAACTCAGAGAGTGTCATTGATTGATCGTTGACCAACATTCATATATAATTTTACAATGTGTTTCCTGCTCCTGTTTTGTGTAACCTGTGATTATTACCATTGAATGCATTGCATTGGTGGCATGAGAGATTTATTTCAGGTTTTCCCTGATGTCAAGCTTCTTGTAGCAATTTATATCAACTGTGGCATGTGCGGTTAGGGGAATTTAGGGTGAGGGGAATAGGGTCAGTTCAGGGGATTCCAGGTCACCGTAGCAGAAACCCTGGGCCCACACTCATAAGATAATTCCTGATGTTCATTAAAAAAGCATAGATATCCTCTGTTTCTTTATGATTATCATGAATAGCTTCCTTCCATGACATTCTTGTCATTTCAAAATGAGAATATAGTGTTTAGAGATAGAATTTGCTATTCAAAGTTTATTTTATTTCAAATTGTTGGAGAGTGCTCACAGAACAGACACTCTCCAATAATTTGTAATAGAACATATTTGTATAAAGAATATTACTTACATTTGGCTTTTGTTCTGGCACCCTCATATTTTTTATACTGTACCAATGACCCAGACTTAGCTGGTGCTAACTCCTTAAATTCTAGGGCCAAACACAAATTTTGCTCCCCAATCCCCAAAATTTGCATCAAAAACCAAAATTTCAATGTCCTATGTGGTCCTCCATACCTTTTATCCACTGCGCATGTGCAGTGTCAAGGAGGTCTTGAAATTGGAGCAAATGTCATTCTTTGTTTGGCCCTAAAATCAGTAACATGTCACTGATATTTGTGCTTGTAAAACTCAGTTTAAATGATGCCAGACACATAATTATGAAAGAAATGGTGGATCTAAGGATGAAAGTAAAGGATGAGAGGAAGAAACAATGGCAGGATGTGTTCAGGGCTGTAACTTATAATTTTTTTACGAAATTATTTCATGTTCCCTAATTTTGGGGCATGAGCCTAATGTTGTCATTCTGGCTATGGATTTTGCCATTGTTTGTTCAGTGTTTCCTCTCTCCCTTTCCTTTATTCCCCCCTTGCTATTCTCCCATGCTTTTGGCATAATTTTTGTAATTTTTTTTTTACTAAAATTTCTTGGGAGTATTGGCTTGGTAACAGAATAATTATTCTGTTTTTCCCCATGCTTACGTCCTCACCCTTGGGTGGTTAGGCGTTTTGGTCTGCATCTACCATCCGATGTACTGCAGTTTCTTCTCTGGAAGTCTCGGTTTTACATCAGATAGTGTTTAAATTGGTAACTGATTTTGGGCCATGTTTACAGTGCATGGAGTCATGTTTCCGGTTTTTGTACAGTTTTGTTTACGTTGACAACAGTTACTTCTGATAGTGATTACTTGTCTTCTGTTTAGTTCTGCTCATAGCCAGATACATTAATATTGTCTGTAAGTGTTACATTAATTTTTAAATAGGTTTTAAAATTTTTGTCCACACTTAGGCTTTTTTGGGGATCCATTTGGACTCATTGTTCCCATTGGGAACTTGGGCTCTAATAAAATTTTTTTGAAAATTTTTTTTTCTTTTGAATTATTTTTTCGAAATGTTATATTGGATTATATTATATTATGTATCTTTGTTTTCAAGGGTTAGTGCGAGTACTATGACTGTTTATATTTTTTCATGATGAAAGAATATTGTTCAAATTGTAATGCGAGGAAGTCTTCCTCTTATTCTTATGTTCATTGTGTTTCTGGTAGTCAATGTACTTGCACTAATTCTTGCTCAATGTGTGTCAATTGGGATGACAAACGTTGGAGACGCGTGTCACGGTATATTGTTGGCAGTGAGAGGTCCATTCCGGTCCTCTCTCCGTAGGGTCATTCTAGTTTTTCAGTCTCTTTTTCAGAGGAACAAGAACAGGGTGACGTTTCCGTGATGTCTTCAAGAAGTGTGCCTCCATCGTCACAGTATAATTAAGAGCTAGTGGCTAAAGTGCTCATGAAAATACGACAATTGCCTAAGAGGTCCCTAGTAGGATCAATGGCGTTGTCGTCTGCTAGCTCACCCGGTGTAGCGACCATTCATCGAATGACTCGGCAGCTGGATTTGTCAGTGGCAGTCCAGGGAAGCAGTTTGGGTGATGCGAGCACTATAAACATTGAACGTGCACAACCAGCGACGATAGATCCGAGGATAGTACGGAGGAAGCCTGTCAGTCCGGTAGCTAGCTCGTCCAGGTCTATCCAGACCGCGTGTGAGAGAGGCCCCCTCTCTCTTACAACAACATCTGGGCCGCGATGTTGTTGTATGTATGCTCGTTAGTCGGAGCATACGTCCACTCCTCCTGCTCGGGATGCTCCATCGCATAGACAGTCCGACATGGCTTGTCTGTTGACTTCCTCATCCTCACTTCAGCACACACAGCCGCACCTTGGCTATGTGACCGCAGATATCCAGCCTGCTTCGCCGACCAGGGAGTTCACATCGACCAGGTCACGTCATCCACTAGCCAAGGACACGAGGCCTTTCCAGTTGGGACGTTCGCATATCAGAAGTATGCAGGAATTAACGTCCCTGGAACTTCCAGCTGCTAAATTATGTAAGACCGCGGCTCCACAGGCCTCCGTGACAGACTTGCTATCGCAGGTAGCTCAGTTCATCACAGCATCCCAGCAGCTATCAGAAACTTGTTCAGTAAAGAACTATCTGAGCAAGCTGGGTCGGTTCGCTCCCCTGCAGAGTCAGTAGGGACGACCAAGATTATTATGTGGTCCAGGCAGATGGTACAAGGGAATCAGCACAGCTGAAATTTTCCCTTTCCGAACAACTTAAGGTGGCCATAGATTTCATCTTCCGGCATCACCTTTTAGAAGTTGTTTCTCTGGACAAAAATGCTGCGTTACCTGATAAGAAACTGAAAGTGTCACTGGACACAGACTTTTTCGGCCAGATTAGGGACACCGTCCCTGAGTTTCCGACCCAGTCCAGAAATGTCACAGACATTTGAACTCGCCTAAGCGCTATACAGCTGCCTTTCATCAATGCATGTCTATGTACTCCAGTATACTGGAGACGACAATATCGTCTAATAGAATTTAGACGCATTATCTCATGCAGATCACCTTCCCAGAGCATTATCACTACATCTTGAAGCGAAAGAATTCCAGGATCTTCAAACTTCCTTAAGAGTTCTTTCAAGGGCTATAGCATATTCTACGTATAACTCTGCCCTTTCAGTGGCAATATGGAGTTAGTCAGATGCGATGCTGCCCTGGCTGCATCCACAAGAGTGGATAGTAAGGTGAAAAAAAAATTTCTTCCAGTCGTTCCGGTCTCAGGAGAGCTTCTCTTCGACGTTAAGCTTTCTACAATCTATATTAGATTACTAAGAAAGCTCCGGATTCTCTGCGTTTATTCCACTTTGAAAAAGTCAGATTCAGCAGGGAGGAGTGAGGCAGGTTCTTCGGGGGCGAATACGTCCAAAGGAAGTTCCTATCGAGAATCAAAGAAAGCCTCTACGTCTTACTTCAGAGACTGTCAGAGTAGCGACTCACACAGGGGTCATAATGCTGGCCGAGATATCAGGTCAGATGCCCCTAGGTCAACCGGGCGAGGTGCGGGTCATGGAGGATGTGGTTTCTCCTTCCGCAATCCTCGCAGGGCCATGAGGTGATGGTCTAAACCTCTATAGTGTTCCAGTGGGTGGAAGGCTGTCGAGATTCTTAACCAATTGGTTGTCAATTACGGACGACCCATGGGTGCAAGGAGTTATTTCCGAAGGTCCAGCTGTCCTTCAAGGAAAAACCTCCATTAACTCGAAGTCCACGCTGGTCTCGGCTTCCATTGAACGTTCAGAAGAGAGATTCACTTCTATCAGAAGTTCAATCTCTTCTGGCCAAGAATGCTTTTGACGTCGTAGAAAACCAGGAATCTCCAGTTTTCTGCAGTCACCTGTTCCTAGTTCCAAGATCAGACGGTTCGTTTCGTCCAGTTATAGATCTGAGCTGGATAAACAAGCTGATCAGGGCTCCAAATTTTTATATGGAGACCATCCGATCGGTCAGAGCGAGCATTCGAGTGAGCGATTATACTGTGAGCATAGATCTCAAGGATACGTACTTTTACGTCAAGGTACATCCGGCGTTTAGAAAGTACCTTCGCTTCGCTGTCCCAGGAGTTGTTTTCAGTTCCGAGCAATGATGCTCTGGTCTGAACCTAGCACCCTGGGCCTTCACTCGAATAATGATCTCGGTAATGACTCATTTCCGAGCTCATTCGTCTGTCTAACGTCGGTCTACTTGGACGACATTCTTCAGGGTTACGGCAGCAAGTTAACGCTTCAGAAAGATGTTCGGAGTCTGCTTCAATTGCTCCGACGTCTCAGTTTCATAGTAACTGAAAAAAAGTTGGATCTAGTGCCGTCCTAATCATTCACCCACGTGGGAATGAGCTTAGAGACCCACAACAATCTCGTTCATCTGCCGTTAACCAGAGCGATATTAGTCAGTTGTTACGCTCGCTTTTGCCTTCACTCAGATGCAGTAACAGTGAGAGAAATCATGAGACTGACAGGTTTGTGCGGACCCGCTGCAGATCTTATGCCGATGTAGCGGCTACGCACTCATCCACTCCACATATATTTTTACTTAGAATTGAAGTGTGAAGACTCATTCGCTCGAATCGAACATCGTCTTGTCGAATCAAGTGAAACAAGAGATTCAGACTTGGGCAGATATTCAGTGGTTAACTCAAGGAGTACCACTGCAACTGCCGGATCCGAATTTAACGATAATGACGGATGCGAGTCAAACAGGTTGTTGCGCAACTCTGTGCCCAACAGATTCAGGGTGCCAGGGTCTTTAGGATCCGCAGTTCCTAACAAGTACATAAACATCAAGAGATGATGTCAATATGGCTTGTGCTACGTCAATGAATGAACATTCTTCAGAATTTAAAATTCTGTCCGACAATTCAACAGTAGTAGCGTATATTTGGAACCAGGGAGGCACTCAATCCATTCCGTTATTCAATTTAACGGAAAGGATCCTTCTGTTTGTCTTAGAGCATCAAGTTCTTCTATCGGTCCATCATATTCCGGGTCGTCTGACCGTTCTAGCAGACTCCCTTTCTCAGAAAGGTTGTATGTTGTCGTCAGAATGGACTCTCAACGAGTATTCAGTCAGATTTGCTACCAATGGGATCGTCCAATGGTAGACTTATTTGCGACGCATCTCAACAATCAGTTGCAGACGTATGTTTTGCCATGCCCAGATCCTCGAGCGTTTGCTGTAGACATTCTCTCGATCTCTTGGGATGGAATGATAGGATACGCGTATCCTCCAGCTCCGTTTATTCAGCAGATATTGCTAAAAATCAAGCAATCTCACTGCAAGATTCTGTTGGTAACATCTCTGTCACCCCAGAGACCATGGATAAATCTACTCAGGTGTCTGTTCTGGGACATTCTGTGGAAGCTTCCTCCACGGGAGGACCTTCTTTCGCAGGGGAAATTGCGCACACTGCATCACAACCCGCAAGGTCTCAACCTTCACGTATTTCCGTTGTGCTGTCCTTCTTGCATGGCAAGCATTTACAGGACGGGCAGTGGACGCAATTTCTAACTGTAGGAGGACCTCCTCTTCGCTAAATTATGCTGCTAAGTGGAAGGTTTTCTCACGGTGATGTAGGGATCATTCTGTTGATACCTATGCACATCATGATAGTTTACAGATTGGATCTAATGTCTCTTTATCTAAGTTACTGAAAAACTTTTCGATAAATAGACCTAGAACACTTAGATTAATTCCTAAGTAGAGTTTAGCTTGGGTTCTTCTTAAGCTAAAAGAAGTGCCATTTGAGCCTCTTGATAGAGTGGACTTCAAATTCTTATCTTATAAGACAGCTTTCTCTTAGCCTTCTCTTCTGCTAGATGAGTTAGTGAGCTTCAGGCACTATCTGTTGATGATTCTCACTATCTTAGTGTAGGTAATACTATTACCTTGACTACTAATGTTGGATTTTTGGCTAGAATCAGGCTCCTAATAAGTATCCGGAACCTATTGTTATTAAGGCTCTTCCGTCTTCAGACGGGCATAGGCCTTTACTCTGTCCTGTTAGAGCTATACGTATTTACAAACGTAGATCTGAGTTTATCAGAAAGGGACGTAATGTTTATTTCTGTCTCTGCTGCCTAATAGAAGGGACATTACGGTCCATTCTATTGCAAGGTGGATTCAATTAACCATCCGTACTGCTTATGAAAAATTATCTTCAACTCAGCAGTATGTGCTTAAGATTTCGGCACATGAAGTAAGAGCGCTGTCTATGTCTTGGGCTTATGCTAATAGTGTTGCTATTACCGATTTGATGAAGGCTGCATATTGGTCTCAGCCTTCTACATTCACAAGAAGTTTTTATCTTAGAAATATTGAGTCCATTTCTGGTGACCTGCGTTGTTTAGGTCTGTTATCTGTTGCTCAGAATGTCGTCCACTAAACAGTTGCAACTATAGTTATGCAGGCTTTCTGTTCCGGCAGCGACTCTGTCCTGCTGCCCTCTTCGCTCTGGGGTATTTGACCCAGGGGAAGGGGGGGGGGATGGTGTTCCCTTAGGTCACCTCCTCTGGAGTCAGTAATTCCGAATTGGTACCGGGATGGTTTTAAAGTGTAAAGCTAATGTTTAACTCATTCATGTAATAATTTTAAAGTGTAGCTCGATGTGGAGCACTTGTATATGTCACGTGTCATACGAGCGTTAATATACAATCCTCGGACACTTTTAATGAATATAAAGAGTCTCATTCTCTGGACTTCCTTTATTTATTGGCTTTCCTTTTAAAAAATTAGTATAACGGGTTATACTGGATGTTAATAGAGATCATTGATGTTATTGTGCTCAATTACAGAATGGTATTGTGTCTTTCTTTTTTGATACAAACAAGAAAGATACATGTAAAACCTGTTCTCCTCTTCTCCTTGAGGGGATAATTCTGTTTACATGTAATTGGGCCTATGGGATTTTCCTTTATGTCCTAGGCCCTCCAGCCTTTTTTCTATTCAGCTAAGTCTGGGTCATTGGTACAGTATAAAAATGTTAAAAAATTTATAGTAATTTATATATTTTTTATACTTACCAATGACCCAGACGGGGATGGCCCTCCCATGAGTTGGGAACTCATACCTCCCTGCTGATTACATAACGCTCACCAGGCACTGGTTGTAAGAATGACATTTGCGCCAATTTTGAGACCTCCTTGACACTGCACATGCGCAGTGGATAAAAGGTGTGGAGGACCACATAGGACATAGAAATTTTGGTTTTTGATACAAATTTTGGGGTTTGGGGGGCAAAATTTGTGTTTGGCCCTAGAATTTAAGGAGTTAGCATCAGCTAAGTCTGGGTCATTGTTAAGTATAAAAAATATATAAATTACTATAAATTTTTTAACTTTTAGCTTAACTTGACAAAGTCAAGATAAGCTATTGGCATGAGGAAGTCTGTGAGTCTGTTTTGGTTTGCGATCAGTCAACCGTGATGGTTAAACAAGCCCAAAACCAAAAAATCTTTAGCACAGTCTACAGGTCATATTTATGTCGGGATTTCATTGTAACTTAGCAGGATGACTCTGTATAATGTCAAGATGAGAACATCCTATTTTGGTCAGGTTCAGTCAACCATGATGGCCATAGGGGCACTTTATCTAGATTCCCCTTTAGCACAGTCTACAGCTTTAATTGATGAAGGGATTTCATTGTAAATTGGTATGATGACTTGGTATAATGTCGTGATGAGAAAGTACTATTTTGGTCATGCTCGGTCAACCGTGATGGCCGTACAAGCACGTGACCTAGATTTGTTTAGCACAGTCTACAGTTCATATTTATGAAGTGATTTCATTGTAACATGGAAGGATAACTCGGTATGATGTCTAGATGAGACTATCCTATTTTGGTGACGATCAGTCAGCCATCACCACTGCCTGGTCAAGTGACCTAGATTCCTTCAGCTCTGTCTATAGATTGTTTTTATGAAGGGATTCCATTGTAATGTGGTAGGATAACTTGGTATGATATCAAGATGGTCATGATTGGTCAACTGTGAATGCTGGACCATCGCATTCCTTTAGAAAAGTCAACAAATTATATTTATGAAGGGGTTTCATTGTATCTTGGTAGGATGACTTGTTTTGGAATGATTTTACTGTAACTATGTAACTTTAGCTGAGAGACATTAACTGTGAGGGCCACATTAACCCCGTCCTCAATTCTTTAGTACAGTCTACACCTCAGATTATTCTTATTGAAAACATAGCATGTAGAGAACAGAAATTAACATATTCTCAATTATCAAAATTCTTGTCTTATTTCATAATCCTTTCATAAATATTGAACATTATCCTTTTCATCAAACACTACACACAGTCAAGTTAAACTCCATTTCATTTTGGAAGCCCTGATAGTGGCTTCTTGCACTCAACCAGTAAAATGGTTCTTGGTTCGAATGCCGCCTGCAGCAACCATATGTGTCCTTGGGCAAGACACTTCACCCCCATTGCCCATGTGGGGGCATGGTGGCATTGTGTACTAAGGTGTACAGCACATTAGTGGTGCACTTGTCTTCAACCAATGCTAACCCTGCTTGTGTGGAGTTAGTATGTTGGAGAGCTGACAGTTGCTCGTCATTGCTCGGTGGTTCTCTCCAGGTACTCCGGCTTCCTCCACCTGTAAAACTGTTGAGGTCATGATTAGCCATTGTGCAGAAATATGTGACCTTAAACAATAATAAATAAATAAATAACCTGTAAAACCACCGAAGCATTTGATTTTCTGTGATATATTATTCTCTCATTAGGGCTGCAATGATTTGGAATTTTTGATGATCACAATGCGATGCATATCAAGATTATTTGTTCATGATGTGATGCACATCATGATGCATGTACAATATAGAAAAGCTATAATCTTGTAAGCTCTGTATGTTTAGTAGAATGGTAATTGCCCTCAGTGCATTATTTTTCACCTCAGGTTTACTCAAAATAAGAAAAAAATTATGTTCATCTTGCTTTTAGTTAAGTATGAATACAAATTATACTCTATCAAAATGATACATTGTGTTTTAATAATATGTTTCCAGCCTTTTCAAGTTTCTTTCATTAATAATCCCTATGACCTGAGCATCATGATACACCTCTCCAGAGAACTCTCCTATCATGATGCAATGCATTGTAGAGTGAAAGAATCATGATACATTGAAACTGTGATGCATGTTGCGGGCCTATCTCTCATGTGACTTTCCCTTCCTTTGATTTACTGAGAGGTACTACACTATTTCTGATACTTATAAAGGGTTCTAAAAATAATAATGCACTATTCCTGTGCACTATACATTTTTATACTGTAGACCAATGGTCCAGACTTAGCTGGTGCTAACTCTTAAATATTCAGGGACAAACACAAATTTTGCCCCTCAAATCCCCAAAATTTGCATCCGAAACCAAAAAACTAATGTCCTATATGATCCTTCATACTTTTGTCTACTGCGCATGCACAGTGTCAAGGAAGTACCGAAATTGGCGCCAAGCCTCATTCTTTGTTTGGCCCTTCTGTCAGTAACAACCAACTGACTTCTGTGCTTCAAAATCTCTATTTTTATGATGCCAGACACAAAGTAATGATGATTTTGGTGGACCAAAGGATGAAATTAAGAGGATGAGAGGAAAAAACAGTGATTGGATGTGTTCGGGGCTGTAACTTATAATTTTTATTGAAAATTATTTCATGTTCCCTAATTTCGGGACATGGGTCTGATGTTATCATTCTTGCTATGAAATTGCCACTCTTTGTCCTCCCTCTCCTTCCTTGATACCCCCCTGTTAAGCTCCCATACTTTTTGGACCTTTTTTGAATTTTTTTATTGAAAATTTCATGGGAGTTTAACTTGGTTACAGAATGTTTATTCTGTATATCCCCATGGTTACGTCCTCACCCTTTGGGTGCTTAGGCGTTTTTGGTCTTGCATCTACCATCTGATATATCGCAGTTTCTTCTGATGAAGATTCTGTCTTACATCGGATAGTTTAAAAAATCTGTTACTGACTTTGGGCCGTGTTGTTCAGTACCTGGGGTCTTGTTTCCGGTTTTTATAGCATTTTGTTTACATTGACAACGGTTACTTTTTGTAAGTAATCTCCTACTGGGGGCGTGGTGGCTCAGTTGGTAGAGGTGCAGGCTGCAAGCCGTGAGGTCCTCGGTTCGAATCCCACCTGCGGCAACTGCATTGTATCCTTGGACAAGACACTTCACCCCCATTGCCCACGTGGGGGCACGGTGATGTTGTGTACTAAGGTGTACTGCACGTTGATGGTGCACCTGCCTTCAGCCAATGCTAACCCTGCTTGTGTGGAGTTGGTATGTTGGGGAGCTGAGAGTTGCTCACCGTTGCTCGGTGGTTCTCTCCGGGTACTCCAGCTTCCTCCACCCGTAAAACTGTCATGGTCATAGTTAGCCATTGTGCAGAAATATGTGACCTTAAACACCAATAAACATATAAATAAATAAATCTCCTACTCATTATGATGTTAGGACTGTAATCAGATACATTATATACTCCGGAAGTATAGCATTAATTTTTTAGAATCATGTAAAAAAAATTTGTCCACACTTAGGCTTTTTTGGGATCCATTTGGGCTCATCGTTCCCTTTGGGAACTTGGGCTCATATCAAATTTTTTCGAAAATTTTTTTATAATTTTTCGAAATATTTGGATTGGATTGTGTTGTTATGTATCTTTGTCATATTATAATGAGGGTTAGTGCAAGAACTATGGACTTGTAATTTTTTGCATAATGAAAGAATATTGCTCAAATTGTAAGTCGAGGAAATCTTCCTCCATCTCTCATGTTTTTTGTGTCTGCAGTAGTCAGTGTTCTCGCACTAACACTTGTTCTGTTTGTGCCAATTGGGATGACAAACGTTGGAGATGTGTGTCACGATATGTTGTTAGTGGTGAGAGATCCATGCCTGCTCTCTGACCACAGGGTCACTCTAGTATGTCAGTTTCTTTTTCAGAGGAACAAGAACATGGTGATGTATCGGTGATACCATGAGAAAGTGTGCTACCATCGTCGCAATCTAACAAAGAGCTAGCGGCAAAAGTGCTCAAGGAAATTAGACAAGGGCCTAGATCACTGATCATGGGATTTATCTCCTTGTCGCCAGCTAGCTCAACCGGTGGGTGTCATGATACCGGGTAAGTCTGTAGCGGTCGAGGAAAGGAAAAAGGGTGTTGCGAGCATGATAATATCGGAACATGCTCACCCTGTGACGACGGAACAGAGGAAGCCAGTCAGTTCTGCGGTTGGCTTGTCCAGGTCCTCCTGGACCGTGAGTGAGAGAGGTCCCTCTCTCTTTCAACAACATCTGGGACCAGAGGTTGTTGTTCAGAGCAATCGTCAGTCGGAGCATACATCCATGCCTCCTGTCCAGGATCTCCGTCAAATAGGCTGCCGGGGTTGGCCAGTCTATCGGCTTCCAGTTCTTCTTCAAAGCACACACGACCACACCTTGGCTATGTGACTACGGAGATACAACCTGCATCGCCGACGAAGGATTCAAGAAAGTCAAGCCATTCAATAGCCAAGGAAATGAGGCCACATGATTTGGGACGTCCGCATAAGAGGAGTATGTCGGATATGCCATCCCAAGAGCAACCAGCGGCTAAGCTACAAAGAATTGCTGCTCCAAAGGCCTCGAATACGGACTTGCTGTTGCAAATAGCACAGCTAATCGCAGCATCGCAGCAAACTACGGTACATCCTATGTCAGTTACCAGTGTTGAACTGTCGGATGAAGCAGGGTCGGTACATTCCTCTGCTCATTCAGATAGGGATGACTGAGACTCAAATCTGGTCCAGTCGGATGGTGAAAGGGAATTGAGTGATTTAGAATTTTCCCTTTCGGAGCAACACAAGGTTGCGATGAATTTTATTCAGCAATACCTTCCAGATGTTGTTCCTCCAGATCAGAATCCTGCGACAAACGATAAAAAACTGCTAGCGTCACTGGACTCCCATTTTTTCGACCGGGTAAGGAAGATACACCAGTTTACCTGGTTCAGTCCCATAATGTGTCTCGGACTTTTGATCTGATAAATGACGCTCTACTCAATGTACCCTCGGGACTGAGGAGAAGCAGTTTTTTATCAACACATGCTCTAGATCTGCCGTTTATCAATAATAGAAATAAATTCCAAACGGCAGGTCAGGGTATATCGAGAGTTCCTCTGCATATGGACGAACAGGCTGAGGACTTGATTTGTCCTTACCCTTGTCTTTTTCTATTCACTCGGATACAATGAATACAACGTTATTCTCCAATAGAGCGAATCTAGATGCTTTATCTTGATCACCTTACTAGAGTGTTAGCACAACGTCTTAGTGGAGAAGAATTCGAGGATGTTCGTACCTCATTAAGAGTTCTTTCTAGGGCGAAGCTTATACCACATATAACTCTGCCCTATCAGTGGCTAATTTAGAGTTAATAAGATGTGATGCAGCCCTTGCGTCATCATCCCTGTGGGATGTTAAGGTGAAAAACTCTTTTCGAGTCGCTCTGATATCTGATGACCTTCTCTTTGATGGCAAGCTTTCGCTGATCTATGATCAGGTCACGAAGAAAGCATCTGAAACTCTGCTTTTGAAATCAGTTTCAAGTAAAACTGGTACGGCAGAGAAGGGTAAAGGAGGAGCTTCAGGACAAAATACGTCCAAAGAAAGCTCCTGTCGAGGATACAAGAAATCCTCAGGTAATTACCCTAGAGATCGTCAAAGTATCGACTCAGGCAGGGGACATGGGTCTGGCCGACTACCTGGGAGACTACCGGTCGGACGTCCCCAGGTCGACAGGCTGAGGCGCTGCTCGGGGAGGACGTAGTTTCTCTTCCCGCAGGCCTCGCAGGTCCAGGAGGTGATGGTAAGGATCTCTATTGTGGTCCTATTGGCGGAAGACTCTCAAGGTTTCTGATAAATTGGATTCCAATTACAGAAGACCTCTGGGTCAGAGGGGTAATCTCAGAAGGCCTAAAGCTATCATTCTGAGAGAAACCTCCGTTAACACGAAGTCCACTCTGGACTCAGCTTCTGACCAACCCTCAAAAAAGAGATTCCCTTCTATTAGAGGTAAAATCTCTTTTGGAGAAAGACGCAATAGAGGTCGTAGAAAACCAGAATTCACTGGGTTTTTACAGTCACCTGTTCTTGGTGCCGAAGCCAGACAGCTCGTTCCGGCTAGTAATAGATTTGAGCTGGATAAACAAACTGATTGTGGCTCCAAAAGTTTATGTGGAGACCATTCGATCAGTAAGAGCGAGCATTCGGGTGAACGACTATGTATCAAGCATAGATCTAAAGGATGTGTACTTTCATGTCATGGTAAATCCAGCATTCAGAAAGTACCTATGGTTCACCGTCTTGGGGGTCGTTTATCAGTTCCGAGCAATGTGCTTCGGACTCAATCTAGCACCCTGGGCATTTACTCGAATAATGAACTCGGTAATGGCATATTTCCGGGCTCATTCATCTGCGGTAACGTCGGCCTATTTGGACGACATTCTTCAGAGATATGGCAACAAAACGGTTCTTCAGAACGATGTTCAGAGTCTGCTACAATTGCTCTGACGTCTTGGTTTCATTGTAAATGAAAAGAAGTCGGATCTAGCTCCTTCCAAGTCGTTCATACACTTGGGAATGAGCTTCGAGACTCACAGCAATCTGGTTTGTCTTCTGTTACCCAGAGTGAAATTAGTCAGTTGTTATGCTCACTTTTGTCTACACTCAGACGCATTAACAGCGAGGGAATTTATGCGACTGATGGGGCTGTGCAGAGCGAAGCAGAGCGGCTGCAGACCTCATTCCAATGGGTCGCTTACACACACGTCCACTCCAGATATTCTTTACTCAGAACTGGAGTGTAAAGACGCATTCACTCGAGACCAGTATTGTTTTAACGGACCAAGTAAAACAAAAAGTTCAGATTTGGGCAGACATTCAGTGGTTAACTCAAGGAGTTCCGCTGCTGCTGCCAGATCCGGTTTTTATGATTATGATGGATGCAAGTCAAGCAGGTTGGGGTGTGACCCTGAGCCCGACAGAATCAAAGTGTCAGGGTCTTTGGGACCCTGTGTTCCTGGACAAACATATAAACATCAAAGAAATGATGTCAATATGGCTAGCGCTACGTCATTGGATGAACATAATACAGAATTCACATGTTCAAATACTGTCGGACAACTTGACAGTGGTAGCGTATATTCGGAACCAAGGAGGCACTCATTTGATTCCGTTATACAAGCTAATGGAGAGAATTCTTCTGTTTGTCTTGGAACATCACGTTCATCTATCGGTCTGTCATATACCGAGTCATCTGAACGTTCTAGCAGACTCACTCTCTTGGAAAGGTCGCATGTTGCCTTCGGAATGAACTCTCAACCAGCAAGTATTCAGGCAGATTTGCTACCAATGGGATTGGCCAATGATAGACTTATTCGCGACTCATCTCAAAAATCAGTTGCAGACATATGTGTTGCCATGCCCAGATCCTCGAGTGTACGCAGTAGATGCTTTCTCAATTTCCTGGTACGGAATGATAGGATATGCAATGCATATCCTCCAACTCCATTGATTCAACAGATCTTATTAAAGATCAAGCAATCGCAGTGCAAGATACTGCTGGTAGCATCTCTGTCATCTCAGAAACCATGGATAAATCTACTCAGGTGTCTGTTATGGGACATTCACCAGAAGCTTCCTCCACGGGAGGACCTTCTTTATCAGGGGAAGTCACGCACACTGCATCACAACCCGCAGGGTCTCAACCTTCAAGTATTTCCGTTGTGCGGTCCTTCTTGCACGAGAAGTGCTTTACAGGATGAGCAGGTTTTCTTTCGCTGGTGTAAGGATCAGTTGATAGACATATATGATCCATCCATTCCAGACATTGCAAACTTTTTGGCCTACTTGTTTGACGTTCTCAAACTGCAGCCAGTCACTATTAAGGGTTATAGGTCTATGCTATCAGACACTTATGCTCGTCATGATAGCTTAGAAATTGGAGCTAATGTTTCTTTATCTAAGCCAGTTAGAAACTTTTCGATCAATAGACCTAGAACCCTTAGATTAATTCCTAAATCGAATTTAGCTTGGGTTCTGTTGAAGCTTAAAGAAGCTCCATTTGAACCGTTGGATGCTGTAGAGTTCAAATTCTTGACATATAAAACAGCTTTTCTCTTAGCCTTTGCTTCCGCAGGAGGAGTTAGTGAGCTTCATGCTTTATCTATAGGTGATTCTCATTATCGTAGTGTTGGTAATACTATTACTTTAACTACTAATGTGGGATTTTTGGCTAAGAATCAGACTCCTAATAAATATCCTGAGCCTATTATCATTAAGGCTCTTCCGTCATCAGATAGCCGTAGACCTTTGCTGTGTCCAGTAAGAGCTATGCGCATTTATAAACGCAAATCAGAGTTTATCAGAAAAGGAAGAAAACGCTTCTTTTTATCATTAATTCCCAATAGAAGGGACATTTCTGTTCATTCTATTGCTAGATGGATTCAATTAGCAATTCGCACTGCTTATGAAAGTTTATCTTCTAATCAGCAGTTGGTGCTTAAGATTTCAGCGCATGAAGTTAGAGCACTGTCCACATCTTGGGCCTATTCTAACAGTATTGCCATTACTGATCTCATGAAGGCTGCTTACTGGAGACAGCCTTCTACCTTTACAAAGTGCTATCTTAGAAATATAGTGTCTATTTCAGGTGACCTTAGATGTTTAGGTCCGTTATCTGTTGCTCAGAATGTTGTCCACTAAACAATTACAGCTATAGTTATGTAGGTTTTCTGTTCCAGCACTGACTCTGTCCCGCTGCCCTCTTCGTTCTGTGGTGATTTGACCCAGGGCAAGGGGAAGGGTGGGGGTGGGGGGGGGCAGTTTTTCCTAATATCACTGGCTTTATAGTGAAAAGCAAGGGAATTCCTCCTCTTATGTCAGTAATTTCGAGTCGGTACTGGAATGGTTTTAAAGTGTAAAGCTAATATATATCTCATTTATGTAATATTTTTAAAGTGTAGCTCGGTGTGAAGCATTTGTATATGTCACGTGTCATACAAGCGTTAATATACAATCCTCGGACACTTTTAAATGAGTATAAAGAGTCTCTTTCTCTGGACTATCTTTATTTATTGGCTTCCTTTATTAAAGTAGTATAATGGGTTATACTGGATGTTAATAGAGAATTATAGATGATATACTGCTCAATTATCTGGTTGGTATTGTGTCTTTCTTATTTCTAATAAATAAGAAAGACATATGTAAATCCTTTCTCTCCCTTTCTCCTTGAGGGGATATTCCTGTATATATAATTGAGCTTATTGGATTTTCCTTTATGTCCTTGGCCCTCCAGCCTTTTTACTATTCAGCTAAGTCTGGGCCATTGGTTTACAGTATAAAAATATGAAAAAATTTAAAGTAATTTATATATTTTTTATACTTACCAATGGCCCAGACGGGGATGGCCCTTCCATGAGTTGGGAACACATATCTCCCCGCTGATTATATACATTTAGCAGGCACTGGTTAAGAATGAGGCTTGGTGCCAAGTTCGGTACTTCCTTGACACTGCGCATGCGCAGTAGACAAAAGTATGGAGGACCATATAGGACATTAGTTTTTTGGTTCTGGATGCAAATTTTGGGGATTTGGGAGGCAAAATTTGTGTTTGGCTCTGAATATTTAAGAGTTAGCACCAGCTAAGTCTAGACCATTGGTAAGTATAAAAAATATATAAATTACTTTAAATTTTTTCATTTTCTAGAAATAGCCATGGAATAATGTAGGACATTCGACTGACAAAACACAATGTGCCTTTTTAAGAGATTTTTTTCTGGAATTCCGTTCTGTTATTTCTAAGGTTCAGAATGAAGAGGTTTGTCTTGGGCAAGGTTCTTGACAATATGGTTGGAATCCTGATGGGTAAAAAGATTATCCCTCATTTTGTTTTTGAAAGTACTTGATCAGTAAACATCAGATTTTAATGAATTTTGACATCCTACTTTGTATTAATAAGGTCTTGGGCAAGTTAAAACATCATGATAACTTTTTGAAAATTCAGGAACTTATTGCACTTTGATGGTTTCATTCTGTTTGAATTTTTAATGTTTAGGGGATTACTTGAAAAATAAACATCAGATTTCAGTACATTTTGATTTGCTACTTGTATTAACATTGTCTTGGACAAGTTTGAAAACCATGGTGACTTGTTGAAAATCGCTAGAGATATGTTTGCTATATTTTTCTTTCATTGGAAATCACTACTACATGTTCAGTCCATTAAAAATCCATCAAAAAACAATCAAAAATATAAATTTTTTGTTGGAAAAAAAATAATGGGTTCTGTAAGTAGCAATTAACTGGCCGAGTGCTAGAAGCCACAGGCCTTTAAAAATTGAATATTTGCTTAACCCAAAATTCAGGTAAGCCAAAAAAAATTGCTTAACCTATTTTTTTTTTTGCTTAACCCATTTCACTTTTTCAATTGATGTTTAACATTACAGAAAAGAACTTGCATAAACAGAATAAAGGTTAAGCTGTGGGACGTTTTCTCGAACGGTGCACGAACTAAATCCTAGTTCATGCATTTTTTAGCTCAACTTTGGCGAAGCCAAATTTTTGGTACCTTTGGTATCACCGTGGGACGAGAACGAGTGTTTTGGGGTCCAGTCCGAAATTCAAGATGGCCGATGGCAGCCATTTTGTACAAAATTAGGTGCAATCAGATTTTTGCACAGAACTTCCATATGAAAGCGCTGATTTGAATAATTTTTTGTGTGAATGTTTAGTACCATGGGATACATCACATATAATACGGGGTTTTTTCTCGTGCAGAAATTATGCAAATTAGATGAACTTTGATTTTTTGTATGTGACTTACACACAGTAAGAACACATGTGAATATGGCTCGGGCTAGAGTCTGTATTTATGAACTGATCTTCACGAAATGTCTTGGGTACCTTTGTTATCACCTTGGGACGAGAACAAGTGTTTCTGGGTGCAGTCTAAAATTCAAGATGGCTACCAGGGGTCATTTTGTACCAAAATTAGGTTTAATCAGTTTTTTGTACACAACTTCTATATGGCTCAGACTAGAGGCCATATTTATGAACCAATCTTTACGAAACTTCTTGGGTACCTTTGTTATCACCGTGGGATGAGAGCGAGTGTTTTGGGGTGTGGTCCAAAATTCAAGATGGCCACCAGCAGCCATTTTGTACCAAAATTAGTGCAATCAGTCTTTTGTACAGAACTTCTGTATGAAAGTTCTGATTTGAATAAATTTTTGTATGAATGTTTAGTAACATGGAATACATCACATTTTGTAAGGGTTTTTTTTCATGCAGAAATTATGCAAATTAGATGAACTTTGATTTATTCAGTGCCACTTACACAATGTAAGCACACATGTCAATACGGCTCAGGGTAGAGGCTGTATTTATGAACCAAGCTTCACAAAACTTTTTGGGTACCTTTGTTATCACCTTGGGACGAGAATGAGTGTTTCTGGGTGTGGTCCAAAATTCAAGATGGTTGCCAGTGGCCATTTTGTACTGAAATTAGGTCCAATCAGTTTTTTGTCACAAGTTCTATACAGATCGTATTTATGAACTGATCTTCACAAAACTTCTTGGGTACCTTTGTTTTCACCTTGGGACAGGAACAAGTGTGTTTTGGGGTGCCTTTGTTATCACTGTGCTATGAGAACAAATATTTTGGGGTTCAGTCAGACCCACTCTGGGACTCAAAGATTTTTTTCTAGTTTAGCATCTGACTGTCACCCACCTTTACAATACTTTACCTATACATTTGTTATAGGCAACGGTCAGTATTTATGTACAGACCGTTACAATACTTTATATGTACCTTTGTTATCAGGTCATTACCTAGATGTTTGTCATTGCTGTGTCACATACTATACATGTACATGTCTTTGTCTTGACAAGTTGAGCTACAATGTCATTGACACTTTCATTAAAGGTCTGAAACCACTGTCGTGGCTTTATTGAAAGGTGCTGAAAGCCACCTCAGTGGCTTTACACTGAATGCATTAGCTTGTTGTTTGCTAGGTAGTAAAAAGAAAAATATTTTGTTGCAATTTATTTTGGAGAGTGGCAGATTGCACTCCTCATTCAATAAACTGTTAAAAAACAATTATTTACAAACAAAATCTTGCTAAACTAAGGCTCCCCTTGTTGCTGGTATAGTATCTTTAAAAAAACTGTGCATGTTACAAATCACCACTCAGAATTTAGCACTCTACCAGTTATGGTGTCATTAAAAACTGACATTTAATGGTTTTTCTTTCTAATTTTGCCTTTTTGACCTGTTAAAACATCACCATTTTTCAGTAGATATTTCATGTCCATTAACACCCATTAAATTTGGATGAAACAAAATTTTACACCAGTTTAATGGTGTACATGTTCTAGAGATGTCATTAAAGGAAAGTTATGGGAATAAAAGTGAACATTAATTAGAACTGATCAGCTTGAACACTGCCTAAGCATGATTGTAATGACTCTTGACGAAGCCTGGTGTCAGAGCCTAAGATCAGTCTTGCAGCTTATATGAAGATGCTTCAGAATTTTCATACAAATTACCTGACTCTCTGGATATTTATTTATTTATTTATTAGCTCACCTGAGCGAAGCTCAAGGGGAGCTTTACTAATCACTTTCTGTCCGTCATCCGTCCATCATCTGCCGTTAACTTTACATTATCGACTTCTTCTCACAATCTACTTGACCAAATTGATCCAAATCTGGTGTGCATGTTCCCTATCATATGTCAATTCAAGTTTGTTCAAATCAAGTTATCCTGCTCCTCAGTAGGGCCACGCCCAAAAAGTGTGCTTAAATCTTTAAAAATCTTCTCATGAACCAGCCATAGCAGAGACTTGATATTTGGTGTGCAGCTTTCTTCTGAGGTGTAGACTCAGATTTGTTCAAGAGAAGTTCGAGGGGCTATATTTGCCGTCATTATGGGAGGGGCAAAAATTTTTGTCCTGCCCAAAATTTCTATTTTTCAAACTGAGAGGCTGATTTGAACCAAATTGGATATGAGGGCTTATTGGGTCATAAGTAGTTAATTTACGCAAGAACAAATTTTCCTGGGAACCCGCAGGAGCTAAAAATAGAAGAAATTTAAAATGCCCATATCTCAAAAACTACATGGCACTGAGAATTTCTATTTGGTGTGAAGCTTCTTTAGGACCAACAGAATGGAATGGTCAAAAAATATTGCTATCGGTTTTATCATAGGGTACTTTTTCGGGACTTTGAAAAATGCTGAGTCAGCATTTTTTAACACTGTGGGTAATGGGGAAAACATTAAAGAATCTTCTCCCAAACCACTGCTCCAAAAGCTTTCATATTTCACATATAACATGTTTGGAAGATTGATTCACATAATTGTTGAAATAAATTCCCTGGGTCCATATTTGTGCTCTCTATGGGAGCCCAAATGTTCAAATTAGTCATCCTTGGGGGGGGGAATTCAGGTTTGTTCAAGCCAAGTCCCTGGGTTTCATATTTGGGCTTTCTTTGGGTGCGGTGAGGATATGGCAGGGGGTGCATGTTAGGTTCAGTTTTGTTCAAATCCATTCCTTAGTGTTTTTCCATAAAATTTGCCTTTCATGACTTCATTCCTTTGTAGTGTTGATGAACCATGTCTAACTGAATGTGACCCCAAATACTTCTTCGAACTACTTTGGCAGGTGAGCGATTAAGGCCACTTGGGGCCTCTTGTTTATTTATTTATTTATTTATTTTATCTTCAGATCTACAATTATACGTAGAAAAGGTAAATATACACCATTGATATAGATCCAACCACAATCCACTGAGCACAACTTTCTCCTTCATTGACCAGAAAAGAGGGAAAGGATTCTGGGAATTCAACAACAATCTCTTGAGTGATTCAGAATACGAGTGATTCAGAATACATAGCCCTAGTCAAAACAATCCTAATGGAAACAATACAATAGTATGCAAACAATAATAATAATAATAACTAGATGATGTTGAAATTGCAGGGAAATTATCTAGAAGCCACCCAATGAAGAGGAAGGTGCCTGTCGCCTTTTAATGTTCCAAGTGGCCCATTAACTCTACTGCCGTGGCTTTCAACCGCTTTCAACACGTGCATATCTAGCACAAGGAATACAGTACCATCCATTTAGAGTGGATTGTGGCCAATGTACTGAGTGCAGCCACACCATATTTTCAGTGTTTTGTCCTGGAAACTCAGCTAAATACGGTCATTTTATTCAGAAGTTCAGAAACTCCATGTGTTCCCCCAAGGGCCTCCCCACGTACATGTGCATTCTCTCTTTCCCTATTCAACATGACAAAATGCGGTATTTGTGTCATTTTTTATGGCTGAAGATACAGTAATTATTTCTGCACCATTATTGAAAATTTCATGGAAATCCCGCAAAAATTGGCTGAGAGACAGCATTTTGATGAAAGGTGGTAATTTTTTGAATTTGGTCTTTTTCAAGCTGGTGTAAAACGGCCCTTAAGAGTAAATCTTGAAATGTCAATCCACACCCTCGCCGGGAGAATACCTGTTTTAGGTTCTAATACATTGTTAAAGGTGCAGAGATGGGACAAACTCGATGTGGCATCGTTAAGTCTGCCACGATTGGGTCACAACCCTGCCTTCAAAACTTAGCTAACCGTGGTAACTCTAAAGCAGATAAAATACTCAGGGAATATTCATGGCGAATTTACAGTAAATCATCTGACCGGACACCTATATTCAAGAAATACAACTATCAGTCAGTTGTCTACTGTAGCAAACCACATGGACGTCGTGGCTTGATGAAATTTTCAGAATTTGTTCAACAGTTCCTGCCCAACATTCTTGTTGCATTTTCAAGGCCACGTGAAATCGCATGGAATTGCGTGGAAACGGAGAGGACGATTTGTTCCCACTTTAGTCTCACAACACTTTTTCGCTCATTATTAACCTGCTGAACAGTTAATCTTAAACCATCTTAAACTGACAACTCCGCCATTTCTATACAAATATATCCAGAACATCGGCCACTGATAAATGAAGATTTTTATGTCATATATTGATCACTTTTTAGAAACACTCTACAGACATGAAAAAGAGGTGTGGTTGAAGTATTTATTAATTGCACTTGCAGATTGATTGTTCAAAACTTTGTGTGTTGTCGGTTGTGGGAGGTTCATTGTATTTGCATCTATTTATCAGTGTTAAATGTGAAATGAGTCAAGATTTGAAGATAGAAGATTGAACCTTCAGAAGTGCTCTGCTGCTCATGTTGATGATGTCATGACAGACTTTGATTCTGATCGATAGAACCAGGAATCACATACAGCACTACAGCATACCTCTGTGCATCCATCTGTGATATTTACTTCATGTAACACCTGTAGATTTGCAACAGAGCAATTCTACAGGTTTTGCATTATTATAGTGCTGTGTGATGCAGTTTGTAGGCTAGGGCTGTCACCAAATGTGAGGGATAACACCTGTCAATATTAACGTCATATTTCTGGAAGTTGAAGTGTGATTTTCAAAATTTTCAACTTGTTAGTTAATCGGGACCATGAAAGTAGTAAAGGTTCCCTTAATTTCAATTTTATGCAGTGCAATTTAATTTTTACATTTCCCGACTTCGTTCACCAATAACATCATAGTGTTCACAATTTCCTGACAATTTTGGTGACACTGCACACAACAAAGAGTCAACTATTTCTCTTGCTGTTCATTATATATGTATTGTGCTATGTTAAGTAATTTTGAGGGTGGGGTTGTCACCAGATGGGAAGGGTAGAGAAAAACTTGAAATGACATGAAAACGTTGAAAATGATGTTAATTAAAAATCCAAAACTCCTATATTTTCAGCTCATCTGACTGAATGTCAGGGGTAGCTTAAGTGATCATTTTCTGTCCGTCGTGCATCCATCTGTCCATCCACCTGACGTGAACCTTACATTATCGACTTCTCATAAACCACTGGACCAAATTGAACCAAATTTGATATGCATGTTCCTTATCGTATGTCAATTCAAGTTTGTTCAAATAAAATTGCCACGTCCACAGGGGGCATTACTCTGATAGCACCCATAAATTGTTTTCCAAAATTTAAAAAAAATCTTCTTCTCCAGAACCATCAATTACAATCTTCTAATATTTGGTATATAACATCTCTAGGGGGTCAGATACAAGTTTGTTCAAATCGAGTCCCTGGGTTGATATTTGGGCACCCTATGGGAGACCGAATTTTATACTTAGTGCAATATGAGGAAATTTCTTTAAACATCTTCTTCTTGAGATCCACCAGTCAAAATGCTTTCATATTTAGTATACAACATCTCTAGGGGGGTCACATGCAAGTTTGTTTAAATTGGGTCCTTGGGTTAATATTTTGGCTCGCCTGAGTTTTAACTTTGTTCAATGTGAGGGAATTTCTTCAAAAATCTTCTTCTACAGAACAGTCATTTAGATTCTTTTGATATTTGGTGTACAGCATCTCTAGGGGGGGGGGGGGTCAGACTCAAGTTTGTTCAAATCAAGACCCTGGGTTAATATTTGGGCTCCGCATGGGAGCCCGAATTTTAGCTTAGTGCAATAGGAGGAAATTTCATTAAAAATCTGCTTCTTCAATTCCACCAGTTAGAATCCTTACATATTTGGTATACAACATCTCTAGGTGTTTCAGATCCAAGTTTGTTCAAATAGCCTCCCTGGGTTAATATTTGGGCTCCCTATGGGAGCCCAAATTTTAACTTAGTGCAATATGAGGAAATTGCTTTAAAAACCTTCTTCTTGAAATCCACCAGTCAGAATGCTTCATATTTGGTATACAACATCTCTAGAGGGGTCAGATTAAAGTTTGTTTAAATCGTGTCCATGGGTTAATATTTAGGCTCCCTAAGGGAGCCAGAGTTTTAACTTAGTGTGATATGGGGAAATTTCTTTAAAAATCTTCTTCTCCAGAACCATCAATTAGAATCTTTCGATATTTGGTATACAACATCTCTAGGGGGGTCATATTCAAGTTTGTTCAAATTGGTACCTGAGTTAATATTTGGGTCCCTCTATTGGAGCCCAAAGTTTAACTTAATGCAACGTGAGGACATTTCTTTAAAAACCTTCTTCTTCAGATCCACCAGTCAGAATTTTTTCAATTCTTATTTGGTATATAACATCTCTGGGGGATCATATTCAAGTTTGTTCAATTTGAGTGCCTGACTCAACTTTTGGGCTCTTTTTTTTTTTGGGGGGGGGGGGGGGGGGGCAGACCGAGGGGAGCAGGTTAGGTACAAGTTTGTTCACATCCATTCCTTAGTGTTTTTCTATAAAACTTTGCATTTCATGACTTCATTCCTCTGTAGTGTTGATGAACCATGACTAACTGAATGTGACCCCCAAATACTTCTTTGAACCACTTTGTCAGGTGAGCGATTTTGGACTCTTGGGGCCTCTTGTTAATTTTTTATCTCTACAGCACAGTAAAATTTCATGAAAATAAGACACAAAATTTTTTAGGACATTAGTGTGAAAAGGGTAACCAAAAAATTTGACAATAACCATCGAGAATTTCATGGGTTGGTCCAACATTTTTAGCTCAACTTTCACGAAGTCAAATTTGAGCTATTGTCATGGCCCGTCGTCCATCTGTCCGTCCGTCCGTCTGTCCGTCTGGCCGTCTGTCCGTCTGTCCGTACGTCAACAATTGGCTATGGCTCGGGCTAGAGGTCGTATTTATGAACCGATCTTTACGAAACTTCTTGTGTACCTTTGTTGTGACCCTGGGACGGGAACGAGTGTTTTTAGGTGTGGTCCGAAATTCAAGATGGCTGCCAGTGGCCATTTTGTACCGATGATGCAAAAATCAGTTTTTTGTACAGAACTTCTCTATGAAAGTTCTGATTTGAATAAAGTTTTGTATAAATGTTTAGTACCATGGGATACATCACATATAATACGGGTTTTTTTCTCGTGCGTAAATTATGCAAATTAGACTGACTTTGATTTATTTAGTGTTACTTTCAGAGCTGTAAGTGCCAAGCTGCTATGGCTCGGGCTAGAGGCCGTATTTATGAACCAATCTTTACGAAACTTCTTGGGTACCTTTGTTATGACCCTGGGACGGGAACGAGTGTTTTTGGGTGTGGTCCGAAATTCAAGATGGCTGCCAGTGGCCATTTTGTACCGATGATGCAAAAATCAGTTTTTTGTACAGAACTTCTGTATGAAAGTTCTGATTTGAATAAAGTTTTGTATAAATGTATAGTACAATGGGATACATCACATATAATACGGGTTTTTTTCTCGTGCGTAAATTATGCAAATTAGACTAACTTTGATTTATTTAGTGTTACTTTCAGAGCTGTAAGTGCCAAGCTGCTATGGCTCGGGCTAGAGGCCGTATTTATGAACCAATCTTTACGAAACTTCTTGGGTACCTTTGTTATGACCGTGGGACGAGAACGAGTGTTTTTGGGTGCAGTCCCAAATTCCAGATGGCTGCCAGCAGCCATTTTGTACCGACGATGCCGAAATCTGTTTTTTGTACAGAACTTCCATATGAAAGCTCTGATTTGAATAATTTTTTGTATGAATGTTTAGTACCATGGGATACATTACATATATTACAGGTTTTTTTCTTGTGCGTAAATTATGCAAATTAGGCTAACTTTGATTTATTTAGTGTTACTTTCAGCACTGTGAGTGCAAATCCCAATACGGCTTGGGCTAGAGGCCGTATTTATGAACCGATCTTCACGAAACTTGTTGGGTACCTTTGTTATCACTGTGGGACGAGAAGGAGTGTTTTGGGGTCCAGTCTGAAATTCAAGATGGCCGCTAGCAGCCATTTTGTTCAAAATTAAGTGCAATCAGATTTTTGCGCAGAACTTCCAAATGAAAGATCTGATTTGAATAAATTTTTGTATGAATGTTTAGTACCATGGGATACATTACATATAATACAGAGTTTTTCTCGTGAATAAATTATGCAAATTAGGGGTCCGGGTGGGACTTAGAAAATTTTGGACCAAAATCCGGAAATTAGTTTTTTTGTTTTTTATGCCTTTTGGTCAATTTTAAGACAAAAAAAAAAAATTTTTTTTTACACTGAAAATTTGGGGTCCGGGTGGGACTTAGAAAATTTTGGACCAAAATCCGGAAATTAGTTTTTTGTGTTTTGATGCATTTTGGTCAATTTTAAGAAGAAGAAGAAAAAATTTTAGTCTGAAAATATTTTGTTTGGGACTGAAAATTTCCACACAAAAATAATAATCTACAATGATTGGTCTTAATCTGTAGTCCATTACAGTCACCTTGTAATTCGTTTATTATTGTTGACTGGGCCAAAACAAATACTAATTCCTGTCATATTCATTATTCAGTTGTCTTGGTCACAGCAAGTACTAATTCCTGTCATATCCAAGTTGAGCTACAGAGTCATTGACTCTTTCATTAGATAGAGATTTACAAAAGTTGAAATATGAAGGCTTGATACATGCATTGATATTAAAGGATGAATAAAACACGTTAATCAGGTACTGATTTTGTTTTTGATAAAGGTTGAAATTCAAAATGTGAAACTAAGAGTTTGTAACTTGGATATTCGTCAATAAGTGTATGAAATTTCCTGAGTCTGTGTGAATGGAAAATACCCTAAAACTCGGATGGAGGAAAATAAAATATAAATTTGGCAGTGAATTTACTTGTTGATGTTTTCTGATGTTTGATCAGCAATAACGTCATAACGTTAACAAATTTCCAACAATTTGGATGAAACTGCACACGGCATGACTTGAAGTATTTCTCTTGCCGACTATTATATCAGTATAGTGCTGTATGGTGCAGTTTGGCAACTAGGGCTGTCACCACAAGGGAGGGCTTAACACCTGTTGGTAATCATGGCATATCTCTAAAAGTCAGATTTTGAAAATTGTTTCAACTTGTTAATCGGGAAAACGACTACAAAAAGTTCAGGTTTGCTCGATACAAGTCCCCAGGTTCATGTTTGGGCTCCCAATGAGAACCCAAATTTTAACTTGATGAAATTTGAGAAAATGTATTTAAATACCTTCTTCTTCAGATCTACCATTCAGAATCTCTTGATATTTGGTATACTGCATCATCTTTAGGGTAGTCAGCTTGAAGTGTGTTAAAATCAAGTCCCTGGAGTCATCTCTGGAGTTAGATTCAGTTATGACAGCTCTGCCCTTGGAGGGTATGATTCTTCTCTTCATCTACCTGGCACTGGTTAGACATTCTCTTTACCAAAAATATTTGCATACACGGTTGAAAGGGTTCAGTTGGATCAGTAAGTCACTAAACTAAATGTCTATGTTTTGTACATAACATGTGCATAGAACAGCATATGATTTCCATGACTTGTGTACAATTTTGACAGCCATTCTGCGAGGAGTGGAGGGGGTGGGAGGAGTCAAGGGGCAAACTCTTTTCCTACTCAGCATCGGGGCAATAAAGTAACAGATGAGATTAAAAAAAATTAGACATTTTGGGTTTGTTTTCGGGATTTCTGCCATGGTAAAACTAATCAGAGTGTGGCATATCCTTGTGGAGTTGTTTCTAAGGGATATGGTATAATGTAGTGATAAGCATAGTGTTAAATACGGAATCCAGTAGAAAACTGGGAAAAGTCTGCTCAATTTCATGGGTAGAAAAATCAGAAAAATGGCAGAAAATTTGGGGAGCTCACCTTACTATGTAAAAAGATACCTCATTACTTAAGACGTGGCAAACCCTCCACCCCCCCCCCCCCCCCAAAAAAAAAATAAATAAATAAAAGATAATAATAATAATAAAATGCTGTGCACATGGTCCAAAGTTTGGGAATTTCATAAAACTGGCACCATTTGGTGCGTGCCAACTTAGGTGTACGTGTGTGTATGCGCACGATACACCACAGTAGTTAATAATCGGCATTTGACGTCACGTCCCCCACTACTTGTAGATTACTTTATTTTTCACACTGACAAAAATTGTAGTGAAAGCTAGTGATGTTACAAAACTGTTGGCCTATTTGTTTTTAAAATAAAAATGGGTGAGTGTTGTAACAAAAGTATTGAGCTCATTTAACAAAAATGGTTGATTTTGTAACAGAAGTGGTGGGCTTTAACAAAAGTGGTGAGCTGTAACAAAAATGGTTGTTATAACAGAAGTGGTTGCCACATTTCTATTGCATGATTATCAGGCTAAAGAAAATCAATAAAGGTCTCAATAATAGCCAGAGTGTGATCATAGCTTACAGATTGAGTGATGGAAGAAATTGAATTACCTGGCGAGAATACGAAGTGACTAAGTATTAGTTGAAGGTATAGGTACTATCAGTGGTTCAATTCATCTTAGCACACTGCACCACCATTCTCCCACTTGGGTAATTGGCATTACGTGACATGACTAGTGATGATGAGGGTCGGAATAGAATCTACAACCTTTAAATCCGAAGTCCAATACTAACAACAATGAGCCACTGAGCCCCCTTTGCTAGTAAGAAATTTGCCTGCCAAGTTTCGGCATTTCAAATGGCTATTGTATGCTGGATGCAATGCAGATATATGGTATCAATGTTTTAACAAACACACAAATACTTTCCAACCTTACAGAAATACCATTCAATTCCATTTTGAGTGGTACGGAAAATATTAATACTGCAAGCTCTTTGAATATCCTGGCTGTGCAATGCCACCATGTTAAGGTTAATATATACTGGATGTGATGTTACTGATGCAAATAAAATGTATTTTAATTAGGCATGAATATTGAGTACACTTGAAATTGGTTCTAGGTAGCATGATGCTGTTTGAAGGCCCAATATTAACCAGACACTATGCAAGCCAAGCCAGTGGCCAGGTAAAGCCTCTGATTGTACAGAATCTATCTGTCTAGTTTTCTTAATAATATTGTGACATTTACTTTTCTCAAGTTCTCGCCAGACACAATCCTGATCAGTATCGGTGTATGAAATATGACTTTATGACTAAATGAATTTATTTGGTTACTTTAATGTGTTTGATTCCCTCTTGAAAAACATTCCCTTCCGAAAAACAATCTGGAAGAATATTGTATCAGTTGGTCTATAAATATAGAAATTTAAAGTAATCCTAGCTTGATCCCCATTTACTATTAAAACCCTATTCAGAAGTCCATGTTCTGCATATTCAGCAACTTCATTCCTGGAATGTGGTTAGTGAAAGGTGGGTTGGCATATCATGGGCCACCTTTCACAATACCTATTTCCTGCCACACACACACCACTACAGTCAACCTTATCAGCAGAAACTTTTCTTGTAGTTTCATTGAATTATCAAATACTTATGATGATATATTTTCTTTGGTGACATATTTCTTCCAGCCATTTTCAGAGAGTTAAGAGCAGGATTTGTACAGGTCCTGGAAAGTGCTTGGATTTCAATATTAAATGAAACTTTATTTGATGGGTACATTTAAATAGCATAATTATAACAGTTCCATATGAAATTAACAACTTGTGTGATAATGTTACCCTCGGTTAAAGATGGTGATGTTAGTTGGCTTTCATGGTGATAAAATATAATCATTTGCTGTAGTTATCGTGTTCTACATAACATTATATTCTCAATGAGATTTATTCCCACTACTACTTGGGCTACTGAAACATGAATACATTATCTTTCAGGATATTTCTGCCAAATATTCAGGTCAGTACAACAAATTTTTGTGAGGGCTTTTTTTCTTTGTGCTTTGCAATTTTTTGGCTGAGGCAAACTACAGAGGCTACTGATTTTAACATTGTTGATAGTCAGAAAAAGTTATTTATTTCTTTACTTGTTGGCATTTAAGGTCACTTTCAGCATCTATGGCTATATCATGACCACAACACAGGTATGAAGTTAAGTTAACCAATTGTTGTCCTGTCCCACGAAAATTTTGCATCTATGGCTATATCATGACCACAACATAGGTATGAAGTTAAATTATCCAATTGTTGTCCTCTGAAAAAATTTTCGGGGAACTATAGAAATCAGCGGTGTCTGTGCGTGCATGCATGCGTCCATCCGTCTGTGCGTCCATCCCACTTGGTGTCCCCATGATAACTCCAGTTTGGATCATTTGATTGGAACCAATTTTGGTATGTGACCTTCTTAGCCCAAACCACAGGTCAAGTTCGAATATATATATTATTTATATTAGAGTTATACCCCTTTTTCGACTTAGAAATTTCAAAATTTGCGGTGTCCGGATGATAACTCCAGTTAGGATTATTTGATCGGAAAGAATTTTGGTGTGTGACTTTTTGGGTAATAATTCAGGTCAAGTTCGAATATGGGTTTGGAGCGATCATTTTTACTAGAGTTATACCCCTTTTTCGACTTGTTTTTTCGGGGGACATGTGGCCAAGCGGCCTTTTATTTATACCTGTTCTGCCCCCTTCCAAACACCAGTTCAAATACTTTGATGCTAGATTATTTACAGTCTTGTTCAAATCAAGCCCACAAGGTCATAAAGTCATCCAACGAAGTTAGTGACTGAAAGTGAGCATCAGCCTTTATTTTTATTTTTTTTATTCCACCGTTATTTTGGGTACTTCCCCTTCATCCACAATCATGAAATTTAACACTTTTGTTGTCTGATATCGACAATAGAAATTTATCATTTTACTTTTGGAAATTTTCTCCTTTATCCAAAACAATACGCAAAAAATGCATTTTTAAAAAATCCTTCAATATCAGTGTCTGTATCAAGCCTCCCTATTTCAACTTTTATCAATCACTTCTCTGACAAAAACCATCTAAAATGTGATACCAACCTGGAAAATTCTCAATGGTGATGGCCGATTTTAGGGTGACCCTTTTCACATCAACATCACAAAAAATTAAATTTTGTCTGATTTTCATGAAATTTTAAAATGTTCTAGAGCTCAAACAAAAAATAAAAAATACGGGTTTTGGAATTTTAATGTGTACCCATACTATGTATGGTACACATAATGCCGGCATCCGGGGTGGCCCTCCGTCATTTGCCCATCCTTTGTCTGTCCATCTGTCTGTCTGTCCATTCGTCTGTCCGTCCATCTGTCCATCTGTTCATCTGTCCGTCTGTCCATCCTTGTAAGCGCAACTCCTCCTAAACCATTTGAAGAATTTTCTTGAAACTTTACACAATGGAAGAACTCCATATGAAGATGTGCATGAAGCAATATAATTCCGTTCTGACATTTCCAAGGGGAGATAATCTAACTTATACATTTCAGGTATGGGGGTATCACTTTGTGAGTTTGCTCACAGTACCTCTAGTTCTAATTTCCTTTCATCAAGGATTGCAGGATCGGAACTATTTCGGAAGTCCTAGGCCCTTCACCTTTTACTATTCAGCTATGTCTGGGCCATTGGTTGTTGTGTAAAAATATGATAAATTTATAGTAATTTGTATATTTTTATCCCCCCGAAAAAAAATTTTGGGGGATATAGTCGTCACGCGTTTTTTTTTGTCCGTCCGTCCGTCTGTCCGTCCGTCTGTCCGTACGTCCGTCCGTCCATCCGTCCGTCCATTTACATTTCGTTTCCGGATGATAACTTCCCTTGAAATAGTTTGATTGTAACCAAACTTGATATGTGGCTTAAACATATAAAAATACAGGTCAAGTTCGAATCCGGGTTCATCCTGATTAATATTACCAGAGTTATGCCCCTTTTTAATTTAGAAAATCTTATGATTTTTGGTTTTCGGATGGTAACTTCCCTCAAGATAGTTTGATTGTAACCAAACTTGATATGTGGTGCAAACATATCAAAATACGGGTCAAGTTCGAAAATGGGTTTGCCCTGATTAATTTTACCAGAGTTATGCCCCTTTTCAACTTAGAAAATCTTATGATTTTTGGTTTCCGGATTGCTGTTTTTTGTCAGTTTGCTAGGTAAAGGGTTAAAGTGTGGTCTGGTCAATTTTTTCAGAGTTATGCCAAATTCAATGTACTTTTAAGTTTCTGGATGATGACCACACTTTTTTCGGGGGGATCAGCTGCCCCGTGGATGTGGCAGCCCTCTAGTTATACTTACCAATGGCCCAGATGGGGATGGCCCTCCCATGAGTGGGCACTCATAGCTCCCTGCTGAATTATTATGTAATACTCGCTTTTATAAAAAATGATGTTGGCGCCAATTCCGATTACTTCCTGGCGTCTGTGCATGCGCGGAGAGTAAATGTATGGAGGACCAGATAGGACTTCTAATTTTTGGTTTTGCATGCAAATTTTGGGGATTGGAAGGGCAAAATTTGTGTTTGGCCCTCAATATTTGGGATTTAGCACCAGCTAAGTCTGGGCCATTGGTAAGTATAAAAATGTACAAATTACTATAAATTTATCATTTTCATTGAATTTTATATATTCTCCATGTTCGAATGCAATTTTCGCGTACTGTGCGGTTTGGACATAAAATTTTTCGGTTGATAAATTTATGTTATCCTTTTGGATATTATTATTATTATAGGAGTTAGGTGTCAATGAGGGGCTGTAATGACAGGATTTCTCTCTGTTGAGGGCAGAATTTCTGTTTTTTGGTCCCTGTCGGCTGTCTGGGTTCAGTTGTGTACCCACCGGTCCTTTATTTTCTGTCACCTTACTCTCATAGTTAGGGGTGTTCTTCTACTTTCTACATCTGTTGAGTTCACCTTTTTCTTCTACTGCTGTCACCTCTGTTATGCCCAGGACTGTTTCTTAAGGGCAATGCCTTTTGTCCATGCTTGTGGTGCATTCTCATGGCTCTCTCTCCCGCAACTGCTGGGGGGGGGGGGGAACACTGTCATTCGGGGCCTCTCGACACGATCACGTCTAGTGAGAGTTATACCCCCTCCGTGGGAGATGCACAGTCTTTTCTGTGGTGGATACTGCTGAAGCTGTTGAGTTGTCTGGTGAAGAGATGCCTGGTTCCGAGACTATGGTCCCTCTCCAGATGACATCTGAGGCTGTCACTAGGGTTGTGACTCCTCCTTTGGATCCAAGCTTGGTTGCTCTCTCCCCTTTTCCACCAGTTTCAACAGCTGCTACTACTGCTGCTACTGCTGTTGTCTGCAACGTCATCGGTCACCGTTTCAGCCGGCCTGGCCTTATCCCTGCAGGGGTCTGCAGCGATGTCTGGTAGTGTGGATGTGAGATATTGGCCTCAGCCTTCCCTGACTTCAACTTGGCAAAGTCGGAAGGGGTTGCCGACCGAACCCCCTGCTGTGGCCGCTCAGCCGTTGAGATGTCTGGTAGTGTGGATGTGGGGTATCCACCTCAGCCTTCCCTGACTTCAACTCGGCGAAGTCGGAAGGGGCTGCCGGCCGAACCCACTGCCGTGATCTCTCAGCCGTCGAGCACCTCAGTTTTCTCATTGGATTTGGATGTTCATGGTGGGGCCACAATGAACTCCGTGGCATTTCCGTCCACGCATTCTGGTCCCATGGGTAGTTTTGCGGGACCAATGCCTTTTGTGCAGCCTGGACCTTCTGTCCCTCAGAGGTCCCTGTCATTTCTCCTGAGTTCCCGCTCTGTAGATCCTCGGGGTATGTCATACCCCTTTACACATCTGCCTTCAGATGTTTCGGCTGCCACTCGTCGCCCCGTGTTGGGTGTATTAGAGGATCATGACCCTTCGCTGGTTAAAAGGGTCAGGAGTGAAGCCACTTTGCCGGTTCATTCCCACGTCGAACTGGCCGACAAAGGCCGTGAGCTTAGGGACGCGCTCTCCTTGCTCACTCAGGTTCTTTCCAAGAGCCTTCCAGCAAGGCTACTAGTGGTTTCCAGGCACCCCCCCCCCTCCTCACTCCCCTGCGGGGGCACCTCTCAGATTTGAAGCAGGCCATTTTATGATCCCTCAGGTGTGCCTACACCATGGGAGGCATCGGCTGGTTTGCCCATGATGGGCTATGTGTCTTCCGACTCAGAGGATGAGTCTGACATACCTGACGTCGAGAGCCAACAGTCTTCTGACTTGGGGGCAGCTCTTGACTTTGTGTTTGGGTTCCTTCCAGATCTCAAACCGTCAAACTAGCCGTCAGTGTCAACCAGGCCGTGATCATCGGTCACGTGCCTTCAGCCTGTGGAGCAACCTGCTTATGGGCGCCTTCGACCGTGCCAGTCGGTACAGGTGGTTGAAGCATTTTCAGTTTTGGACTCTAAGCTGAGTTCCAAGGCTATGAAGACTTCGTTCTTCACCAGGGTTGACACTTTTTTGCCTCTAGTGCATTATTATTCTATGATTCTGCGAATCCGTCAGTCTGCCAGACTTTGACGGTCTTGGATCAGGACTCCACCTCCCTCGGGCTTTCCAATCCCAAGTCGGCCGTTATTCCTATGGCGACTCTGGATTTCCTGTTGGGCTTATCGAGAGAGATGCTGGGCATGCTTTCTCTCTCGGATCACGTTGTCTCTGCTTTAGCTGCTTATCTGCCTCCAGATAAGTTTGACGATGTACAGGCTCCTTTGCATGTGCTTTCCAAGGTGCTCCTGCACATGCATGCCTGTAACACGGCTAACTTGGAATTAGTTCGCAGGGACTCTGTGTTGGACACACACCATTCCCTTCCTGAGGGGCAGTGTGCTGCTCTTCGATCTGCTTCTTCAGTGGATCCGCAACTATTCCATGGTTTTGTGGCGACGGGCCGGGATGACATCCCACGTCATTCCATAGATCAGCTGCTGCTTCGTCAGTTTGATCAGCCTTCTGTTGGAAGCAGGGACCTAACAAGTGCCCTTCTGTGAAGCCAAGGGCTGATCCTCCTGCTGCCGCTTCTACTTACTAACGGGGTAAGGGTAAGTGTTGGCAGGCTAGAGGGAGGACTCAGGATTCTTCATATAGTAGTGGAGGTGGTTTCTCCTCTCGCGGGCCTCGCCGAGTCTCAAAATGAATGTCTTCACCTCGATTCGTCCTAGGTTGGAGGAAGGATATCAGAATTCGCAGACCATTGGGCCGCAATCACATCCAATCCATGAGTGTTAGATGTTGTTCGGTCCGGGCTGCGGATATCCTTCCGGAGGCATTCAACCCTGTCGAGACTGCCTCTTCCATTCACCAGTGAGTTTTCGCTTCCAACATCGACCTGCGAGACGCTTACTTTCACGTTCCAATTCATCGGACATCGTGAAAGTATCTCAGGTTTGCTTTTCTGGTGCGAGTTTACCAGTGCAAGGCCATGCCCTTCAGCCTCAACCTGGCTCTTTGAGACTTCACCCGACTGATGTTGCATATGTTAGCCTTACATCGCACACAGTCCAGGGTGACTACTTCAGCATATCTAGACGACTTCCTCCAGAGGGTTTTCTGGAGTGCGATGTCAACACACTGTTGAGCCTGCCCATGTTACGGTTCTGCTACGGTTCAGAGTCAACGAGGAGAAGTCGGACCTGGTCCCTTCTCAGTCGTTTTGTCATCTTGGGATGGACTTCCGTACTCAGCTGAATATGCTGGCGGTTGCCCGGGCAAGGGCTGTGATTCTCTCAGCTTTTGCCGTGACTCTGTCCCAGTCCATGTCCATGACAGCTCGGAGTCTTCTCCGGCTGCTCGGTCTCTGCAGTTCAGTGACGGATCTCAATCCTCTAGATCGGCTGCATGTCAGACCTCTCCAACACTTTCTGCTCAGTTGTTGGAGGCCAAATGTCGATCCTCTGGATCTGGTGCTTCAGTTACTGGAGTCTCTTCATCGTCACATTCTCCCCTGGACGAATGTTCAGTGGATTATGCAGGGAGTTTTGTTGGACCCACGTCTGATCATGTTCAGACGGCAGTCGCCAGCGATCTCGGTGGGGTGCGATGTTGGATCCTCTAGGTCTTTCCCTTCACGGGGCATGGGACCAGGATCAAGCAGCTCTTCACATCAACCAGAAGGAGCTTCTTGCTCTTCTGAGTTTCCGGCAGTGGATCCCCCACATTTTGAATCGCCAGATCCTTTTGTTGTCCGACATTTCGACAGTGGTTGCTTACATTCGGAACCAGGGCGGCACACTCTCGGTTTCCATGTACGAATTGGCTCACTCAGGATGTCAATGCCGCAGTGGTGGTTCGTCACATTCCCGGTCGTCTGAATGTCCTAGCTGACTCCCTGGCCTGACGGGGTAGGGTCATTTCCACCGAGTGGATGCTCCACAGGGCGGTGTTCCAGTCGCTTTGCGATCTCTGGGGTCATCTCCACATCGATCTCTTTGCGACTTGTTGGAACCATCAGGTGGACAGTTTCATGTCCCTGTGTCCAGAACCTCTGACTTTCGCCGTGGATGCTCTGACACTAGATTGGAACGGGCTTGTTGGCTACGCCTTCCCGCCGGTTCCGATTCTGCCTCAGGTTCTAACCAAGATATGAACCTGCAGCTGACGAATCATTCTGATCGCTCCCGTCGCCTCAGTGGGTGTGGATCAATCAGCTCCGCTCTCTGTTGGCGGTGGTTCCGGCACGTCTCCCTCTATGTCGCGACCTTCTTTGCCAAGGTCACCCAAGGAGGTTTCTTGTCAATCCGACTTCATTGTGCCTTCATGCATATCTTTTTGTCAGGTCTCCTCCATAGAGGTTTTTTCAAGATGAGCAGTGGAGTGCATTTCTGCTTCAAGGAGGCACTCCACTGGTTTAGCCTATGCAGCTAAGTGGAAGATCTTCTGTTGATGGTGTGCCGATCACTCTGTTGATTATGCCAATCCTTCAATTTCACAGATTGTGGAGTTTCTGGTATATCTGTTTGATTCTCGGGGTCTCAAGCCTGTTACCATCTCCATGCTTTCGGAGACCTTTTTTGTATGTGGGATAGCATCATATCGGCACTAATCCATACCTCTCCAAGCTTGTTCAGCACTTTTCCTTGAAAAGGCCTAGGACTTTGCAGCTTACCCCAAGATGGAATCTTTCTTGGGTGCTGCTTTGCTTGGGCTGTTCGAACCTTTATCCCAGGTGGATATGCATTTTCTCACATACAAGACGGCTTTTCTCATATCTTTTGCCTCAGCCAGATGGGTTAATGAGCTTCCCACCCTCTCGGTTGACCCGGCCTTTTTCAGGAGCTCTCCCAGCAGTGTTACATTTACCACTGATGCTCCTTTCTGGCCAAGAATCAGATACCAGAAACTACTCCACCTTCTATCTGTATCAGGGCTCTTCCTTCTGCTGGGGTAACCGCCCTTTGCTCTGTCCGGTTCGTGCAATTCTCATTTATCTCAATTGGACGCAATTCATTAGGAAAGGCAGGAAACGATTTTTTTCTGTCTCTTATTCCTGGTCGACAGAAGATCTCTTCTCAATCCATTTCTTGATGGATTTGTCTTGCTATTCGCGCGGCTTATGCTCGTCCTAGCGACTGTATTACCGATCGTATTTCTACCCACGAGGTGTGTGCATTGTCTACCTCTTGGGCTTATACTCACTCTTTCATGTTGTCGGATGTTATGCATGCAACCTACTGGAGAAATGCTACTTTCCCCACCTATCTGCGTCAGTTGCAGGAGCTGTCAGAGGACCTTTTTACTATGGGCCCTCTTTCTTCTGCTCAGGCTGTTGTCTACCCTAGCCATTAGGCTTCTTACAAGGTCAGTTCCAGCTCTGTGCATCGCCCTTTCTGTCTGTGCATCGCACAGAACCTTATGCCTCATCTCTCATTGTCTTTTACTAATAATTGTGATGCTATGGTTTGATAGGCCTAGGGACCTCTTCCTCTGTCCACGTTTCCAGTGTAATTGGGTTATGTGGGGGTTCGTTATGTGATTCCCTCCATCCTATTGTGTATTCAGCCCGTGGTAAACAATTGTAAGGTTGGTTGATAAGAAATTTAAATTTTATCGTAAATTTCCTGGCGGTGGCACTCGACCCAGTTTTGTCTTATATTTTTCTTGGTGCTTTTGCACCACTTTTCTTTCCCAAATTGCTTGGGAAAGATCAAGATAGAAAGTATATTTTCGGAGTTAGGGTCTTCCACTGTAGTGTAAGCCTGTAGTAAACAATTGTGGTAGATATAATAAGAAAGGAAAGTTACTATAAAATTTAAATTTCCATAGTTCTGGTATGTGGGATGCCCACATAGACAGCATAGTACATAGTACAAAGTAAGCCCAGTGATAATTTGCCAACGCAGCCTCAAGTATTCCATATCTAGAACAGCATTAGTGACACTATACAAGTCTTTCATTTTACCACTTTTTGACTATGCAGATGTTATTTGAGATAACTACTCGGCAAGAAAAGAAAACTAGATCAGCTTGAAAACCTACAACTAGATGCATTGCACACTATTTGTGGGGCAACAAGAGGGACAAGTCACCGACTTTTGTACGAGGAAACGGGTTTTATAACATTGAGTGAGCATAGAAGACGTCACAAATTTTCAGTGTTTTACAAAATGAAAAATGGAGGCCTGAAGTAGTTATCTCTATTGGTGCCAAACCAAGTCGCAAATGTTATGTCATACTCATTGAGATCAACTAACTCCCTTCGTGAGAGACTCTGTCGCACAGTGTGTTACTACCACTCTTTCTTGCCATCAAGGTTATGATTATGGAATGCTCTTGACCCCTCTACTTGCAACTGTTTGACGTTATATTCTTTCAAAAATGGTTTGTCAAGTGGGGACATTTGCATTCCATGGTACTATGGAGTTGGCAAGAGAGCAAACTAAATTCTATGCTGTAGACTCCGATTGGGGTTAGTAATTTAAAGGTACATAAATTCGAAAGATTCCTCATAGATAATCCCAGATGTAATTGTGGTTAAGTATTTGAAACTCCAGAACACTACTTCCTGCAGTGTCTGCATTATGCAGATAAGCGGAATGTTTTGGTGCAGAGCCTGATTGATTTAAACGTATCATTTTCAGACCTACTCTCTGAGAACGCCCGATTTAGTCGAGATGAAAATGAAATTGTTATGAATAGTGTGCATACATTCCTCACAGACACGAAGCATTTTGACAAGACATAGGATGTATATATATGCATATGTATGTGTATATATGAACATATATGCGAGCATATGTATGTATATATTTGTACATGTAATGTAATTTGTATATATATATAATTTGTACATGTTTATATATATATACATATATGCATATTTATATGTATGTGCTGGCTAACTCTGGGTCTGCATGGAGTGTTCGCTAGCCATGCTCACAAAAATCAACACAATGTCAAACTTACTATTGTTCTACCAAATGAGATAGAGAAATGCACAACATTTAGCGGTCTGTGTCCAGATTATATTAAATAACCCATACTTTTTAAGGATACATGTCGTTATCTCCATTTGCACCTGCACCATTCTTTTAATGTATTGTTTATTGATGTAGGGTGAGGCTATTTATAGGCATAGCCTGTTTGCCAAACCCATTTCTGTTTCAAGAAATAAAATATATTGTTTAAAAAAAAGTTAAACAGTAATTAAAGTTAAAAACTTTGATATCATATGCATTGGGAAAAGGCTTTAACAAAAACTGCTCTACATAAAAATACAAGAAGATTTTTTGAGTTTTTACACAATCATGAATGTGGGGTTTGAAACTTAATCATTTATACTCTTAATACCTTTGCAATTGCAATAAGGAATTTTTTTTTAAATTTCTGTTCTCAGAGACATGAACCAGACAATAACCTTAGGGAGCAGTGCTATCTTTCCTTCGAAGGTTTAGCTTGTTTTCTTATGGATAAAGACAACTATGCATTTGTGCCTGAGAAAACAAAGTTTTCTGATGAGGTATGTATACTTTAGTTCTTTGTGTGAGGTTTGTAAGTTGAAAGTATGTTGGAACTGATTTATTTGTTTTTATATGTTTTTTTGTATGTGTGTGTGGGAATGAGCTTATGAGGTGTTATCCCCACGGGAAGTGAAGCAGTGCCTGTTCACTGTGGTAAACAGGCTCTGTTTTACTGGTAAAATAGCACCCAGTCACCAATGCTTGGGAGGTGTAAACCCTCTCTAAAATGGGCAACATGGCTTATTAACACTCACCCCTGGTCTTGAGTTGATACTCATGTTGTGGTCATGATTAGCCATTGTGCAAAAATATGTGTGGTTATAGTTTTTATCTCAGATAATCCTCCATTGTCATACAATGTAACCATATGCATTCATGAGAGAGAGAGTGTGTGTAAGATGGGAGAAAGGTATGAGAGTGAGGGTGGGTCAGAGTGTGTGTGACATTAGAGTGGGCATGGAACAATGTGTTGTTTATATTCTTTCTATCTTATCGCCTGTAGATTTGATCTTTGGTTTTCTCATGTGGGGTCTGTATATAAGCTGAAATAAGGTTAAATGATATCTTCTTACAGACACTAATGGTTAAACACTTTTTCAAAGTTTCTCTCATACCAGGATCTATGTATTCCTCTTTGTGTTTTTTAAGCAAACAAAAGTATTGTAATATCTCTTAATAGCTTAAAAAGACTTGCTTGGGTTTCTCGACTCTTGTACTTAACAAATAACAATTTCATACTGTAACAGCTTTTTTCCATGAATACAAGGATAGACTGAAAGCTTCCATGGGTAGATCCGGGGGAGTGAGGCCAGGGCTTATATAGTTTTCTAAACACCAATCTTTTTCACAAGTATTGAGATAAGGGAACACAGTGTTATCCACAATAATACCTGGACATAAACTACCAGAGGTAGGGAATGTCCATGTTGTATCATGGATAATACCTTACCTCATAAATACAGCTATAGCTCTTGCGAAGAATCCACCAAAGGGCCACACTGACCACTTTCTCAAAATTTTCCCTGGGGTGGCATGCTAGTGAGATAACCTCCCTTTCCCTTCTTGTGCTCACACTGTGTGTGCCAGATGATGCTTTGCGTCATGACCCATGATTGGAATCTTGTACCCTTTCCCCAGCAAACTCAGAATCTTGGATCTGCTAGTGTTGTCTAGGGTTTTAAGTTACATACCCACCTTCCACAAACCCCATACCCACCTCAACCTCACTAAGCAAAATGTATAGAACTTCTACTTTATAAAGTCCTACAGCATTAGCTTGTTTAGTTCAAACCAGTTCGATTTAAGCTGAGTTATGAAGATAAAAAGGTTGTTGGGTGGGTTTTGCATATATTGTTGGCAGATTGAGCAATTTTGCTAGAAAAAAGGTTTTAAAGCCCCTTAAAAGCTGTGCCACTTTGATATTTGGGTTCGATTTTGTTCCTGATTTTGCCTTGAAAACAAAAATTGATTGTATTTTTTATTTTCAGTTCTATCAAATAATGATATCATTTCAAAACTTTGTCAGAATAATTCTAAAATGTCCTTTATAAGTGGTAGCTGGATAACTCAGCAACTTTCTTTATATAATGTGCTGGCCCATGATAATTGATATTGATTCTTGGAAAGCTCTCATATTTTCTACATGCTCTCATCTGATGTAACAAACTGCGATTTCGAAAGGACAATATTTGCAGTTCATAGCTATACCCCCACTCTCAAAGTGGATGCACAGGATGTAAAAATTTGGTTTGACATCCATTTTGTTCTAAAAATAGCAATTACACTTTTTTTAGCAAGACCATCAAAATGATGATTTTGATTATTTTTGATATGGAAAACCTACTAGCACAATATACATAAAATATATTATACATGTTTTTCTCTCTTGTTCATGAAATGTTTAAATTAACTAGTCATCTCAGTTTTTAAAAATAGCAATTACATTTTTTAAGCAAGAACTTCCAAATGATGATTTGTATTTTGATTTTTTTGGTATGGAAAACAGCTAGTTAGTATGGAAAACATTTAGCACAATATACAAAACATAGTATACAGGTTTTTCTCTCATACATAAACTATGGAAATTTTCCACCCATCTTAGTTTTTTTTTTTTAGAATAGTTACTTTGTGTACGTGTTTGTTGACAACTTCCATGGATTGTCCAATCATCACCAAACTTGCCACATGAGTGTATGGGGACCTCATAATATCCATAGATTGGTTGAAGTTCATGTACCTGCAGTAAAATATGGCAACTCACACCCCAACCAAAAAAGTGTGGAATTGCATGTTTGTTCCATATCTCATTCCATGTGGATGATCCAATCCTCACCATATTTCACAACTGAGGGATAGGAGGGGGATGAAAATATCTGCTGTTCAACAAAGACAACAGTTTAGCATATCACATGTGGATTCTTCAAATCACAAAGCTTTGATAACAGGTGTATGTGGATCTCACAATTGCTAACAGGTTATGAATTTCCTCTCCCTCTTGTAAAACAATGACAATAACCCTGTCACATGTACATGACTAGTACAACATGGCTTTAAAGGAGAGAACATTTGCCACATTTGGCATTGCTATGGTTAAAAATTACATGGCTTCATTCTTCTGTATTATTACGTACCCATGGGTACTAAATGTGGCCTCAACTTCTTTAAACAACTTTCTCAGGTGAGCGATTAAGACTCCTTGATGGGGGCCTCTTGCATGAAAAATATTTACTGTCCAGACATGGTGCTGTGCCCAAATAGCACCAATGTGGGAACCAGCACCTCTGATGCAATCTCTTGTTTTATCATGATTAAATTCTTCCATTCTGTGAAAATATCCAGCCAGCTAGTCATGGGAATATTTTAAATTTGAATATGTCATTGCGAGTCTCTGTTGCTGCATATACCACAAACTTACAGCTCATGGCCCTGCTGATATGCAGACATTAGTTATCTCATACATATCATGTCCTAGACCTGTCACTTTGATGTTTTTGTAATGCATTGAACCTGTATAATAAATGTCCATTGGGTAAGGCTCATCATGTTGTTATACTAGAATGGATAGCGCCTCCTGTTATTAGTATTTATCCAATTCAGATTTAAAATTCACTCCTGGAATTACACAGTGCTGCAAATAATTGCCTGTTTGATTCTATATTTCTCAAGTTGGTTAGGTCAGGCAAAGACTGAAAGAGCTATATATCTTATAACCTTATATAAGAATTGAATCATGACTGTTCGAAATCCACAAAATCTTTGCAGGTCATGGTGAATTTGCACAGGACTAATTTGTTTCATCACCTTTGGATTTCGAATAGTTATGATTCAATTCTTATGTTTATTCTGTTGATATTATTCCCTTGGAATTATTTTATTCCCAGAAAGGATAATTAGTGAGTTCATTCTAAAAGCACTGGTTCAAGTAACCATAATTCGGTCAAGGTCTATTCTTAAAAAGGAAACAAAACAGTGTAGCGTCTGGCAGAAAATAGTTCCTGCAAACAATCAGTGTAACACTTAAATAAACTCTATTGACACATGTTGAAACCAAGATAGCTTGAGTAATAAAGTATACCATAGAAAATATATATGTTTGTGACAATTACTCTAGTAACAGTTTGAAGACCTTTCAATTGCAGAAGGCTAAAAATAGACTTGAACCTTGATTGCGTCTTGAAGCAAAGATTCAACCAAGGTAGATAAGTTTTGCTTCTGCTAGTTGCTAGCAAGTTTGTTTTATAAAGGAAATTAACCACATTTTCTGAAAATGATGATTTTGAATGGAAGTAGGGTATTGTTCACTTATATGGAGCCCATGTCCAAGAAGTGACAAAACAATTTTCATCAGAGAAAATTCATAAATTGTAACACTCTATCTAGCATTAATGAGACACTACCTCGAATCTAGATGCAACTTGCAGTCAGGTGTGCTTTTCTTTAAATTTCAGTCCAAGTGTGTGTGTGTGTGGTGTGTGTGTGTGTGTGTGTGTGTGTGTGCGTTGGTTTAACCAACATATCGAGGTAAATTATAGAAGTACACAGTCACGTACCGAGGTGCTAAAAAATACCGAGGTAAATTTCCCGTTACCTCGGTAAGTCAACCTCACCAAGTTACTCCTCTTTTAGTTCTGGATCCTATAAACAAAATTTGAGAAGTACCTCGCTTCTTCAGTACGGAACTTGTGAGTGTGCATCTGTGTGTAACACACTCCGTAAGCAGAAATCCGACATGACTAATTTTTGAAGCTGATGCTTGCATGTGCTAGTTGAATATTAATTATCTTCAACGAATGTCTGTACGCTTCACGAAATGAATAAAAAAGGGACACTACCTGGGAAAGACATTACCATCATAGGAACACTACCTTGGAACGACATTTCCTTATTACATACCGCAGAAAGACACTGCCATATAAGGCTGTACCTCGGTATGTATGTGGCATACCTAACACTTAGCCCTTCATGGTAGACAAAAACGTGGACGGTCCTTCGATAGTCCATGTTATGACATGATAAAATACGAAATATCTCTTTTCTGGGAGCCTTAGAAAGCGATTACCTTGCTCAGCTGGTATGAATCTATATACCTCACAATGTAGGGAAAACCGGTATGTCTGTGTGTGTGTTTGAGAGAGAGCCGCTCGTGTCGCCATGTTCGGAAAACTATGATTAACTATTCCTCCACAAGGACGGGAAATTTCATAGAAATCCCCCGAAAAATGGCTGAAATACAGCGTTTTAATAAAAAGTGGTAATTTTGCAAATCTGGTCCTTTTCAAGTTGGTACGAAATGGCCCCAGGTGTTAATCTTGAATCCTCCGACTGTACCCTTGCTGGGAGAAACCGTTGTTGAACATTTAATAATTTTTTACTGCAATGGAGATCGTGTAAAGTCGAAGTGGCATTGCTAAGTCCACCTCGAATGGGTTGCGACACTACCTTTGAATCTTAGATAACCAACCTAACTGAAGAAGAGACAAAACATGCGGAAGGATTCATGGCGAAAAGGCGGTGAATTGGCCGATCAGACAGCTGCATAGCAGAAATATAATTGTGAGAGTTCCTCTACTGCGACAAAACGCATGGGCGTAGCGTTTCCTTTTTAACTGCATTGAACTCAGTAAACTTGCATTGGAACTGAGAAGACCATCCCCCCCCCCAACCCCCGCCCCGACATCTCAACTTGCAGTTTGCACCCCTACATACTGAGCCACCGCGTTGCCAGGGAAAGTCTAAATAAAATGATGTCAATCACATGTATTTATCAAGACAGTGCAAGGTATGCTTTCGGAATGCCTCCGGTGAAGGCATGCCTTTATAATATAGATGGAATAAATAAATAACATTAGTCCGGCTCAAAATGACAACTTGGTCATTTCTATAAAATCATACCCAGACTGATTAGTGCAGATTTTTGTGTCAAATGCCGATCCCTTTACGGACATACTACTTATCACACTCTTCGATTGACTTCTGTTAAAAAAATAGTGGCGTGGGTGGGGGGGGGGGGGGGGGGGGGGGGACTGGGATAGCCCCTACCAAACAGTGGCAATTGCATGCACTCTGAAAATGCATTGGGCGTGGGTGGGGGGAAGGGGTTATGCCAGGGGGGTCATCCAAGTTAAGGTCCATTTCGTTCCCATCATGATCAATTTTGAGTGCAGTACATGCATAATTCCATCTAAATATGGAGTCTAGAATGAATGCACGACAACTAACACTCAAACAATTGGACTGCTTTCAAGATGCTTTCGATGAAGGCATGCATTCGGAGATGTCATGCGTTTATACATGCCTTTACCACACCGTGCCTTTGGAATGCGCCTTGAGAAAGCGGTCCTTGATGATGTAGGCAGAATCATATTTCATTGAAACACCCTGCAACGCAACAAGTACATGCATTTATTCAAGAATTCATTCTAAAAGTGCATTGCCGGAGAATGCGGCGGTGTGTGGGGTGGGGGGGTCAGTTCTCGTGGAATTGGGTGGTTGTTAGTGCCGATTTGTTCCCAGTCGATGATCAATTTTGAGTCGGGTACATGCTAGTTATGTCTAAGCAGGAAGAGTGGAAGTCCAGGGTGACGATTGGTATGAGTGCGCCTTTGGTCTGATTTCAGAATGCCTTCAAAGAAGGCATTGATGCATGCACTCTGAGAAGTCATTTGTTGTCATTTAATATGCCGCCGAAAAATTGTTTTCATTTTCTGAACCCTGATGGGTTTCAAACATGACAAAAAATTACATAAAATTGATTTAAACTAAGTGATGAGCTTAGGAGCTGGTTAAACTGACTGGCAAAAATTGATGTTATTCATTGATGGGCTCTAATTTAGTCCTTACAAGGATGTTACGCAAGCTTTTGTTTTTCTTATAGGCGATGACAGGTTGAAGATTCAAAGGTTCATTTAATTTAGCATTGGTAAAATTGAATTCATCTTTTAACATTTTTGCTATTTCGATATTCATTCTGTTGTACGTTAAAGTGAAAGGAATGATGGACCTCCTTTCGCATTCGCCCTCTGATATGTTCATACCAAATGGCCAGAGGGTTTGAAGCGTATTGATCCAAAAAGCTTCACGTTTTTTTCTAAATTCATCCGTTTCTTCTAATGTGTCTTTAATTGGTGGTTGTTCAATAGGATGGATTTCGAAATCGTCCAAAGAATGGCCAGGAAGGTTAAAATGTTGTGCTACTGGGGCATCAGCATTATGTTGTATATCCTGTTTGTGTCTAGTAGCATGTTCTAAGGAAAGGATTTTGACTTTGACCAACATACTGTTTCCGACATCGCTTACAAGTGATAAGGTAAATAATGTTTGGTGAATCACAATGGAGGGGGTTACGGATCTGATAATGATTTTTCGTTCTGAGGAAAATTCCTCTTTCTGATCAGGCATAAAAGTATACAGTCTACAACGAGGCTTTTTGCAATTAAATACCGCGCCACTACCATTTTGCAATGGTCTGTTGTGTTCAATCTTCAGTGGTTCGAAATCGGTAGTTTCAGCTGGACCTTCGAGCTTTTTCAGGGTTTGGGATTTCAGGCTACGCAAAAGGCGCAGCGAGTACCCTCTCGATCTGAGGGCGCCAAATAGAGTAGAACAAGCCCCATTGAAATTTACCTTATCACTTGAATTGCAGTGGAAACGAATGAGCTGTGATTTGATGATACCTTTAAATGTATGTTGAGGATGAAATGATTTTGTGTGCAACAATTGATGTGAATCAGTTGGTTTAAAATATACTTTATAATCTAAATGACCGGAGGCTTGAAATTGCTTGCCTTTATACACGGTCACATCGAGAAAATCAACAGAATTTTCACTGATAGTAGCTTTCAATTTAATATTTGGCAATCAGGAGTCCAGCATCTCAACCACTAGACCATTGCACACCGTCAATCTAGCTTTTTAGATGAAGTCCTCATGATTACTTGGTTCATCTTCCTTTCGGCAGTGTGTGTGTGTGTGTGTGTGTGTGTGTGTGTGTGGGTTTGTCTTACCAACTTGACGAGGTAACTAGACAAAAGAGTTTGCGTGTTTTGCCTTACCGAGGTACAAAAGACAAAAGAAACCCTTTACCTCGGTTGTTTTCCCAGAACTGTACCGGCAAAACGAGGTAGAAACCGTTAGTGCACACAAAGGACAAACAATGGGGTACCTCGGTATGTAGGGTAGACAAGACTCTGTGTGTGTGTGTGTGTGTGTGTGTGTGTTTTTTTTTGTTTTTTTTTGGGGGGGGGGGGGGAGTTAAAAAATCGCACTGGCACAGACATTTCCTACTGAAACGTTTTTTTTATTTAATATGCCGCCGAAAAATTGTTTTCATTTACTCAACCCTGAATGGTTTCAAACATGACAAAAAAGTACATAAAATTGATTTAAACTAAGTGATGAGCTTAGGAACTGGTTAAACTGACTGGCAAAAATTGATGTTATTCATTGATGGGCTCTAATTTAGTCCTTACAAGGATGTTACGCAAGCTTTTGTTTTTCTTATAGGCGATGACAGGTCAAAGATTCAAAGGTTCATTTAATTTAGCATTGGTAAAATTGAATTCATCTTTTAACATTTTTGCTATTTCGATATTCATTCTGTTGTACGTTAAAGTGAAAGGAATGATGGACCTCCTTTCGCATTTGCCCTCGGATATGTTCATACCAAATGGCCAGAGGGTTTGAAGTGTATTGATCCAAAAAGCTTCACGTTTTTTTCTAAATTCATCTGTTTCTTCTAATGTGTCTTTAATTGGTGGTTGTTCAATAGGATGGATTTCGAAATCGTCCAAAGAATGGCCAGGAAGGTTAAAATGTTGTGCTACTGGGGCATCAGCATTATGTTTTATATCCTGTTTGTGTCTAGTAGCACGTTCTCGGAAAGGATTTTGACTTTGACCAACATACTGTTTCCGACATCGCTTACAAGTGATAAGGTAAATAATGTTTGGTGAATCACAATGGAGGGGTTTACGGATCTGATAATGATTTTTCGTTTGTTCAGAGGAAAATTCCTCTTTCTGATCAGGCATAAAAGTATGCAGTCTACAACGAGGCTTTTTGAAATTAAATACCGCTCCACTACCATTTTGCAACGGTGTGTTGTGTTCAATCTTCAGTGATTCGAAATCGGTAGTTTCAGCTGGACTTTCGAGCTTTTTCAGGGTTTGGGATTTCAGGCTACGCAAAAGGCGCAGCGAGTACCCTCTCGATCTGAGGGCGCCAAATAGAATAGAACAAGCCTCATTGAAATTTACTTTATCACTTGAATTGCAGTGGAAACGAATGAGCTGTGATTTGATGATACCTTTAAATGTATGTTGAGGATGAAATGATTTTGTGTGCAACAATTGATGTGAATCAGTTGGTTTAAAATATACTTTATAATCTAAATGACCGGACGCCTGGAATTGCTTGCCTTTATACACGGTCCCATCGAGAAAATCAACAGAATTTTCACTGATAGTAGCTTTCAATTTAATATTTGGATCGTGATTGTTCAAAATTTCTAAAAATTCATCAAAATCTTCTTTTGAATGTTCCCATATAATAAAAATGTCATCTAAATACCTGAGATATACGAGAGGATGCTTTGCACATTTGCTTAAAGCAGTTTCCTCCCATTCCGCTACATAAATGCTTGCAAAATTAGGACTGAATCTTTTGCCTGTAGGACAACCCATTATTTGTAGAAAATATTCTCCATTGAATTGAAAGTCATTACCTTTTAAGCTCAGCTCTAAAAGATCCAAAATTTGTTCATCCGGGCGTTTCGCATCCGGATATTTTTCAAATGCATTTTTAACTGATTTAACACCTTTATCAATATCAATGTTCGTATACATACTGTCGATATCCAAAGTAGCCAGAATTCCATTTTTTGATATTTTCAATTTCGAAATTTTTGACAGGAAATCCTGTGTATTTTTTAGATAGCTCGGATGTCTGTTTGCTATAGGTTTCAGATGATAATCAATTAATTCCGAGATCGCATAAGATTCCGAATTACAATCTGATACAATTGGCCTCCCGGGTGGAGTTAAGTCATCCGTCCATGAAGAACGGTCCTTGTGAATCTTTGGTAGGATATAAAATTGCCTTGTTTGAGCACTGAGCTTAGCTGTTAAATATTTCAATTGTTTTTTGGTAATGTGACCTTCGTCGAGGAGAAATTTTAAGATCTTATTGAATTTTTCGATATTACTAGGCCAAATAAGTGAATCTATTTTCTTATAATGTTTAGAATTGCTGAGTTGTCTCATGGCTTCCTTTATATAATTATCCCGAGATAGAACAACTACCGACCCACCTTTGTCGGCTGGTTTAATTACTAATTTCTTATTTTTTCGAAGATTCGTGAGGGCTCTCCGTTCACCAGCTGTTAAATTGTCTTTATCAGAGAGTATGTTCATGCTGAACACCTTTTGGATGATTCGTTTGCTAGCCTCAATAATTTCGGGATCTACTTCACTATCTGGATGTGACCAACCAGATGATTCTGTAAAAGGAAGTTTCCGACCGCTGGAGTTTTAAAGCGGTCGGCTAATTTCATTTGCCTAAGAAAATTACAGTTGTATGATGGTAAATTTGTTTGGTTATCAGTTTTAGGCTTTGGGGCTGGTACAAAAGTTAAACCATGATCTAAAAGCGATTTCTCTTGGGTTGTTAGGTCATTGGTGCCAGACAGGTTAACCACATTAGTTCCTAATCCCACATCTTTTAGGTGGCTGTTACCTTTGCCTTTACTTAGTTTAAATTTAGGTGGTTCAACCAGTGATCGTACATAATATTGGCGGTTCTCGTGGTGTGTGTGTGTGCGTTTGTCTTACCAACTTGACGAGGTAACTAGACAAAAGAGTTTGCGTGTTTCGCCTTACCGAGGTACAAAAGACAAAAGAAACCCTTTACCTCGGTTGTTTTCCCAGAACTGTACCGGCAAAACGAGGTAGAAACCGTTAGTCCACACAAAGGACAAACAATGGGGTACCTCGGTATGTAGGGTAGACAAGACTGTGTGTGTGTGGGGGTGGGGGGGTGGGGGGAGTTATGACTGCAAAAATAGAATGTCTTATTACATTAATGGGATGTGTTTTCAAATAAATTAGTTTTTCTGTGGAGGTTCCTTTGAATATTTTCAGTAAAATTGGGGGAAAAACATTATCAATGAACAAAATTTGTCTCTTACTTATCACTCCATGGCTTTTCATCCTCGCTTGATTCGGCCCAGCTTTCGAGGCTGAGTGGCATCCCAAATAATTTATTTTACAACTTTTTGACAATTGTTTGTTTTATTTTTTCATGTTCAGTGACTATTTTCAGTTATTTTTTGTTTTTATAAATGCATTTAATGATTTTTTTACACTGTCAGTTTTTCTGCCTGTGCATTTCTCATTAAACTGTTTTCTGAATGAAAGAACAATGAATTTCAGGTGCTATATAATTAAGAGAATTCGTTTATTTTGAAATTCCCACCTCTGATATTCTTTAAATTCAAATTCAATGTACACAAATTGTACACCAAAATGAAGGTCGGATTTTTTGAACACGAAACATATGTAATCAACCTACCTATGAAGTTTTCATGAACACATGGTTTAACACATGTTCATGAAACTTCATAGGTAGGTTGGTATCAGTGAGAGGAAGAACCCTATTAATTTTGAACTTGCTTGGTCAAAGGTCAAGGTCACAGTGACCTTGAACATAGTAAATTATAAACAATTGGTTTCTGAATGATAACTCGACTACGGCTCAATCCACACTTATGAAACTTCATATGTAGGTCGATAGAGGAGGAACCATGTTTATATTTGACTCACTAGTTCAAAGGTCAAGATCACAGTGACCCTGAACATAGTAAATCAAAACAATTGGTTTCTGGTTGATAATGGTTCGACCCATGTTCATGAAACTTCACAGTTAGGTTAGCATCAGTGAGAGGAAGAACCATATTTATTTTGGACTTGCTAGGTGAAAGGTCAAGGTCACTGTGACCTTCAACATAGTAAATTGTAAACAATTTGTTTCCGGATGATAACTTGATAATATTTCTACCCATGTTCATGAAACTTCATAGGTAGGTTGGCATCAGTGAGAGAAAGAACCCTATTTATTTTAGACTTGGTAGGTGAAAGGTCAAGGTCACAGTGACCTTCAACATAGTAAATCATAAACAATTGGTTTCCGGACGATGACTTGATAATGGTTTGACCCACATTCATGAAACTTCATAGGTAGGTTGGCCTAGGTGAGTGGAAGACTTCTATATATCTTGGACTCACTAGGCCAAAGGCCAAGGTCACAGTGACCTTGAACATAATAAATCGTAAACAATTGGTTTCCAGATGATAATTTGACAATGGTTCCACCTACATTCCTGAAACTTCATAGGTAGGTTGGCATTGGTGCAAGAAAGAGCCTTATTTATTTCAGAATCACTAGGTCAAAGGTGAAGGTCATAGTGACCCTTCACATAGTAAATTGTAAACAATTGGTTTCCAGACGATAAGTTGATAATGATTAAACCCACTTTTGTGCTGTCACAACTCGACGTTGGATCAGTGATCCTATCGACATTTTTATATATTGAGACATTATTTTTTCACACCTTATTGGAGTTCACAAATATGCATTCTCCAATGAATTGTAATAAAATAATATTAATGAACAAGAAAGGATCATTTATTTAGGAGGTTATGAAATAAATTATGTATTTGTGTCTTATTATTGGTTTTCAGTTTTCAGCAGAGCCTGAATATCAAGCACATCATCGCATCACTCAATTTTGTAATTTTCTTCATTTATATGACACCTTTTTAGCTCACCTGACTGAAAGTCAGGATGAGCTATAGTGATCACTCACCACCCGGCATCCATGAACATCGTGTTTGAACCTGTCCCTCCTAAACCGCTGAACCAATTTTAGTTATATTTGAGGTGATTGCTTGTTCTGACCTCGCATTTTTGTTTTTTTTTTCAAATCAGCTTGCCCAGCCTCATAGGGAGGGGGTGGGGGAAAATGTACCAAGATTCTTACAAAATCTTCTTCTCATGAACCAGTGCATACAATGACTTGATATTTGGTATTGAGCTTCCTTTTGAGGTGTAGAATCAAGTTTGTTCAAACGAAATTTGTGGATCAGTATTTGCCTTTGTAATGGGAGAGGCAAGATTTTTGGCTTTTCCCAAAATATATATTTTCTGAACCGATGGTCCAGTTTGAACCAAATTTGATATGTGGTATTATTGAGTATGGTAGCCCAAAAATGAACTTAGTGCAATATGAGGGAATTTCTTTATTATTCAGGAGCCTGAATTTTAACTTAGTTCAATGTGAGGGAACTTCTTTAAAAATCACCTTCTCCAGATCCACCCGTTAGAATGCTTTTGTATTTGGTATACAATATCTCTAGGGGGGTGAGATTCTTTTTTTTTTTAAATCAGGTCCTTGAGTTATTATTTGGACCCCCTCTGATAGCCTGAATTTCAACTTAGTGCAGTATGAGGAAATTTCTTTAAAAATCTCCTCCTTCAGATTCCCCAGTTAGAATGCTTTCACATTTGGTAAACAGTATCATTGATATTTTGGGACTTGGTTGAGACAATCATGGCCTGTCTGCTGGCTGTCCTTCCTCTTCCTCCCCTTTCCCACCTAGTCACCTGGGCAGGTGGCTCTCTGTGCCTTTGTAGTCCATCTGACTTCTCTGCTTCCAACGGTTTGGTGGCACTCTCCTTTGGCTTGTTCCACCTGGACCATGGCCTACCAATGCAGTAAATAACATAAAGGATGGGTGTACTGGGTTTCATGCCCCAATATACATGTGCTTCCCAGTGTGCCCACGTCACGCTAACACCTTAGGCACTCCAGTGCAGCCCCTCTCCTCTCTCCACCCAAACTGAACTATTAGTCTGATCAGATGCACTTTAGTAGCAGGACTCAGGAATTTCTGTTTCCTTTTTTAAAATAAATTTTAATCGGCTCATTTTACCCATTTAAGTAGGCCATTTTGCTGCTTTCATGAATATTTCTATTTTATTTTACATCATTCCATATTGTGCTTGATATCGTTAGCGAATGCCCCATCCTCCCATCCCACTGTCTTTAAAGACTGAGAGCTTTATATCTATAAAAATTTAAAGTGCAATTATGCAAACATACTCTCAAGGACTCTTGTGAAGCCAGGTGGGACTAGGGAAAATCTGAGGTTTAATTGCATCGACATCAACAAATACATCGACTATGTCAATTCGTTTAACATAAAAAAACTTTGCATGGCTCAAATCGTCCTTATTATTATAAGTGTTAGCTCCTCCTGTTCCAAAAAACTTATGAAGGATAGTTATGAAAATTTTGCACCATGTGCACATTTGTCTTGTGATATTAGCCACAACATGTAAATTTCTTGTTAATGCTATACGAATATCTCCATAATGGGGCTCTGATATGGCGTCATTAACAAAAGAATATTGCTTTACGGTATACTTTGTTATAAGCTGTACTGCAGTGCATAATATCAATGCGTGATGTTAGAATGTCACATGATCAACTGGTATTCATGAGATAAATCACATGATCAACTGGTATTCATGGGGAAATAACATCACCTGTTAATAGAGTGTTCATTGAAGAAAATTTCAGCTGTGGTGTAAAACATTAAAGGCCTTTCCTCTCAATAGAAGCTGAGCAACTGTTATTAACTCTCTCAAAAGGTTTGGTTCAATGTAATTTCCACCTTTCATTTTGACCAAAAGCATGTGTGCAGTTTGGATAGAAAATAATTGATGGTAAGTCGTTAGTTTGTTTTTTGGCAATTAATGGTCATCTGAATTGGGCATTTCCCAGAAGTCTTTGCAATTTGTGCCTCTAACAGTCCTTCTTAAATGACAAGTATTATATTTGTGGATATCACATGTAAAAAAAAAAGGCCAGTGGAGTTATGCTAAAGGAACACACAATTCAAGAACATGAACTGATAAGCTATGCACTTTATCAGTCTCCAGTCTCTCTTCTCTGTGTTAACTTACCACACATTTTTGATTGACCAAATCAAGCATCTAGGGATCCGATGGGCCACTGCTTTTCATCTGTCATGTGGCTATCCCAATTTATGGTTAAATTTACTGAATGGTAGATTTTCAGCGGGTTGCTAGCTGGCATGTGCCTAAATCTATTTAACACAGCTCAACAAACTTAACTTTGTTTTGCACAGCATAATTTGTTTTTTTTGATATCACTGGCATGCCATGAGAATGCTAACTAATGTGGTGGTAATACAGACAGAACAAACCTTAAATCTGACACTGTCAGCCACAACAAAAATAAGATGGCTCGCCAGCCACCAACATGATGACTCAGCTAGCTAGCCATCTACCTTATAGACAAGTCAGCCATGAATTCAACTTCTTCGTTGCCCCAACTACGAAAAAGAAATTATTCTAATAATGAGTCAAACTGTGTGAAAAACTAGCTCTAACTTCAACATTTTAGCCATGTAATGAAAGAAACAATATCTGAAGTCAAACAGCTCCTTTGTCACATATTTAGCTAATCATTTTCCAGTGGAACAGTTCCCAATACATTGAAAAAGGCCAATGTTGTGCTATCTTCAAAGGTTGTAATGCACAGGAGTCTAAAATTTGCTGACCAGTAAGTACATTACCCATCTTCTCAAAGGTACTTGAACAGATCATGTGTTCAAGACTACTAGTAAGAAGGTTTCTAACTGCATTGGATGTTCTTTATAAGCATCAATATGGATTATGTTAAAAAAAAATAACTCTCAACTATCCACCCAATCATACATTTACTTAACTATGTGTCCAAAATGCAATGAAGAGCCTTCAAAAGATTTTATTTTAGCCTTCTTCATCGATTTGTCAAACGCTTTAAACACTATAAGTCATGAAACTCTACTTTAAAGAATTGCAATTTATGGGATCCAGGGAATTTCTAACAATTAGGTTTGTAGCTATCTGTCCAACCAAAGTCAATATGTAGAACACCATTTTTATCATTCGCATCTTTCAAGTAACAGTTGTGTACCACAAGGATCAATACTTGTTTGTTTTATTCCTTATTTATGTGAACAACATTTGGCATTGTACTTCAAGAAATCTACATATTTGCAATTGTAGATGATAGGGCCTTCCACCCTGTATACATCTGGCCACCATTATATGCACCTACTATAATCTAGGTAAATGCAGAACTTGCATATCTATTTGATTGGTGTCGTTGCAGCAAGCTGCATGATAAACTAAATGTTTATTACTGATGGCGTTGCGGTAACCGGTTCTCGTTAGATCACCAAAGTTAAGCAACGTTGAGCCCAGTTAGTCCTTGGATGGGTGACCATCTTAGCGATCGAATTGGACTCCCGGGTTGTGTCCTGTGCAAGGCGCTTAACCCCAATTGTCCACATGGGGGCACGATGAGGCCGTGTACTAAGGCATACTGCATGTCGATGGTACGCATGTCTTCAACCAGTCTAACCCTGCCTGTGCTGCAGTGCGGAGTTATGATGTTGGGGAGCTGGCAGCTGCTCATCGTGGCTCGGTAGTTCTCTCTGGGTACTCTGGCTTCCTCCACCCATAAAACTGTCACGGTTACGATTAGCCATTGTGCATAAGTATATGACCTTAAACACCAATAAATAAATAAATACATTACTAATGTATGACAGGTAAAAATACGAAACTACCCAAAGTCTTCAACAACATGTTTAACACACATACCTACCATGGTACAAAACAAACTGGACAAATATGAGAGCTGAAGGCTAGAACACGATTGGTATCAAATCTAGAATGGAATGTCAGACAATCTCAAAACAGTTACCCCCAGATCCTTGTTTCAAAGTACTCTCATAAAAATACTTGCAGAAAACTCTTCCCTTACAATGATTGGTGTAGAACAAATTTGTGAACTAATTTGAAAGATGACGGCAATAGAATTGTGAGCTTCATATTTCTTGGAAATTACACAGTAGATAGATCTGGTCTAAAACTGTTGTTTGCTTAGATGAAATCTATGACCCATACATGTGAGGGAATTGTCAAGTCCACTAAGCAAAAACTGCTGGCTCTACCAAGCGAAATCAGTTGCCCATCCTAAGTTTTATGGAGCACTATTTGTCAGCAATTTGCTCATCACATATTATAGAAGTGTTCGATGGACTTTACGACAATGTTTGTGTTTGACCTGATACATGTAGCAAGAACCCAACTGAATTCTGATATATCACCGATCGTCACCCCACATGAAATTACTGTACATGGCCTTGACACAAAACTTCAGTCTTAATTCTGTAACATCATGTCTGCAGGTTGAAACAGGGATTGTGACATCCTGCCTGCCTCAGAGAAAGAGTTAAAAATAAACATGAAGACACCAGGAAAACAGCCAATCTGGCAGTTGCATCTCCATTGTACCTCCTTGAATTCTTATTGTAGAATCTATACTGTTCCATATTCATACTTTTATTTCCACATTGTTTGACAGTTCATTTTGTTTTTTTTCAACTTTTGATATTGTTTGTGAGAATAGTAATTTTTAGCTCAACTTTGACGAGATCAAATTTGAGCTATTGTCATGGCCCGTCGTCCGTCGTCCGTCTGTCCGTCTGTCCATCTGGCCATCTGTCCGTCTGTCCGTCTGTCCGTACGTCAACAATTGGCTATGGCTCGGGCTAGAGGTCGTATTTATGAACCGATCTTTATGAAACTTCTTGTGTACCTTTGTTATGACCCTGGGACAGGAACGAGTGTTTTTAGGTGTGGTCCGAAATTCAAGATGGCTGCCAGTGGCCATTTTGTACCGATGATGCAAAAATCAGTTTTTTGTACAGAACTTCTGTATGAAAGTTCTGATTTGAATGAAGTTTTGTATAAATGTTTAGTACCATGGGATACATCACATATAATACGGGTTTTTTTCTCGTGCGTAAATTATGCAAATTAGACTGACTTTGATTTATTTAGTGTTACTTTCAAAGCTGTAAGTGCCAAGCTGCTATGGCTCAGGCTAGAGGCCGTATTTATGAACCGATCTTTACGAAACTTCTTGGGTACCTTTGTTATGACCGTGGGACGAGAACGAGTGTTTTTGGGTGCAGTCCGAAATTCAAGATGGCTGCCAGCCGCCATTTTGTACCGACGATGCAGAAATCTGTTTTTTGTACAAAACTTCCATATGAAAGCTCTGATTTGAATAATTTTTTGTATGAATGTTTAGTACCATGGGATACATCACATATAATACGGGTTTTTTTCTCGTACGTAAATTGTGCAAATTAGACTAATTTTGATGTTTTTTGGGGTTACTTTCAGCACTGTAAGTGCAAATGCCAATACGGCTCGGGCTAGAGGCCGTATTTATGAACCGATCTTTACGAAACTTCTTGGGTACCTTTGGTATCACCGTGGGACGAGAACGAGTGTTTTGGGGTCCGGTCCGAAATTCAAGATGGCCGATGGCAGCCATTTTGTTCAAAATTAGGTGCAATCAGATTTTTGCACAGAACTTCCATATGAAAGCCCTGATTTGAATAATTTTTTTGTGTGAATGTTTAGTACCATGGGATGCATCACATATAATACGGGTTTTTTTCTCGTGCAGAAATTATGCAAATTAGATGAACTTTGATTTTTTCAGTGCGACTTACACACAGTAAGTACACATGTCAATACGGCTCAGACTAGAGTCTGTATTTATGAACTGATCTTCACGAAATGTCTTGGGTACCTTTGTTATCACCTTGGGACGAGAACGAGTGTTTCTGGGTGCGGTCTAAAATTCAAGATGGCTGCCAGTGGCCATTTTGTACCGAAATTAGGTCTAATCAGTTTTTTGTACACATCTTCTATACAGCTCAGACTAGAGGCCATATTTATGAACCAATCTTTACGAAACTTCTTGGGTACCTTTGTTATCACCGTGGGATGAGAGCGAGTGTTTTTGGGTGTGGTCCAAAATTCAAGATGGCCACCAGCAGCCATTTTGTACCCAAATTAGTGCAATCAGTCTTTTGTATAGAACTTCTGTATGAAAGTTCTGATTTGAATAAATTTTTGTATGAATGTTTAGTAACATGGAATACATCACATATTGTAACGGGTTTTTTTTCGTGCAGAAATTATGCAAATTAGATGAACTTTGATTTATTCAGTGCTACTTACACAATGTAAGCACACATGTCAATACGGCTCAGGGTAGAGGCTGTATTTATGAACCGATCTTCACAAAACTTCTTGGGTACCTTTGTTATCTCCTTGGGATGAGAATGAGTGTTTCTGGGTATGGTCCAAAATTCAAGATGGCTGCCAGTGGCCATTTTGTACCGAAATTAGGTCCAATCAGTTTTTTGTCACAAGTTCTATACAGCTCGTATTTATGAACTGATCTTCACAAAACTTCTTGAGTACTTTTGTTTTCACCTTGGGACAGGAACGAGTGTGTTTTGGGGTGCCTTTGTTATCACTGTGCTATGAGAACAAATATTTTGGGGTTCAGTCAGACCCACTCTGGGACTCAAAGATTTTTTCTAGTTCAGCATCTGACTGTCACCCACCTTTACAATACTTTACCTATACATTTGTTACAGGCAACGGTCAGTATTTATGTACAGACCGTTACAATACTTTATATGTACCTTTGTTATCAGGTCATTACCTAGATGTTTGTCATTGCTGTGTCACATACTATACATGTACATGTCTTTGTCTTGACAAGTTGAGCTACAGTGTCATTGACACTTTCATTTAACACATTTTCATTTGTCCATACGGTAACTCTAAAACACAGCTGTAGCTCATTATGTACAGCATTTTTAGCTCACCTGACTGAAAGTCAGGGTGAGCTACTGTGATCGCTCACTGTTTGTCGGCCGTCAGTCTAAATCTACCATTGTTATACTCATTAATCAAAATATGCAGAGAACTCCTATTCATGTTTTAGTATTTTCACGTCTTTTGCTTCAGAAATATGGCCCTTCAGTGGAGTGTTCTTATCTCGTCAAGACTACAATGGTAGGAAGTCATGTGCCATGTTCTCGAGGTAGGAGGGTGAATGTTTCTAAACCCATGTAAAACGTTTTTTTCTGTAGCATCAATGCGCTGGAGTTAGGTAAAGGATTAACTATAAACTCCAAATATCCAGTCAGTACAATCTGCATAGGTATAAGTTGTAGGAGTCTGCAGGAAGACAGCAAATCTGGCGATGCCTTCTCCTTGCAATGTACACAACTTTAATTTTTATTATACCTCCCTCACCGAGTTCTGAGGGGGTATACTAGAATCATCTTGTCTGTCCATCCATCCATCTGTAGACATTATTTTGTCCAGAGATCTTCTCAGACGTTTATCGAAATTTGTTGTGAATGTTCACCACCATGGGAACCTGTGCACCTGCAAATAATTAATATTGTCCGGAGATTTTCTCTGATGTTTATGGGTTGATTCCTTTGAAAGTTGGTATGAATGTTCACTACTGTGGGAACCTGCACACCAGGAATTATAGTTTTGATCAGACTTTTTTTGCCAGAGTTATACCCCTTTTCGTCTTTGAATGCCTGAATTTTGTCCGGACACTTTCTCGAATGTTGATGGGTTGATTCCTTTGAAACTTGGTATCGATATTCACTACCATTGAAACAGGTGCACCTGTGATTATAGTTTTGATCAGACTTTTTTTTTTTACTAGATTGGCACCCTTCTTCATCTTAGAATAATCATAGCAGTGGAGACAGTGGGGGTATGGACAGGCTCATCTGGGACAGTCACACCTCTAGCTATTTATCATGTTAACTTATATTCAATATGAAGATGCACCATATTCATTGTATTTAATTGTGAAAATTGCAAAATAAACATTCTTTTATTCATTCATTCCATCCATCCACCTGTCATCCATGAACATGGTGTTTATAACTTCTCCAAAACTGCTGAACCGCATCAGTTAAATTTGAGGTGATTGTTTGTTCTGACATCCCATTTTGTTTTTGTTCAATTTGCCCAGCCCCATACGGAGGGGATGGGGAAAATGCTCCCAAATTTTAAAAAAATCGTCTCATGAACCAATGGATACAATGACTTGATATATGATACTGAGCTTCCTTTTGAGTTGTAGAATCAAGTATGTTCAAACAAAGTTCATAAAGTGATATTTCACTTTGTAATGGGAGGGGCATGATTTTTGGCTGGATGGAATGAATGAATGAACTGATGAGCCGATTTGAACCAAATTTGGTATATGGTATTATTGATTCATAAGTACTTGAGTAATGTAAAAAAAATCCTGCATCTCCATGGAAACCCCAGGAGCTAAAAGTCAGAATCTTTTGATATTTGGTATACTTTGGTAGGTCAGATCTAAGCTTATTCAAACCAAGTCTCTGTGTTAAAATTTGGGTTGCCTGTTGAAGGTCGAATTTTAACTCAGTCCAGTATGAGTGATAATCTTTAAAACTCTTTTTCTTTAGAACCACTTGTCAAAATCTTTTGACATTGTTTACAAAATCCTTACAGGGGTTGGGTCCAAGATTCCTCAATTCAAGCCCATCGGTTAGTAATTGGGCTCTCTATTGGAGCTCAGATTTGAACTTAGTGCAATATGGGGAATAATCTTTAAAATATCTTCTTCTTCAGATCCACTACTCAGAATCTTTTGCTGTTTGATATAGAACATCCTAAAAGGAAACAGATCAAATCTGTTAAAATCAAGTCCCCTGATTAACATTTGAGCACCCTATTGGAGACCAAATATCAACTTGGTGCAATATGAGGAATTTTCTTTAAAAATCGTTTTTCCCCCTCCCCCTCCCCCATCCCCCATGAGAATCTTTTGATTTTTGGTACACACAATCTTTAGTGGAATCGGATTCAGATTTGTTAAAATCAAGTTACTGGATTAAAATTTGTATTCCCTATTGGAGCCCAAATTTTAACTAAGCCCAACATGAGAAATAATGTTTAAAATCTTCATCTCAGAACCTCTAGTCTGAATCTTTTGATATGGTATACAGAATTCTGACGGGCCAGATTCAAGTTTGTTCAAAACAAGCCCATTGTTAATAATTGGGCTCTCTATGAGAGCCTGGATTTTAACTTAGAGTAATCTTTAAAAATCTTCTTCTTTTGGTCCACCTATCAGAATCTTTTGATGTTTGATATATGGCATCCTTACAGGGATCAGATTCAACCTTGTTCCAATTAAGTTCCTTGGTTAATATTTGGGCTCCTTACTGGATTTTTAACTTGGTGCAAATATGAGGAATGTTCTTTAAAAATCTTCTCACCCACCGCCCATCAGAATCTTTTGATGTTTGGTATACAACATTGTTACAGCGGTCAGATTCTAGTTTGTTCAAATCAAGAGCCTTCAGTTAATATTTGTGCTCCCTATGAGAGCTCCGACTACTAACTTAAACTTAGTGCAATATAAGGAGTAATCTTTAAAACTTTTCTTCAGATCCGCCAGTCAGAATCTTTTGATATACAGCATCCTTAGAGAGGTCGGATTCAAGTTCATTCAAATCTATTCCTTTGGTTGATATTTGGGCTCCCAAAGTGATTGTGAATTTTAACTTAATGCAATATGGGGGAATATTCTTAAAAAATCTTCTTCAGAATCACCAGTCAGAAACTTTTGGTATTTGGTATACAGCTTCCTTTGGGGAGTCAGATTCAAGTTTCCTCAAATCAAGTCCTTTGGTTAATATTTGAACCACCTATGGGAACCCAAATAATAATTTAGAGCAAAATGAGGAATAATCTTTAACATCTTCTTCAGATCCACCAGTCAGAATATTTTGATATATGGTATACAGCATCCTGGAAGGTCAGATTCAAGTTTGTTCAAATCAAGTCCCTGGGTTGATATTTGTGCTCCCTATTGGAGCATGAAGTTTAACTTAGGCATATAAGAGGAATAATCTATGAAAATCTGCTCTTCTTCAGATCCAGTGGTCAGAATGTGGATGGGTCGGCTGTGGGGTCCAAGTTTGTTATCCCCTGCTGATGAAATTGGGAGGGGGGTTTTGAAATGGTGTTCATCCATCCATCTGTCAGTTCATCCGTCCATCCCAAACTTTGTCTGCTTAACTCCTCCTACAGTTTTCAGTGGATTGTTATGACACTTGGTCTAAAGTATCAGTATCAAGTGTAGATGTGCATGTGGTCAGGAATTTTCAATGCGACAAATTTTGCATGGTTATGGCACTTGGAAATAGAAACATTTCCATCAGAAATGCTTGTCCGCTTAACTCCTCTAACATTTTGTATTGGATTTTTACGAAGCTTGGTCTTAAGTATCAGTATCAAGTGTAGATCTGCATGTGATCAGGAATTTTTGATGCGACAAATTTTGCATAGTGTTATGGCCCTTAGCAATGGCAAAGTTTCCATCACAAATGCCTGTCTGCTTAAGGTTGTATATAAGTAATGGAATTTTATTTATTTGAAATTCTCACTGCTATTCCTTAAATTCACATTAAATATACACAAATTATACATCAAAATGAAGGTTGGGATGTATAGAACACGAAACACATATGTAATCATCTCATAGAATTGACAGCAGGCACCACTGGTTCCTGGAAGTCTGCTCTTGTTGTTTTCGTACCAGAACTGATGATAAAATAATATTTCGCGAGAACAACTCATGGCCAAATGTGCTTCAGATATTCAATAACAAAGCTAGGTATTCAAAACACTTTCGAATGCAGCGATAGGACTGCATTTTGGAAAAGGACAACACTGTCTGCGTTTTATATTGAAGATGGTGTCCGTGTTCGACAGACATGTGCAAATGACTCGATACCATGAATTTCCATCAAAAAACAGAATTGTAATTCTAAGCAATTTCAACAGGTATCATGATACCTTGCATTGAATATGGCAACTGTGCAGTCTCTATATAATAATAGTATACTGTATTAAGGTGATCTTTCTCATTATTTGATTTTAGACGGCGTTGTATATCGATGCTTTTTCCATCTGATGATGTCGACCAGAAATCAAAAGTAAATTCATACGTAAACAAAAGCGAAGGTTTGGGAATTTCCCCCATGCAGCTCTGTCACTGTGTTTTGAAGATAAAATTTTGATACCCTAGCTTTGTTTTTGGATATGTAAAGCACATTTGGCCACAAGTTGTTCTCGTGAAATATTATTAAATTATCAGTTCCGGTGCAAATACGGTAGCAGACTTCCAGGAAACAGTGGTGCCTACGGTCCACTCTATGAGTTGATTACGCATGTGTTTCTTTTTCTATACATCTCAATCTTCATTTTGATGTACAAATTGTATATATTTAATTTGAATTTAAGGAATATAAATTCCTTTACTTATATAGCACCTTAACTCCTGCATTTTTCATTGGATTTTTATGAAACTTGATGTACTGTATGAGTATGATGTGTACATGTGCATATGGAAAGAAAGTTTTGATTCAAATAATTTTACCAGAGTTATTGCTCTTGTTCTTTTCATAACATAAAAGTCGGTGGGGATATGGATGTCATTAGACTCTCTTGCTCAAGTTAAGTTCCGAGATTGCTATTTGGGATACCTATTTTCCCTTACTGGAAATCTGGGCATTATTTGTTATTACCAGAAAAAGTCATCTTACTTGGACAAGAGAGTTATGAATAGTTTTATGTCTTCATTCCTCTGTAATATTAACTATCCATAGATGCTAATTAAATCATTTTTTAAACAACTTTGTCAGGTGAATGCCTCAGTCTCCATGGCGCCTCTTGTTATAGTAAGACTCTGCCCTTCTACGGCCTTCCTGGATCACAAGAACCTGAGTTAATCTGGCAGGGGCAGAGTCTCAAAAAGACTATGTCATTATGTATTTAAGTTTCTTAAATCGTTCAGTGATGATATGAACCACTTTGGTGATATTCCATTTTTCAAAGGCCAACATTATTACTAGTGGTATTAGTTTTGATACTGGAAATAGCTTGTATATCATAATATGGCACAGAACTAGCTCGGAGAGAGAACTTTCCAACAACCAATGATAGCACTGGTATTATCAGGGTGAATTGAAGCTGTCCTTATTTGTTTAGTGTCACAAGCACAAAACCAGCTTGACATTTTTTTGTTTCTATAATAATATTTTGAGTGGATTAAACACTTTTATTTTGGAAGGTTTTCTTTTTATTCACCACCCCACCCCACCCCACCCCACCCCAAATATTTTGGGAGATGTAGTGGTGGTGCTGTCCGCCTGTCTATCCATCCATTTGTCTGTCCATCTGCCCATCTGTAGACAGAGTTGGTTTCCGCTCTTTAACTAAAATTCTAATTGGCCGACAGAAACTAAACTTGAAATGTGAGTTAGGTATGATGAGAAGATGAATCCTATATATTTTGGGATCATTATGCCACAGGTCATGGTCACAGTGACCATGAACTTTAATTTTTTATCAGAGTTGGTTTAGGCTCTGTAATAAGCCTTTTTCGAAACTGCGATCTTGGACTTTAATCTATGCAAAGTCACGGGTCACGGGGTGTAAACAAAATGATTTCCATGTTCATCGCGTTGAGTTCTGTGCCAGGCAAAGTAACTAGTTTTGTGAAATATCAAGTTTAAATTCGTAAAACCGATGTCGTCATTCAAATTAACTGAAGGGGCAACCCTAGACGATGTTAAGACAAGTTTTTTTTAAGGAGACGAGGACTTGTTTTGAATGGCAACATGGACATGTGTGTTGCACGAAGTTTCTTGGCTTGGGAAATCCCCGGAAGTTGTTGAAAACAGTGCCCATGGCCACAGAGTAACGACACAGCGTGCATTCAAACACCATTTTTGTCAATAGGAACTCAATTTGAAATAATGAAAGTTCTCATACAATATTGCCATTGCCTTAAACAAATGGTAACCTTGGCTAAATGTTTTTTGAATTCTCACTGATGAACGTAATGGGGTCCGAAGCAGTTCACCCGCTCTCTTCTCCCATTGCTCATGTGTTTTCTTGAAATGTTTACACCTCGTGACCTGTGACCTTGCATAGATTAAAGTCTAAGATGGCAGTTTCAAAAAAGGCTTATTAAAGTTCTACTAGGCCAACTGAAACCAAATTTGGCATTCTTTGAGGCATGATAAGAGGAAGAACCCTATTCATTTTGGGATCATTGTGCTAAAGGTCAAGGCCACAGTAAGTCAGTGACCTTGAACTTGAATTTTTAGCCTGACAGTTTACAGTCAGGGGTATAGTCATGACTTTCGTCCATCTGTCCATCCGTCTGTCCATCTGTTAACATTTAGAGTTTTGGTTAAAGTTTGTGGTTAAAGTTTTTTAGTGAAGGTTAAAGTTTTTTTTCTTTTAAATTAATATTAATCACTATTGATTGTATCATTCTCATTATGTTTCATGTTATTTTGGTAAATATTTAACCCTTTTTTGTATGGCAATTTAACTTACAACTTCCAGGTTAAAGTTTTTGGTTAAGTTTTTTTTGTTTACAAAGTTACACCTTTAATTCTTCAAACAGTTTAGTGCAATGTCCCTGTTTCTCATTTGGGACAATGTCTACTGTCCCCTCCCCCCCCCCCCCCAATTGCCAATTAGGCACTTCTTTTCTTGGGTCCAAAATGCATTTTGAAGGATTTAGAGTGACTACATGCAGAAAAAAATTGACTCCTATAACCCTCCCCCTCTCTCCTACCCCACTTCCCCTCCCCCTCCCCAGGGCCATTTAAGCAACAATTTTTCTTTGGTTTAAAATGCATTTTGAAGGATTTAGAGTGACTACATACAGAAATTTTTTGACTGTTATAATCCCCCCTCCACACCCCCTTGGAGGGGCAATTAGGCATTTTAGCCAGACTGTTGTCACGGTCACGATTAGCCATTGTGCATAAGTATGTGACCTTAAATCCCAATAAATAAATAAATATATGTTATTTTGGGACACATGCAACCATTTTTTGCAGTCAATTTAACTTCCAGGTTAAATTTGTTGGTTAAAGTTTTTTATTTATAGAGTTACACCTTTAATTCTTCAAGCAGTTTAGTGGAATGTCACTGTTGTAATTTGGGACAATGTCTATACTGTCTACTGAAGCTTTCTACAGTGATTTTAATTAATATTGTCAGGATTTTGACCCCTTTTCAACATGTTTTCAGACTAAGTTTCTTTGTATTGAAAATTAGGCTTTTACAAAAAACTTTGTTACTTTAATTCTTGTATGGTCAGTACAACTTAATGATTGCATTTACATCAGTAATTTCTTTTATCAGTTTAAGGAAATATTTAACCCTTTTTTACAGTCAGTTTTACTTAGTATTCCTAGCTTAAAGTTTCGGATTAAAGTTTCTCTTTTCAAGGTTGTACCTTATATTCTTCAAACACTGTGTTACAACGTGATTGTTTTTAATTTGGGGCATTTGTGTTTACTGATGCTGTATCCAGTGGTTTCAGTTAATATTTGCATTAATTTAACCCTTTTCAAAACGGTTTTTGAATTTAATTTGAAATTGGGCTTCTAATACATACTTTGTCACGTTTTGTTCTTACATGATCAATACAGCTTTTAATAATTACATTTACAGACCTGATTTCTTTTACTTGTATGCAGCTTTTTTTCTCATTACCTGAGCTTCAAATGCCTTCTGCAGCAAACTTCTGTTGTTTTACAAAAGTAATATAGATTGGAAGGAAATGGGAGTGAGGTACTTTGATGCTGTCTCCAAAACTTCAGGGGGAGATGGATGGAATCAGTCCACCCCTCCCTCCTCCTCAAGTTATCCAGAAGATAAATCCAGTTCTAATTATATCATTCTCTTCAAATTTGGTATTACTTTTTTATATGCCCATTTGTAAAAACTGTCATATTATGTAAATGTTCTGTCCTCCTTCTGTCCATTCATCTGTCTGTCTATCCGTCCATCTATCAACAATTGGTTTCCGACCTATAACTCCATTTTAGGCAATTATTCCCAAAATGCATTTTGAAGGACTGGGAGTTATTACATGCAAAACAAACAAAAAATTGACTCCTATAGCCCAACACTGTTTTATGTACTGCATCTTTAACCCTTTACCTAACACAAGTTGAAGCCAACAGTACAAATTATTTTTCTGAAACGTCAGATTTTTTCATTTTTTACTTCTAACCTTTGCTTATTTGTCCTTATTGGAACATGCTCATCAAGCTTGTTCCATTAATAGGTCACGAGGTATGGTTTGGGGTAGAGAAATGAAAAAATAAAATTTGAATAGCAATTTTTGTATGTCACGAGTGCAGATATGGCAGATTCGTTGGGTAAATGGTTAACAAAAAATGGCTCAGACTATTTTGTGTCTAAGTATTGCCATTGCTGGGAGAGTCAGGCTGTATTCATGACATCACTCTAGTTTATCAAGCCTTGTTTTCCACTCTGTAATTAAAGTCCTGCTTGGCCGACTGTAACCAAACTTGGCATAGGTGTTCCGCATGATGAGAGGAAGAACCCTACATATTTTGAGGTCACTGTGCCAATGGTCAAGGTCACAGTGACCTTGACCTTAAAATTGTATTGGTCCTGATCGAAAGCGAACTTGACTTTTCATCAAATACAGGTAATCATATCTATTATTTGAGTAAATACCATCATCAGTGCTTGTGTTAATTTACTGTAATATATTACCAAGGTTACTGTATCAGGGTGATTTGTCGGGGTAACTGGCCATGCCTGGTGGCTAGCTGTAATTTAGTATGGCCTCCTTCTGTATACTTGAAGTTATATAGTCTCTTAAAGCACTAGATCTGGGATGGGTTGGTACAGTCTCACAAGAATTTATACCATGTCATGAATTCTACTGACTCACAAATCACCCTGTAGTGGCTCACTAAGAGACTCTGTGTCTAACATATTTACCCTATTCATGCCCATTCCCTCCCTTCCCTCCCCCATTGGAAATGTTGCTTTATAAGGCCCTCTGTCAGTCTTTAGTGTATCAAGATCAAACTGTTGAAGTATTTTCTTTAACTGAAATGTCATACAGCTCAAAACTGACATTCTCATTCTTACTGTAAATGGTCTCTGCAAAATTTGTTTTTGACTGGTGGTCTTCAATGCAGCTGGTGGTAGATAGATAGATAGATATTTTTATTTAACGGTATAGTTTACAGACAATTACATATTGGACTATTGGATACAAATAGATAACTAGAGAATGATATTCAGTCTATACCGTTGGGAGATGATATAGCCAGATTGGCTGTCTACCTGTCACTCCCTTAATACATTTAACTCCAACACTGACTACATGCTCTGCACATTGATCTTTGATAGAAAGATCTACTTGTATGGATACTTGTGAGTAGCTAGTAAAACTGCAACTTTGACTCGGCTACGTACCCCATTAGTCTATTTCTGTAGATGGACGAGTTTCCAGGTTAAAAAAGGTGGCTAAATGTGAATGTGATAGTTGGTATCCCAAACCCTATGTGCTAATATGATATTATTGTGGTTATCAAGCTGGGTTGTGGTTAACTTTAGAAGACAAATATGCACGTTCAAGTATTGTTCATCTGTCAAGATAAACATAATGGACACATTATTATACGAAATAAATTCTCGATGTGTCGACGGTTTGGGACTCTTAAGTTATTTAGGTTATCGGTGTGCCAACCCTTACTGTGGAGTGTAACAGTCAGGACAGTATGGGTTGCCACACTGATAGCTTTCTTGATATGAGGACAGAAGTTTTGTTCTTAACTTCTCTTTAAATTCTTTTCTATTTTCAATGTTTCGCACTTCTGGGTCCAGTTCGTTCCAGATTTTCGGACAGGCATATGAGGGCAGCCTATCTAAAGCCTTTGTTCAGGTTTTGTTGATACGTACCAGTCCTGATTGCCTTGTACTCATGTGTGATTGAGGGATTGGGGAAGTGAAATAATGTGCGAAAGATTCTGGAAGTTTTCCATTTTTCCAATCAAACATAAAAAAACAGGCATGTAGTTTGTACAAGTCTGTGATCTTCAATATTTTGTCTTTTATGAACAATGGGTCTGCATGGGAATTATACTTTTTGTTGTTTAATATTCGAAATGAACGTTTCTGTATTCTTAGTAATTTATTGATTCCTCTTGAGTTTCCCCATATTTGAATGCCGTATACCAAGTGGCAGTGGACCAATTAGTAATAGAGCATCTTCATAACATGTTGTGGTAGTAGTTTTTTGCTCTGTTCAAAGTATAATTTGCCCATTCAATCTTAGAACAAATTTTTGATATATGAGTTTGATAAGATAAGTGTTCATCAATATGAATACCTAAACAATTTAGAGATTTATCTTCTTCATTTGAACCAACCCTTTTTAATTGTTGACCATTCATGAAAATATCAGGGTGAATGCAACTTTTAGTTTTATGGTTTGGATTAATAATAATGTATTCTGTTTTGTTGGCGTTCTGAGCGAGTTGATTTGCCGAACACCACTCGTATAGATTATTGAGTTCATGGTTAAAATGGGTATCTATGGATTTGGTATAAGGGAATGTGTCATGGGCAGTTGTGTCATCCGCAAATGACAAGAGATCAAGAGTTGTAGAACGACTGATGTCATTTATATATAATAGGAATAAGGCGGGACCAAGAACTGAACCCTGTGGGACCCCACATGCTAATTCGGTGAGTTCAGACTTTTGAGCGCCATATTGAACATATTGCGATCTATTCAAAAGATAGCTTTTAAACAAATTGTTACTGATGCCTCTGAATCCATACTTTTCCATTTTTGTTATCAATATGTTGTGGTTTATTGTGTCAAATGCCTTGGAGAGGTCCAGAAATGCTGCTAGTGTGTTGTTTTTACTGTCCTTGTTATTTTCAGAACCTATAATTTTCAGTAATTGCATTACTAAGTGTATGGTAGAATTCTTTTTCCGAAATCCATATTGATGGTGATATAGGATATGCGACATTTCGAGGTATTTCATTATTCTGTTGCACATGAGCTTTTCTAATACTTTAAAAAAGCCTGGTAAAATACTTATCGGTCTATAATTATTAAATACTTGCTCGTCTCCACTTTTAAAAAGTGGAAGAACTCTTGCTATCTTCATCCTATCAGGGACAGTACCGCGGATAAAGGACATATTAATGATGTGGGCCAGAGGAGGAGCTATTACATTAATTGAGTATTTCAGGAGGTTAGTGGTGATGCCGTCACAATGCTCACTATTTTTAGGCTTAAGTGAATTAATAACAGAAAATACCTCGTATTCAGTTGTTGGCATTATGAAAAAACTGTTTGGTTCGTTACTGTCCATGAAGTCCAGAAAATTTTTCTGGGATACATTTATTTGTTCGCTAGTACGTTTCCCTATGCTCGCGAAAAAGTCGTTGAATTCCTGTACTATTTCCGCTGGATCATCTATTTCTTTATTATTTTCAATTACGAAGGATTGAGGCAATGTGGCTGTATGGTTTGTTCTAAGTAGGACATCATTAATAATTTGCCATGTTCTGCGTAAATTACCTGCATTTTCTGATAGTATGTTAGAGTAGTACATTGCTTTACTTTGTTTTTTAATTTTGTTAAATATTTTACAATAGTTTTTATATTTTCTAATATTCTGCTCATTTGGGTATCTCAGTTTTTTGTTATAAAATTTAGATTTATTATTTGATGAGGTTAGGAGCCCCTTCGTCATCCAGGGATTTTGTTTTATGAACTTTTTTCTTAACCGAATATTTTTAGCTCACCTGAGCGAAGCTCAAGGGGAGCTTTACTAATCACTTTCTGTCCGTCGTCCGTCATCCGGCGTCCGTCGTCCGTCGTCGTCCGTCCGGCGTTAACTTTACATTATCGACTTCTCCTCCTAAACCACTAGCCCAATTTTATTCAAATGTTGGCTAAATGTTTATTACCTAATGCCAATTCAGATTTGTTCAAATGAAGTTGCCCCTCCTCCTGGGTGGTGCCACGCCCCCAAGGGGCACCAAAATCTTTGTAAATCTTCTTCTCATGAACCAGCAGTAGCAGAGACTTGATATTTGGTGTGCAGCTTCCTTTTGAGGTGTAGACTCAGATTTGTTCAAGAGAAGTTTGTGGGGCTATACTTGGCGTCGTTATGGGAGGGTCAAAATTTTTTGCCCTGCCCAAAATTTCTATTTTCCAAACCGAGAGGCTGATTTGAACGAAATTTTATGTGAGGGCTTATTGGGTCATGAGTACTTGATTTATGCAAAAAAAAATTTTCCCGCAGCCCCGTGGGAACCGCAGGAGCTAAAAATAGAAAAAATTTAAAACGCCCATATCTCCAAAACTGCACGGCACTGAGAATTTTTATTTGGTGTGCAGCTTCCTTAGGACCAACAGAAAGGATTGGTAAAAAAAAATTGCCATCGGTTTTATCATAGGGTACAGTTTCGGGACTTTGAAAAAGTGCTGAGTCAGCACTTTTTAACACTGTAGGCAATGGGAAAAACATTAAAAAATCTTCTTCTCCAGATCCAGCAGGCAGAATCTTTTGATATTTGGTATGCAACATTGTAGGGTGGATCTGATTCAAGTTTGTTCAAATCGGCCCCCTGGGTTCATATTTGGGCTCAGTATAGGAGCCCGATTTCGAACTTAGTGCATTTCAGGCAAATTTCTTAAAAAATCTTCTTCTCCAGATCCAGCAGGCAGAATCTTTTGATATTTGGTATGCAACATTGTGGGGTGGATCTGATTCAAGTTTGTTCAAATCGGCCCTCTGGGTTTATATTTGGGCTCTGTATAGGAGCCCAAATTTGAACTTACTGCATTTCAGGCAAATTTCTTTGAAAATCTTCTTCTCCAGATCCAGCAGGCAGAATCTTTTGATATTTGGCATGCAACATTGTAGGGTGGATCTGATTCAAGTTTGTTCAAATCGGCTCCCTAGATTCATATTTGGGCTCACTATAGGAGCTTGAATTCGAACTTAGTGCATTTCAGGCACATTTCTTCAAAAATCTTCTTCTCCAGATCCAGCAGGCAGAATCTTTTGATATTTGGTATGCAACGTTGCGGGGTAGATCTGATTCAAGTTTGTTCAAATCGGCCCCCTGGATTCATATTTGGGCTTACTATAGAAGCCCGAATTCGAACTTAGTGCATTTCAGGCAAATTTCTTAAAAAATCTTCTTCTCCAGATCCAGCAGGCAGAATCTTTTCATATTTGGTAAGCAACATTGTGGGGTGGATCTGATTCAAGTTTGTTCAAATCGGATCCCTGGGTTAATATTTGGGCTCAGTATAGGAGCCCAATTTCGAACTTAGTGCATTTCAGGCAAATTTCTTAAAAAATCTTCTTCTCCAGATCCAGCAGGCAGAATCTTTTGATATTTGGTATGCAACATTGTAGGGTGGATCTGATTCAAGTTTGTTCAAATCGGCCCCCCTGGGTTCATATTTGGGCTCAGTATAGAAGCCCGATTTCGAACTTAGTGCATTTAGGCAAATTTCTTAAAAAATCTTCTTCTCCAGATCCAGCAGGCAGAATCTTTTCATATTTGGTATGCAACATTGTGGGGTGGATCTGATTCAAGTTTGTTCAAATCGGCTTCCTAGATTCATATTTGGGCTCACTATAGAAGCTCGAATTTGAACTTAGTGCATTTCATGCAAATTTCTTAAAAAATCTTCTTCTCCAGATCCAGCAGGCAGAATCTTTTCATATTTGGTAAGCAACATTGTGGGGTGGATCTGATTCAAGTTTGTTCAAATCGGCCCCCTGGGTTTATATTTGGGCTCAGTATAGGAGCCCAAATTTGAACTTAGTGCATTTCAAGCAAATTTATTAAAAATCTTCTTCTCCAGATCCAGCAGGCAGAATGTTTTGATATTTGGTATGCAACATTGTGGGATGAATCTGATTCAAGTTTGTTCAAATCGGCTTCCTAGATTCATATTTGGGCTCACTATAGAAGCTCGAATTCGAACTTAGTGCATTTCAGGCAAATTTCTTAAAAAATTTTCTTCTCCAGATCCAGCAGGCAGAATCTTTTGATATTTGGTATGCAACATTGTTGGATGGATCTGATGCAAATTTGTTCAAATCGGCTCCTTAGATTCATATTTGGGCTTACTATAGAAGCTCGAATTCGAACTTAGTGCATTTCAGGCAAATTTCTTAAAAAATCATCTTCTCCAGATCCAGCAGGCAGAATCTTTTGATATTTGGTATGCAACATTGCGGGGTGGATCTGATTCAAGTTTGTTCAAATCGGCCCCCTGGATTCATATTTGGGCTCACTATAGAAGCTCGAATTCAAACTTAGTGCATTTCGGGCAAATTTCTTCAAAAATCTTCTTCTCCAGATCCAGCAGGCAGAATCTTTTGATATTTGGTATGCAACATTGCGGGGTGGATCTGATTCAAGTTTGTTCAAATCGGCCCCCTGGATTCATATTTGGGCTTAATATAGAAGCCTGAATTCGCACTTAGTGCATTTCGGGCAAATTTATTAAAAAATCTTCTTCTCCAGATTCAGCAGGCAGAATCTTTTGATATTTGGTATGCAACATTGTGGGGTGGATCTGATTCAAGTTTGTTCAAAACGGCTTCCTAGTTTCATATTTGGGCTCACTATAGAAGCTTGAATTCGAACTTAGTGCATTTCAGGCAAATTTCTTAAAAAATCTTCTTCTCCAGATCCAGCTTCAGAATCTTTTCATATTTGGTAAGCCACATTGTGGGGTGGATCTGATTCAAGTTTGTTCAAATCGGCCCCCTGGGTTTATATTTGGGCTCCGTATAGGAGCCCAAATTTTAACTTAGTGCATTTCAGGCATATTTCTTAAAAAATCTTCTTCTCCAGATCCAGCAGGCAGAATCTTTTGATATTTGGTATGCAACATTGTGGGGTGGATCTGATTGTGATTCATGAACGTATTTATTTGTAAAGTTGATAGAATCTTAGACAAAATTTGCAGAAAAGATCTACTATAGAAGGGGTGGTATCCAGGGTGAACCGTTTACCCAAATCTAGCAGTACTAATGCATTATTCACTCAAATCTCCGTTCAAATTTTATGACCCCTCATTGGAACACACGCATTCAGCTCATTCCAACAAAGGTCATATGCCATGTTTTCGAGACAAAAGAATAAAAATTTTAGTTATTCATGAAATTTTTAGGCAACTGTTGTCTGTTATTCACATTGCTTCATGAAATTTCAGTACTTTTAGAAGTTACCTCAGTAATCAAGGGTTAATTCCCCTTAATTAAATGTCGCCTCTAAAAAACAGCCACTTTGCATATCTTACCTTTTTACCAGCATAACTGCCAAAACTTGTCAGCATTCTTCGCAAAAATCGCTATTCAAATTTTAATTTTTGTCTCTTAAACATACATGTACTTATCGCTTGTAAATACCCCATTGGAATGAGCTTTTTGAGCTCATTCCAATGAGAGGTCGCACACCATGCTTTTTGAGTCAAAAAAGCAATTTTTTAGTTATTCCAGAATTTCGTACGTAAAACACAGCTTTATGACTTCACATTAAAATGAGCTCTCTAAGCTTGTTCCAATCAACATTCACGCACTATGTCTTTCACACAAAAAATAAAATTTTCCATTTATTCAGGAATTTTGTTTGCAAGAACACTCTTACCCCCCCCCCCCCCCCCCCCCCCCACACACACACACACACACACACACACACACAAACACAGACACACACATCTAAAAGTTCGGGCAGCAAAAAAACAGTTACTTCAATTTTTAAATGCATTATAGGAACAACTTGCCTAATCAAATTTAAATACTTTTGCATCATTCTGTATCTAGAACAAACCATTTACCATATCTTTACGCAAAATTCTCCAGCATCATTCACAAAAAAACACCATTATTTATATATTCACATTTCTGTCTCAAAAATATACCTGATCTTCCCATACCCCTATTGGAATAAGCTATTTGAGCTTGTTCCAATGATGATAAAAAAAACTAATATTTTGGAAAATTTGTGAAAATTTTTGTTTTCTTGCATGCAAATATGTACATGTAGCACATGGAAGATATCCACAGTTGGGGAGAGATGTCCAAGGCTATCTCTTCACATTCCTTGTTTGTGCTTCAAGCTAAACCAGTTTGTCTGCAGAGATAAATTTGCTTTATTAAAAATCATTGGAGATTGGCCACACACCAATGATTTTAAATAAAACTAATTTTAGGTAACAAATGTTGAACTTCAAACAAAATCTATCACTCAACCAGTTAATGTTGATGAGGCATGACATGGTGAAGGTGACCTAAAATACTTCTTAGAGTCACTTTGTCAGGTGAGCGATTAAGGCCACGTGGGGCCTCTTGTTTAGAGGAAAGGCCTTCTCGAAAGCAGATTGGTATATGTCCATAAAAAGGTTGTATGCAACATTCGGACAGTTAGTCTCGAGCACGGGGGAAAAGTCACTTTCAGTCAAAATTGTTTTAAAGTTAGCTATACTGCCTGGATTAAATTTACGCTTTGCAGTTGTTGATGGAGTGTCATAAGTTTTCTGGCCTCTTTCAATGTGAAAGGTGGCAAAGTGATCAGAAACGTCTGTGATGATTATGCCAGACAGGGATGTTGATAGAACGTTGTTTGTAAATATGTGATCGATTAATGTAGCGGAGTGCTGCGTTACTCTAGTCGGCTTAGTGATATGTGGTAAAAAGCCTTGGCTAATCATTGTATGTAAATAAATGTTGGTCTTGGTATGGACACCTGATTTCAAGAGGTCAATGTTAAAATCCCCCATTATGTATGCATTATGCATGGTATTTTCAATGAAGCACTCAGCAGTCAGACATTTTGTTTGCTTACAGTCTGAGGGAGATATTTGTCACTCTATACTGATATTAGTATGCCTCAAAGTTATTAGCTCACCTGACTTTCAGTCAGGAGAGCTATAGTGATCACTCACCGTCCGTCGTCCGTCGTCCGTGAACATGGTTTTTGCGTCTTCTCCTCCCAAACCGCTGAACCAATTTAATTGGTATTTGAGATAATAGTTTGTTATGACATCGCAATTTGATTTTGTTCAAATCAAGTTGCCCTGCCCGTGGGTAGGGCCACACCCAAAAAGTGTGCTGAAATCTTAAAAAATCTTCTTCTCATGAACCAATAGTAGCAGAGACTTGATATTTGGTGTGCAGCTTCCTTTTGAGGTGTAGACTCAGATTTGTTCAAGAGAAGTTTGTGGGGCTATACTTGGCGTCATTATGGGAGGGGCAAAATTTTTGGCCCCGCCCAAAATTTCTATTTTCCAAACCGAGAGGCTGATTTGAACCAAATTTTATGTGAGGGCTTATTGGGTCATAAGTACCTAATTTATGCTGATTTTTTTTTTCCCGTAGCCCCATGGGAACCGCAGGAGCTAAAAATAGAAAAAAATTAAAACGCCCATATCTCCAAAACTGCACGGCACCGAGAATTTTTATTTGGTGTGAAGCTTCCTTAGGTCCAACAGAAAGAATTGGTAAAAAAAAATTGCCATCGGTTTTATCATAGGGTACAGTTTCGGGACTTTGAAAAAGTGCTGAGTCAGCACTTTTTAACACTGTAGGCAATGGGAAAAACATTAAAAAATCTTCTTCTCCAGATCCAGCAGTCAGAATCTTTTGATATTTGGTATGCAACATTGGAGGGTGGATCTGATTCAAGTTTGTTCAAATCGGCCCCCTGGGTTCATATTTGGGCTCAGTATAGGAGCCCGATTTCGAACTTAGTGCATTTCAGGCAAATTTCTTAAAAAATCTTCTTCTCCAGATCCAGCAGGCAGAATCTTTTGATATTTGGTATGCAACATTGTGGGGTGGATCTGATTCACGTTTGTTCAAATCGGCCCTCTGGGTGTATATTTGGGCTCAGTATAGGTGCCCAAATTTGAACTTAGTGCATTTCAGGCAAATTTCTTTGAAAATCTTCTTCTCCAGATCCAGCAGGCAGAATCTTTTGATATTTGGTATGCAACATTGTGGGGTGGATCTGATTCAAGTTTGTTCAAATCGGCCCCTTGGGTTTATATTTGGGCTCAGTATAGGAGCCCAAATTTGAACTTAGTGCATTTCAGGCAAATTTCTTTGAAAATCTTCTTCTCAAGATCCAGCAGGCAGAATCTTTTGATATTGGGTATGCAACATTGTGGGGTGGATCTGATTCAAGTTTGTTCAAATCGGCTCCGTGGGTTTATATTTGGGCTCAGTATAGGAGCCCAAATTTGAACTTAGTGCTTTTCAGGCAAATTTCTTAAAAAATCTTCTTCTCCAGATCCAGCAGGCAGAATATTTTGATATTTGGTATGCAACATTGTGGGGTGGATCTGATTCTATTTTGTTCAAATCGGCTCCCTAGATTCATATTTGGGCTCACTATAGAAGCTCGAATTTGAACTTAGTGCATTTCAGGCAAATTTCTTCAAAAATCTTCTTCTCCAGATCCTGCAGGCAGAATCTTTTGATATTTGGTATGCAACATTGTGGGGTGGATCTGATTCCAGTTTGTTCAAATCGGCCACCTGGATTCATATTTGGGCTCACGATAGAAGCCCAAATTCGAACTTAGTGCATTTCTGGCAAATTTCTTTGAAAATCTTCTTCTCAAGATCCAGCAGGCAGAATCTTGTGATATTTGGTATGCAGCATCCTTATGGGGGTGAGATTAAAGTTTGTTCAAGCCATGTCCCTAGGACCATATTTGGGCTCACTGTGGGAGCTTGAATTGTAACTTTGTTCGAAATGAGGAATTTTCTTAAAAAATCTTCTTCTTCAGATCCAGCAGTCCGAATGGTTTGATATGTGGTGTGTAGCATCCTTGGAGGGGAGGGGGGGATTCAAGTGTGTTAAAGCCAAGTCCATGGGTCCATATGGGAGCCCAAATTATAACTTAGTCAATATGAGGAATTTTTCTTTAAAAATCTTCTTCTTCAGATTCAGCAGTTGGAATGTTTTGATATTTGGCATGGAGCAACCTTGGGGGCTGAGATTCAAGTTTGTTCATGCCAAGTCCCTTGGTTCATATTTGGGCCTCACTATGGGAGCCTGAATGACAACTTAGTTCAAAATGAGGAATTTTCTTTAAAAATCTTCAGATCCAGCAGATGAATGCTTTTGATATTTTTTATGCAGCATCCTTAGGGGGGGTAAGATTCAAGTTTGTTCAAACCATGTCCCTAGGTCCATATTTGGGCTGATTGTGGGAGCTCGAATTGTAACTTGGTTCAAAATGAGGAATTTTCTTTAAAAATCTTCTTCTTCAGATCCAGCAGTCGGAATGTTTTGATATTTGGTGTGCAGAATCCTTAGGGGTGTGAGATTCAGGTTTGTTAAAGCCAAGTCCCTGGGTTCATATATGGGCTCCCTGTGGGAGACCGAATTATGACTTAGTTCAATATGAGGAATATTCTTTAAAAATCTTTTTTTATATCCACTGGTCAGAATATTTGGGTATTTGGTTTCAGCTTTTCTTAGGAGGAGCAGATGCAACTTGTGGAAATCAATTCTCTGGGTTGATATTTAGGCAACCATGTCAGGTGAGCGCCCTCAGGCCCCCTGGGGCCTCTTGTATTTATTTATTTATTTATTGGGGTTTGATAGGGTCATCTTGTGTCAGACAGTTCTCTGGGTGGAGTAAGCCAGAGTATCGAGAGAGAACCACTAAGCAGTAGTGACTAATGTTAGACTCCTTAACTCAACTCCACAGAAGCAGGGTTAACATTGGTTGAAGGCAAATGCACCATTGATGTGCCATTGATGTGCTGCAAGTCTTAGTACACAGCACCCCATGCCCCCACATGTGCAATCGATATAAAATGCTTTGCCCAAGGTCTCAGTGCAGTTGCTTCTGATGGGGATCAAACTGTGGACCTTTCAGTATGCAATAAAATGCCATAACCGCCGTGCCACCACTCTCCCACCGCAAAGTAAGTTAGTCCAATCAGAATGTTGGAATTGTATCAAAAGATATTACTGTATCAGGTGATTCAGGTCATCCACCTGATATTATATATACTGCTCAAAGTTTGCTAAGCACCACCAAGTATATTCAACTACCTGTTTTACGTTTTAGTTGAAATATTGTAATGAAAAGTGTATATATTTTTTATTTAATTGTATCTTTAATGATTTAAGTACAGAAATTAAGATTGTGTTTGTGTTTGACATTATTTTTTAGCTTTTGTATATGATAACCATGGAAAATGGATATTATTGGTAAAAGAGGAAATTTTTCAAATTTGCCAAAAAGTCGACAGAGGTAACTGATATGGGTTCAGTATCGAGTATGAGACCCGTTATTGTTGATTACAGCTTGACAATGCCTTCTCATGCTACCAATCAGGTTCCAGATGGTCCTTTGTGGGATGTTGTTCTATTCTTGGACTAGCATGGCACCAAGCTCCTGGACACTTTTTGGCTGGACTGGACGGGCTGAAATTACAAGCTGCAACTCATTCCAGACATGTTCGATTGGATTGAGGTCAGAGGATCTTGCTGGCCAGTCCATACGCTGAATCCCCTCTCTCTGTTGGTACTCCCCGACAGCATGGGCAACATGAGGATGGGCATTATCGTCCATCATAATGAATCGATCACCCACTGCACCTGCATACAATCTGACGTGGACATCCATGATCTCATCAATATACCATTGTGCAGTCAATGTACCATGTTCAAGGACACAGAGCTCTGTAGTTCATCCCAGCTGATGCCACCCCAGACCATGATTGACCCTCCACCGTAGCGGTCATATCATGCCTGGCGGTAGTTCTGGAGCAGCAGAATGCGAATACTTGGTCTTCTCGATTGGAGACCACCTTCGTGCAACCTTGCCCAGATGGTCTGTGTCGAAACATTTACCCCGGATGCATTCTGAAGGTCACTGCGAAGCTGGGTTGCTGTGGCAAAACGGTTCCTACGGGCCTGAATGATCAAAAACCGGTCTTCAGCTGCAGATGTTGCCCTGTCTCTGTCACCACCATGCCGTCTTACTGGTGTGCCATACTGCTGAAATCTTGCCCAGGCTCTGGTGATCACCGTATGGTGCACACCAAGGGCTTCACCAACCTGATGATGGGTAGCACCTTGCTCCACCATACCTACAGCCCGCCACATTTCTGCTTCAGACAAATGTCTTCTTACATTTGCATTTGCCATATTCAATCATTAAATCACAAGGGTTTGTGTTGAAATGAAGATTGAATACCCTACACATGTCATGTACATGTGGACAGTACACAAATACATCATCATGAAAATCAAGGAGTACATGCTTTCCATGACTGTCACGAAAAGTGTGCATGTCAAGAGAGCTAATGTAAACACTGGGGACCATCTCAATACATTCCTCAATCCTATCCACCAAAAATTTCGCAAATATGTCACAAATTTAACAATGATGTGTCCAATATTTGGTGCTTAGCAAACTTTGAGTAGTATGATATTAGGCAAAGAACTTCCCTGATTAAATTAATGGATTTGAATTTACTTCAGTTCTTTAAACTGTGAATTAACACAAAATATCAAAATTCATGTTCCAAAAATACTTTCAAAATATCACATTTAACTAATGCATTTAAGCATTAAATAACAGTATTAATGTCAAAAATTCTTGTTGTTCCTTCCAAATGTTTTTCACAACTCTATCAAGGAGTATTCTAAATTGTAACAGTATTTATTTATTTATTTATTTATTGGTGTTTAAGGTTATATATTTCTGCACAATGGCTAATCATGACCACAATAGTTTTACAGGTGAAGGAAGCTGGAGTACCTGGGGAGAGCCATCGAGCAACAGTAAGCAGCTGTCAGCTCCCCAGCATGCTAACTCCACACAAGCAAGGTTAGCATTGTTTGAAGATAAGTGCACCATCGATATGCAGTATGCCTTAGTATATAATGCCACCCCTCACCCACTCCCCCCCCCCCCCCCCCACCCCATCCCACATGGTGGGCAATGGGCATTAAGTGCCTTGCCCAAGGACACAATGCGGTTGCCGCAGGTGGGATTCGATTCGAGGACCTCTTGGCTTGCAGCCTGCATCTCTACCTACTGAGCCACCTCGCCCCCAATTTGTAACAGTACAGATAATTTTTTTTATCATTGTTACAGTAACAGGCAGGAGAGGCACTTAATCTCTGGCATTTCAAATAAGATTGCTTACTGTTACCATAGATGTGTACTGGTGCAACTTGATAAGTTCTTTGTTGTGCTCTCAATCCCGCCTCTTGATAAAGAAAAACCAAGTTGTTCATTGTGTCTCAGAAAATCTACTGATTACTCAATTTACATGGACTTTCAGAATAATAAATAAGTTACATAGTTTTTAGTAATGTAATACAGCACTCATATAAGCTCGGAGAATACCATATTAGGTTTTCATCACAACTCACCTGATATGGTTTCTCTTCATCATTTTTGAAAGTATGTCAGCCAGCTAAGGGTTCAGTAACTAATTTATTATTCCCTGTTGATCCTTAGTTGGTAAGACCAACCAATCATTTAGTGGTATTTCCCTACAAACTTGATAGAGGTCATGTAAAAGATTATTATACACTTCTCTATTTCACCTCTTTCACTTTTTATGGATATCATTTAGCTTTGTTTATCTTGTTTATATTTACTCTTCTTTCTGTTTAACAGGATATGGACCATCCACTCTCGCATTATTACATAGCATCATCACACAATACATATCTCACTGGACATCAGCTGAAGGGTGACTCATCAGTAGAACTCTATAGTCAGGTAACAGTAATAATAATCTAATAATAATCCCGGGAGCGTGGTGGCTCAGTAGGTAGAGGTGCAGGCTGCAAGCCGAGAGGTCCTCGGTTCGAATCCCACCTGCGGCAACCGCGTTGTGTCCTTGGGCAAGACACTTCATCTCCATTGCCCGCGTGGGGGCACGATGACGCCGTGTACTAAGGCGTACTGCACGCCGATGGTGCGCATGTCTTCAACCAATCTAACCATGCCTGTGCTGCAGTGCAGAGTTACGATGTTGGGGAGCTGGCAGCTGCTCGTCGTTGCTCGGTGGTTCTCTCCGGGTACTCCGGCTTCCTCCACCCGTAAAACTGTCACTGTCATGATTAGCCATTGTGCATAAATATGTGACCTTAAACATCAATAAATAAATGAATAAATAATAATAATCCCAATCCTTTATGATGCTATTAATCTTATACAGAGTATAGCACATGATCACTTACAGGTGTACCTTTTTATACACCTGTTGAAAAATGGTTGTATTGTGTAATCAGTCTGTTTCCATCTGTCCATCCATTAGCATTTTAGGTTTCTGACCAATAACTCCAGTTTGGATTATTTGATCTCTACCAAGATAGGTATGTGTATTAACTGGTAGAGTGCTAGAAGCCACTATCAGGGCTTTCAAAAAAATGAGGGTACCAAAGCAAAACCCACCATTTTCCTTGCTCATGTTTCCTATTCAGTCAAATGCAAATAACATTTTTTTTATATACAATTGTTCTGTTACAAATTATTGCCTGTGGGCACTCTCCAATAATTTGTAATAAAACTAATTTGTATAACAAATTTAGGCAATCAAAATAATCTAGACCTAAATCATCTAGTAATACAAGCCAAGTTCGAATATGGGTTCCATCCAATTATTTGTACTTGAGTTACAGCCCTTTACAACTTAGAATTTGACAGTTTATCAACATTTCTTTGTATTTTGCGGTAGTACAATTAAAAATAGCTAAGGGGCGGTTCTCTTGTTCTTAATATTTCAACCAAAACTGCCTTGCTCTATATGTGAAAATTATTGTGTGCTCAAGAGGCACCAGAAGCAAATTTGGATGAGAGGGGCAAGTAAAATTACACCTGTTTGAACTAGGGGTTTTGAAAGCATCATCATATCCCCACAAACAGACCTAATTAGAGCATTATCAAATGACTTCCCAGATTTACAAGATCAGTGATATCATATGGGGTTGTCAGGTTAATGTGCATGATTGGCCATGTTATCACATGAGGAATATGTGGTGTTGGTGCACAAATGCACTGCATGTTATTTGGGTAACACAATTTTCAGTTATCTATTTGGTTTCATGGAGGCCACCATCTTGGTTTATATAGAGGCACATGGTTGTTATGAATCTGGAAGACTTCCAGTGGTAAGAGATGTGTTAAGGTGGTGTTTTTGATTCAATAGGAGTATGTCAGATTGTCAAAAACAACCCAAAAATTACACAAAATTATCGAAATGGATCTAACAAGGCTATCATCTTGGATAGTACTTGGTTACTATGGACCCAAAGCCCTACAATAGCATGGGTATATGTCCTGATGGTGTGATTTTTGCTGTTTCAAATTCTTTCCGAATCCTCATTTCTATTTATTCTAGATCATATTCAGTCTACCATAACTTATCCTTTCCCTGCTTCTCTTAGGTACTGGTGACCCAGTCCAGAGCTCTGCCCTTGAACCACTCTTGGAATTTCCAATTGGATTGCTCCAGTTACCTTAGTATGACCTGCTGGGGTTGCAGGTCACTAAGGCATGGCTGCTGCTCAGCAGACCTGGCTGCGAGAGGTAGTGAATTTACATCAGTTTACATCATGGTACAGTTTATGAACTTTTATTATGGTCCATCAAATATTACATTAAATCGGCTGCAAAAGCACAAACATGGTAAAGTACATTTTTGGATCTGTCAATGTTCAATTTGGAAAAACAAGTTAACTTTAAGTTCTGTCACCACTAAAAATGGCAGACTGCTAACTGATTAAATTGGCAACATATTCAATACTCTAACTTAACAATAAAGCAACTTGAAAACTGTGTGACTTGATAACTTTTTTGTGGACTCATTAACTGCCCTACACCTTCCTCTCAGGAGCTTGCAAAATCTTTTTGTATCAGAAAGGTTTCATCATCTATCTGCAGGTGACAAGCAATGTATGTTCCACCTATAATTTCACGCAGCTCTCTTTGATTGGCCTAGACTTTTAGTCCTATCGAGTTACCCTGGGCAGGAAAACAGTCATCTTGTGAATTTGTTAAGGTCAATTTAAATGACAGACCTTAGATAAAGAAAAGCTATTGTCTTTTACTTGAAAGATTCCAGTTGAAGATAAGGTGTCTCATTACACAATTTTACAGGAAATGAAGCACCTAATCCTAGCAGGGTAGATTTCCAATCACCTAATTTGTTTTATAAATTGTTTTAAGAGATATTTACCATACAAATAGCCTGGGGGAAGCAGGTGGGCTGAAAATTAGGAACATCTTAAAATTATACAGCTACAAGGAAAAGAGTGTACCAAGCAGCAGAAAATAAATAATATTATTTTCTCCAACTGGACATACTGAATTTTTTTAACTGGTTATATTAGCCCCATCCACTCTCACTTCACACATAGTTATCTCCCTTTGGTGATATGTGTAGTTCTTACTAGTCCAATGAACTGAAAAGTACATAGAGCAATTGCTCCTTGGAATAAAGGTACTTACAACTCTTCAACCCATCCCACAAAGGGATTCCACAGCCAGACAGTGGAGTGGGGACATGTGAAAGATATCTTGGAGCCTAGAGAATACTGCTTTCAGAATCCCTTTCACATGCCCCCAATCTAGTGTCTGGCTGTGGAATCCCCTTTTTGATTTTCCAATAGCTTTTCATCTCATGAGACTGGTGAGACACCACACATATCACCAAATCGAGATAAGTATTATGAACTGAGAGTGGATGGGGCCTAGTTCTTGTTTCAATTATTCAGCAGCATATGTCTGTTTTTCAGGAAATTCACAATTTCTCATTAACATGGTTGACGTTATTTCACATTCAAATTACCTCCAGTATTCACAATGCTCATAATGTATCATTTTCTGAATGCTCTTAGTGTGGACTTTCCAGAAGAAATTAACATGCAATCAAAATCTTACTATATCATTCGGTAGCGCAATGACTCGGAGGTTACAGCATTGGACTTCAAACTGAAAGGTCTATGTTTTGATCCCCGCCAGGGGTAACTGCATTGTGTCCTTGGGTAAGGCACTTAATCCTTATTGCCCACATGGGGGCGTGGTGGTGCTGTGTGCTAAGGCACGCTACCTGTTCATGGTGCACTTGTCTTCAACCAATGCTTATCCTGTTTGTTGTGGAGTTAGTGCATTGGGGAATCTGACTTTGCTTGCCACTGCTAGGTGGTTTTCTCTGGGTACTCTAGCTTCCTCCACCCATAAACCTGTCAGACACGAGGTGACCCTGGCTGTCAAAAGTGTCATTAAACCCCAATAAATAAATAAATACTATTTCAATCAAATACACTCAGCTGAATGACACAGTTCATTGCTCGAAAATTGGGTCTAAATAGACAAAATTTTCTCATTGTGGGGATAAATTACCAATTTTCATGCACTGTTACAGGAAGGAATTCTTTATTCCATTGGAGAGGATTTTACAACATAATATGAACTTCTGGCAAAGGAAACACATTTGGGTTTCTTATTCATATTTTCAAAATGATCGCAAAGGAAATTTACACAAAATTGTCCCATTTGTCACCAGAAAATGTCAGCTCCCAAACAGGTCTGGGTTTGTCATTAAGGTGCTATATAAGTAACAGAATTTTGTTTATTTTGAAATTTCCACCTCTGATATTCCTTAAATTCAAATTAAATATACACAAATTATACATTAAAATGAAGGTGGAGATGTATAGAACACGAAACACATATGTAAGCAACTCATAGAGTTTACAGCAGGCATGACTGGTTCCTGGTTTCTGGAAATCTGTTACCATATTCGTACCATTTATTTATTTATTTATTGATGTTTAAGGTCACATATTTATGCACAATGGCTAATCATGACCGTGACAGTTTTACGGGTGGAGGAAGCCGGAGTACCCGGAGAGAACCACCGAGCAACGACGAGCAGCTGCCAGCCCCCAACATCGCAACTCCGCACTGCAGCACAGGCAGGGTCAGATTGGTTGAAGACATGCGTACCATCGACGTGCAGTACGCCTTAGTACACGGCATCATCGTGCCCCCACACGGGCAATGGAGATGAAGTGTCTTCCCCAAGGACACAATGCGGTTGCCACAGGTGGGATTCGAACCGAGGACCTCTCGGCTTGCAGCCTGCACCTCTACCTACTGAGCCACCGCGCTCCCATATTTTTATACTGTACCAATGACCCAGACTTAGCTGGTGCTAACTCTAACAAAACCAGGGCCAAACACAAATTTTGCCCCCCAATCCCCCAAATTTGCATCGAAAACAAAAAGAAATCATGTCCTAAAGGACCTCCATACTACGCCTCTACTGCGCATGCGCAGTGACGCAGACGTCCCGAAATTGGCGCCAATTATCATTCTCTGTTTGGCCCTTCATCAGTCAACATCTCACTGATCTTTGTGCTTGTAAATCTCAGTTTAAAGGATGCCAGACACGTAATTTTTGGAGAAAATGTGATTCTAAGGAGGATAGAAGGAGGAGAGGAAAAAGAAGTGACAAAAAATAATCAGGGCTGTACTTAAAATTTTTTGATGAAATTATGTTAAGTTGCCTATTTTCGAGGCATGGGCCTCTTGTTGTCATTCTTGCTAAATGTTGCACTGCTTATTCAGTGTTTCCTCTCCCCTAGCCTTCTAAAGTCCCCCCTTGCAATTCTCCCATGCTTTTGGCATATTTTTGAGAAAGTTCATTTCTAAAATTTCCTGGGAGAGTTGCTTGGTTACAGAATGTTTTCTGTTATTTTCCCCATAGTTACGTTTTCACCCATGGGTGTATAACGTTTGTGTTCTGCATCTTCCATCTGATGTTCTGCAGATTCTCCCCCGGGGAGTCTCTGTTTTGCATCAGATAGAGTGTAATTTGATGACTGATTCCGGGCCAGTTTTTTCAGTGCCTGGAGTCATGTTTTCTGGTGTTTTTACACTGTTTGTTTACATTGGCAACAGCCTTTTTTGAGGGGGGCTGTTTGCCTTTGCTGTAGTTTATCTCACTATAAGATACATTTATATTATCCGTAAGTGTCTCATTAATTATTTAATATAAATTTAAAATTTTTGACCACACTTTGCCATCGGATCCATCGGGGCTCAACGTTACTTTTCAGCAACTTGGGCTTCGCTGAAAAAATATTTTTTCAAAATTATTTTGATTTGCAATTGTTTTTTCATTTATTAATGGATCATGTTATTATGTATCTTTGTGTCAGGGGTTTTTGCGAGTAACTAGGACTTGTTGTTCTTTCACAATGAAGGGACATTGTTCAAATTGTAATAGGAAGAAATCTTCCTCTGACTTTCATGATCATTGTATTAATTGTAGTCAGTGTTCTCGCATTAATCCCTGTCCTATATGTGAATATTGGGATGAGAAACATTGGAAACGTGTGTCACGATATGTTGTTTCTGGAGAAAGGGCTATGCCGGCTCTTTCTCCGCAAGGTCACTCTTCTCTCTCAGTTTCTATTTCAGAGGAACCAGAACAGGGTGATGTTTCCATGTTATCTTCTACAAGTGTGCGTCCGTCGTCACAAATGAATTCAGAGCTAGCGGCAAAAGTGCTCATGGAGATTAGACAAATGTCGTCCGCTAGCTCGCCCGGTGTAGCGTCCATTCACTGAATGGTTCGGCAGCCGGGTTCGTCCGATGCGGTCCAGGAGGAAATTTTGGGTGATGCGAGCACTATAAACATAATAGCTGCACACCCAGTGACGGCGGATAGTAAGCGAGAACGGAGGAAGCCTTTGAGTCCGGTTCCTAGCTCGTCCAGGTCCAGCCGGGCCGCGAGCGAGAGAGGCCCCTCTCTCGTACAACAACATCTGGGACCAGATGTTGTGGTACAAAATGTGTCTTTAGCGGAGCATACGTCCGTCGCTCGGGACGCTCCGTTGTATAAGCAGTCCGCGGAGCCTGTTAAGGCTTCCTCTTCTCGTCAGCGCACACGACCGCACCTTGGCTGCGTGACCGCCGATATATTACCAGCTTCGCCGATCAAGGATTCTTCGGCGACCAGGTCACACCATCCGGCAGCCAGGGATTCGAGACCGATGGACTCCGGACGTTCGCATAGGAAAAGTATGCGGGAGCCATCTGATGCGGAGCTGCCCTCGGCGAAGCAGCGAAAGACTGCGCCTCCGCAGGTCTCGACGCCGGACATTCTTGTGCAGATAGCACAGCTTATCGCAGCATCCCAGCAGCCGACAGAAACGGTGTCGGATCGAGAATTATCCGACGGCGCTGGGTCGGTACGCTCCGCCGAAGCATCGGGGGCGGACGACCAGGAACATCATGAGGTCCGACCGGATGGTGAAAGGGATACGGATGACTTGGAGCTATCCCTTTCGGAACAACATAAAGCTGCCGTGGACTTCATCCGGCACTTTCTCCCTCAAGTTGTTCCGTCGGGCCAGACTGCTGCGGTTCCGGACAAGAGGATTATAGCGTCATTGGATTCTGAATTTTTTGAGCGGTTCAGGGACATCGCTCCCGAGTTTCCGTCGCAGTCCAATAATGTTGCAAGAACATTTGAATTATTGAACGACGCTATATTTAAACTTGCTTCCAGGACGGGGAAAGCAGGTTTCTTGTCCGCTAATACTCTCAACCTGCCTTTCATTAATGCAAGGAATAAATTCGATACGGCAGGACAGGGTATACCGAGAGTTCCTCTGCGTATGGACGATGAGGCGGAAGACTTAGAGCTATCATTACCGTCGTCGGCTTCTATTCCAACCGCGGTGTTGGAAACAGCTATTGCGTCTAACAGAGCCAATTTAGATGCCTTATCTTACGCAGATCACCTTACTAAGGCGTTATCACTGCGCCTTCAAGGGAAAGAGTTTCAGGATATACAATCCTCTTTAAGACTTCTTTCAAGGGCAGTAGCTTATTCCACGTGTAACTCCGCCCTTTCAGTGGCAAATCTGGAGTTGGTTAGACGTGACGCAGCCCTAGCTACATCCACACTAGTGGATACTAAGGTGAAGAACTCTCTTAGAGTCGCTTCGGTCTCAGGAGAACTTCTCTTTGACGGCAAGCTTTCTGCTATTTATGATAAAATTACAAAGAAAGCTTCGGATTCTCTGTTGTTCAAATCTGCTTCTAAGAAGTCGGATACAGCAGACAAGAATAAGACAGGCACTTCTGGGTCTAATGCGCCCAAGAGAGGTTCCTATAGAGGTTCCGGTGCGTCCTCTTGGTCTTATTCGAGAGACCGTCAGGGTAGCGACTCTTGTTCGGGACGTCCTTCAGGCCGGGACAATCGGTCGGACGCCCCGAGGTCGACAGGGCGAGGTGCGGGTCGTGGAGGACGTGGTTTCTCCTACCGCAGGCCTCGCAGGTCCAGGAGGTGATGGCTTAAACCTCTATCGCGTACCGGTTGGCGGAAGGTTGTCGAGCTTTTCACAAGAATGGGTGTCGATTACGGACGACCCTTGGGTGAGAGGAGTGACTTCGGAAGGTCTAAAGATATCCTTCAAACGAAAGCCTCCATTAACTCGAAGTCCAAAGTGGACTCATCTTCCGTCAAATCCGCAGAAAAGAGACGCTCTGTTATCAGAGGTGCAGTCTCTTTTAATGAAGAACGCGGTAGAGGTCGTAGAAAACCAGGAATCTCCGGGATTCTACAGCCATCTGTTTCTGGTTCCGAAACCAGACGGCTCGTTCCGTCCAGTCATAGATTTGAGCTGGATAAACAAGCTGATCGTCGCTCCGAAGTTTTATATGGAGACGATTCGGTCGGTCAGAGCGAGTATTCGGGTGTTCGATTATGCAACAAGCATAGATCTCAAAGATGCGTACTTTCACGTCATGGTACATCCGACATTCCGAAAGTACCTACGCTTCGCAGTCCTAGGAGTGGTGTATCAATTCCGGGCGATGTGCTTCGGATTGAATCTAGCACCCTGGGCTTTCACTCGGGTAATGAACTCGGTAATGATCTATTTCCGAGCTCATTCGTCTGCGGTGACGTCGGCCTACCTGGACGACATTCTTCAGAGGTACGGCAACGAGTTAATGCTTCAGAACGATGTTCAGAATCTTCTTCTATTGCTCCGACGTCTCGGTTTTATAGTAAACGAGGAGAAGTCGGATCTGGTGCCGTCCAAGTCATTCACTCATCTGGGAATGAGCTTCGAGACGCACAACAATCTCGTTCGTCTGCCGTTAACCAAAGCGAAATTAGTCAGTTGTTACGCTCGCTATTGTCTGCACGCAGACAAAGTTACGGCGAGAGAATTTATGAGACTGATAGGTCTGTGCGGAGCCGCTGCGGATCTCATTCTGATGGGGCGGTTACGCACACGTCCTCTTCAAATTTTCTTGACTCAGAATTGGAGTGTGAAAATTCATTCGCTCGATGTAGACGTTCTCTTGTCAGATCAAGCGAAACAAGAGATTCAGACTTGGGCAAACATTCAGTGGTTAACTCAGGGAGTTCTGCTGCAGTTGCCGGATCCGAGTTTTACCATTATGACGGATGCCAGTCAAACAGGTTGGGGTGCATCATTAATCCCAACGGATTCGAGATGCCAGGGTCTTTGGGATCCGCAATTCCTGTGCAAGCACATAAACATCAAGGAAATGATGTCAATTTGGCTTGCGTTACGTCACTGGATGGACATTATTCACAATGCTCATGTCCAAATCCTATCCGACAATACGACAGTAGTGGCGTATATACGGAATCAGGGAGGCACTCATTCAGTTCCGTTGTTCAATCTAACGGAAAGAATCCTTCTGTTTGCGCTAGAACATCACGTTCTTCTTTCGGTCCGTCACATACCGGGTCGTCTGAATGTGCTAGCAGACTCCCTTTCACGAAAGGGTCGCTTGTTGCCGTCGGAGTGGACTCTCAACAAACAAGTATTCAATCAGATTTGCTACCAATGGGAACGGCCAATGATAGACTTATTTGCGACATATCTCAACAATCAGTTGCAGACGTATGTGTCTCCGTGTCCGGATCCAAGAGCATTTGCGGTAGACGCTCTGTCGATCCCTTGGGACGGAATGATAGGATATGCGTATCCTCCAGCGCCGTTAATTCAACAAGTATTGCTAAAGATAAAACAATCTCAATGCAAGATTCTGTTGGTAGCATCTCTGTCGCCACAGAGACCGTGGATAAATCTACTCAGGTGTCTGTTGTGGGACCTACCGCGAAAGCTTCCTCCACGAGAGGATCTTCTTTCGCAGGGGAAATCGCGCCAACTCCATCACAACCCGCAAGGTCTCAACCTTCACGTTTTTCCGTTGTGCGGTCCTTCTTGCATGGCAAACACTTTACAGGACGAGTAGTGGACGCGATTTCTAACTGTAGGAGGACCTCCTCTTCGCTAAACTATGCGGCTAAGTGGAAGGTTTTTCGTCGTTGGTGTAGGGATCATTCTGTAGATATATTCGATCCCTCTATACCAGACATTGCAAACTTTCTAGTATACTTGTTTGACGAAATCAAACTGCAGCCTGTTACTATAAAGGGTTATAGATCTATGTTATCTGATACCTATGCACATCATGATAGTTTACAAATTGGATCTAATGTCTCTTTATCTAAGTTGGTTAGAAACTTTTCGATAAATAGACCCAGAACTCTTAGATTAATTCCTAAGTGGAATTTAGCTTGGGTTCTTCTTAAATTGAAGGAAAAGCCATTTGAACCTCTTGGGACAGTAGATTTCAAATTCTTATCTTATAAGACAGCTTTTCTCTTAGCTTTCTCTTCTGCTAGAAGAGTCAGTGAGCTTCATGCACTGTCAGTGGATGATTCTCACTATCGTAGTGTTGGGAACACTATCACCTTCACTACTAATGTGGGTTTTTTAGCTAAGAATCAGGCTCCTAATAAATATCCGGAACCTATTGTTATTAAGGCTCTTCCGTCTTCAGACGGGCGTAGGCCTTTACTCTGTCCTGTTAGAGCGTTACGTATCTATAAACAGAGATCTCAGTTTATCAGAATGGGACGGAAACGTTTCTTTCTGTCTTTGATGCCTAATAGAAAGGACATTTCGGTCCATTCTATTGCTAGATGGATTCAATTAACTATCCGTACTGCTTATGAAGATTTATCTTCTTCTCAACAGTCTGTGCTTAAGATTTCTGCTCATGAAGTAAGAGCTCTTTCTACTTCCTGGGCTTATGCTAATAGTGTTGCTATTGCAGATTTAATGAAGGCTGCTTATTGGTCTCAGCCATCCACATTTACAAATTTTTATCTCAGAAATATTGAGTCCATTTCTGGAGACCTGCATTGTTTAGGTCCGTTATCTGTTGCTCAGAATGTCGTCCACTAAACAGTTGCAACTATAGTTATGCAGGCTTTCTGTTCCGGCAGTGACTCCGTCCGGCTGCCCTCTTCGCTCTGGGCTATTTGACCCAGGGCAAGGGGAAGGGGGGGGGGGGTGCGGGTGTTCCCTTAGGTCACCTGCTTTATAGTGAAAAGCAAGGGAATGCCTCCTCCAAGTCAGTATTTCTGAGTCGCTTCCGGGATGGTTTTAAAGTGTAATATTAATGTTAAAATTCATTCATGTCTTATTTTTAAAGTGTAGCTCAGTGTGAAGCATTTGTATATGTCAAGTGTCAAACGGGCTTTAATATACAATACTCGGACACTTTTAAATGACTATAAAGAGTCTCAATTCTCTGGACTACTTTATTTATTGGCTTGCTTTAAAAATAATTAGTATAAGGGATGTACTGGATGTTAATAGAGAACATGAATGTTATTGTGCTCAATTATTAAGGGTAGTGTATCTTTCTAATTTAATATTAAATAAGAAAGATACATGTAAAGCCTAATACTCCTTTTCTCCTTAAGGGGTTACCTCTTTACTATATAGTTGAGCTTATTGGATTTTCCTCTATGTCCTAGGCCCTCCAGCCTGTTTACTATTCAGCTAAGTCTGGGTCATTGGTACAGTATAAAAATGTTAAAAAATTTATAGTAATTTATATATTTTTTATACCTAGCAATGACCCAGATGGGGATGGTCCTCCCTGGAGTTGGGAACTCTTGCCTCCCCGCTGAGTACATAGCGCTGACCAGGCACTGCCAGTAAGAATGATAATTGGTGCCAATTTCGGGACGTCTGCGTCACTGCGCATGCGCAGTAGAGGCGTAGTATGGAGGTCCTTTAGGACATGATTTCTTTTTGTTTTGGATGCAAATTTTGGGGATTGGGGGGCAAAATTTGTGTTTGGCCCTGGTTTTGTTAGAGTTAGCACCAGCTAAGTCTGGGTCATTGGTAAGTATAAAAAATATATAAATTACTATAAATTTTTTAACATTCGTACCAGAACTGATAATAAAATAATATTTCACGAGAACAACTTGTGGCCAAATGTGCTTCACATATCCAAGAACAAAGCTAGGCATTCAAAACACTTTAGGATGCAGCGATAGAACTGCATTTGGGAATAGGACAACACTGTCTTCATTTTTTATTGAAGATTGATTCCATGTTCAACGGACATGCGCAAATGACTCGATACCACAAATTTCTATCAAAAAACAAAATTGTATTTCTAAGAAATGTCACCAGGTGTCATAATACCTTGCATAGAATATGGCAACTGTGCAGTCTCTATATAATAACAGTATGCTGTATTAAGGCGATCTTTGTCATTATTTGATTTTAGACGGCATTGTTTTTCGATGCTTTTTCTGTCCGATGATGTTGACCGGAAATCGAAAGCAAGAATATATATGTAAACAAAGCTGTCACTTTGGGAATTTACCTCCATGCAGCTCTGTCACTGTGTTTTGAAGGATTTTGATGCCCCAGCTTTGTTCTTGGATGTGTGAGGCACATTTGGCCACAAGTTGTTCTCTGGAAATATTATTGTATTATCAATTCTGGTACGAACACGGTATCAGACTTTCTGGAACCATTGGTGCCTGCTGTCAACTCTATGAGTTGATTTCATATGTTTTCCATGTTCTCTACCTCCCAACCTTAATTTTGATGTATACTTTGTGTATATTTAATTTGAATTTAAGCAATATCACAGGTGGGAATTTCAAAATAAACAAAATTCCATTGCTTATATAGCACCTTAAGGGGACGTCCAACCTAACTTTGGTCAAATTTCAGGTAATTTTCTTCAAAGTCTAAAAAAGGCCCAAAATGAATAACCCCAATAAATTATATACCAAAATGCTTGGAATGAAACATAGAATACGTGGAAACTAGAATTTGCCATGGGACTCCTGCCATGTGTAGATAGCACTGCCTAAAATACCTCAAAATAAAATAACAGCTGTATTGTAGAAACACTGAAGTACATACTCGAAGAAATCTTTTCCTAATTCTTGAAAGTAATAAAGATTGAGACCAAATGTTGTAAGTGGAGTGCTCACTGATTGAAGGCATACATTTTCTTTTGTTTATGTTTTGATTTGGGGAGGTTCAACAAAGGTCAACTTGAAGGAGTCCACTAGAAGAAGTATGGAAGGACAAAAGAGTGTCTCCCAATATAAATATGTATGTGTCACTGTGGTGGTTTGGAAAGAAACTATGATATTCTATGTAGAATGCACTGCAAAGTCATACATTGTAGTTGAACAAATATATTCACAAACCCCTTGCACTGTAACCCCTTTTATCCCATGCATCAATTTGATAGTGATTAAATTGTTAAATTTGTCTGGTTTATCAATAAGTAACATAGGTTCTTTCACTCTTGGACACCAATATACTCTATCTGTTGGAGAAGAAATAAGAATAACTGTAACTCGTCACTGCAATAAACCATCAAATGTACATAAAAGTACATTCATTGTTATACAAAACACATCAAATTAACCCTACATAACCATTATTGCCTGTAAGTACTTGTCCCCAAAAGGCTTATTGGCATATTAAGTTCAGGAGGGCACATCCAGTAGGTCTCCCATTCATAGGTGTTTACATATTTTTTCAAGAACGCAGTATGCAATGAAATCCCCAAAAGGTGATGAGAGAGCTCCATTTGATAAAGAATTTCTCGGAGGTGGGGCTGGGTGGGGGGTGGGTATGCCCCTGTATGCCTGTACCTTTGGTAGTCATGGTATATGCCTTTTTATCAAAGTTTAACTCCTTTTGAAAATCCTGGCGACACACATGTTCCAAACACTATCAAACAGGTAACCCTCCAAATAAGTGTATCTGCAAAAATCATATTACATTGCAAAACATTCTTTTTAGACTTTAAGTTCTGAACCTTTCATGCTTCTTACTTCCAAATATAACACTTAATTTACCGATTAATGGGTGAATAGAAAAACCCTGCCATAATCAACATGTTGAGTTCCAAAAGCCTCCATAATAGCTCCAAAAGCTTGGTAGCTTTACAGAATATTCATTAGGTTGTTGCTTGATTAGTAATAGGAACAAAATATTCACTAAAATTATTTTATTGCAATTAATTGGAGGGTGCCAGCAGGCACTTTCCAACAAATTGTAACAAATCAACTAGTTATAAACAAAATTTCTAACTCAAAAGAGTAAAAAAGGACCATAACTTCGGAAAAAATGTGTGGAAGAAATGTGCACTACAGTGGCTACACAGGTATTGTTTCCCCATGATGCTCGATCACAACACCAAATATCATTCAAATTGGAGTAGCAGTGGTTGAGATACAAGGGAAAATGTTGGTATGGATGGACAGAGGTCTCCATGGCAAGAGATATGCCTTCGGCTTTCCAAGTCAGGGCATAATAATCACAACACACCCATCTTATCCATTCATAACTTCAGTAATATAAACAGAATTATCAATTTAAATTAATTTATAGATGATGGGAAAATATTTGGCTTCTGTCACCCTCTCGTACTATATACACAAACATCTGCAGACAGTATGTTGCTGACAAAGGAAACTGAACGCATGTGGTCTGGTGTGTTAAAAAGGAACTTTGCACGGATACTGAAGAAATTGCAAATACTTTGTGTATTTCATTTGTTTAAATTCCCATTGCGGCTAATTTTGACCGTGGATTCAATAATTATACCCCCACTTTCGAAGAAAATGGGGGTATACTGGATTACATGCGTTCGTGCATCTGTGTGTCCATCCGTCCATGTGTGAGTCCATCCGAGAATATTCATAACTTTCATAACTTAAGTAAATTATTATTTTCTATAATATTTGTTGGTCATAGGTATGCCCACACTGGTTATTTTTTAGCTCACCTGAGCGAAGCTCAGCGCGAGCTTTACTGATCGTCCATCGTCCGTCGTCCGTCCGGCGTTAACTTTACATTATCGACTTCTCCTCCTAAACCACTAGCCCAATTTTATTCAAATGTTGGCTAAATGTTTATTACCTAATGCCAGTTCAGATTTGTTCAAATGAAGTTGCCCCTCCTCCTGGGTGGTGCCACGCCCCCAAGGGACACCAAAATCTTTGTAAATCTTCTTCTCATGAACCAGCAGTAGCAGAGACTTGATATTTGGTGTTCAGCTTCCTTTTGAGGTGTAGACTCAGAGTTGTTCAAGAGAAGTTTGTGGGGCTATACTTGGCTATACTTGGCGTCGTTATGGGAGGGGCAAAATTTTTTGCCCCGCCCAAAATTTCTATTTTCCAAACCGACAGGCTAATTTGAACCAAATTTTATGTGAGGGCTTATTGGGTCATGAGTACTTGATTTATGCAAAAAAAAAATTTCCTGCAGCCCCGTGGGAACCGCAGGAGCTAAAAATAGAAAAAATTTAAAATGCCCATATCTCCAAAACTGCACGGCACTGAGAATTTTTATTTGGTGTGCAGCTTCCTTAGGACCAACAGAAAGGATTGGTAAAAAAAAATTGCCATCGGTTTTATCATAGGGTACAGTTTCGGGACTTTGAAAAAGTGCTGAGTCAGCACTTTTTAACACTGTAGGCAATGGGAAAAACATTAAAAAATCTTCTTCTCCAAATCCAGCAGGCAGAATCTTTTGATATTTGGTATGCAACATTGTTGGGTGGATCTGATTCAAGTTTGTTCAAATCGGCCCCCTGGGTTTATATTTGGGCTCAGTATAGGAGCCCGATTTCGAACTTAGTGCATTTCAGGCAAATTTCTTAAAAAATCTTCTTCTCCAGATCCAGCAGGCAGAATCTTTTGATATTTGGTATGCAACATTGTGGGGTGGATCTGATTCAAGTTTGTTCAAATCGGCCCCCTGGGTTTATATTTGGGCTCAGTATAGGAGCCCAAATTTGAACTTAATGCATTTCAGGCAAATTTCTTTGAAAATCTTCTTCTCCAGATCCAGCAGGCAGAATCTTTTGATATTTGGTATGCAACATTGTAGGGTGGATCTGATTCAAGTTTGTTCAAATCGGCTCCTTAGATTCATATTTGGGCTCACTATAGGAGCTCGAATTCGAACTTAGTGCATTTCAGGCAAATTTCTTCAAAAATCTTCTTCTCCAGATCCAGCAGGCAGAATCTTTTGATATTTGGTATGCAACGTTGCGGGGTAGATCTGATTCAAGTTTGTTCAAATCGTCCCCTGGATTCATATTTGGGCTTACTATGGAAGCCCGAATTCGAACTTAGTGCATTTCAGGCAAATTTCTTAAAAAATCTTCTTCTCCAGATCCAGCAGGCAGAATCTTTTCATATTTGGTAAGCAACATTGTGGGGGTGGATCTGATATAAGTTTGTTCAAATCGGCCCCCTGGGTTAATATTTGGGCTCAATATAGGAGCCCGATTTCGAACTTAGTGCATTTCAGGCAAATTTGTTAAAAAATCTTCTTCTCCAGATCCAGCAGGCAGAATCTTTTGATATTTGGTATGCAACGTTGCGGGGTAGATCTGATTCAAGTTTGTTCAAATCGTCCCCTGGATTCATATTTGGGCTTACTATGGAAGCCCGAATTCGAACTTAGTGCATTTCAGGCAAATTTCTTAAAAAATCTTCTTCTCCAGATCCAGCAGGCAGAATCTTTTCATATTTGGTAAGCAACATTGTGGGGGTGGATCTGATATAAGTTTGTTCAAATCGGCCCCCTGGGTTAATATTTGGGCTCAGTATAGGAGCCCGATTTCGAACTTAGTGCATTTCAGGCAAATTTGTTAAAAAATCTTCTTCTCCAGATCCAGCAGGCAGAATCTTTTGATAGTTAATACGCAACATTGTAGGGTGGATCTGATTCAAGTTTGTTCAAATCGGCCCCCTGGGTTCATATTTGGGCTCAGTATAGGAGCCCGATTTCGAACTTAGTGCATTTAAGCAAATTTCTTAAAAAATCTTCTTCTCCAGATCCAGCAGGCAGAATCTTTTGATATTTGGTATGCAACATTGTGGGGTGGATCTGATTCAAGTTTGTTCAAATCGGCTTCCTAGATTCATATTTGGGCTCACTTTTGAAGCTCGAATTTGAACTTAGTGCATTTCAAGCAAATTTATTAAAAAATCTTCTTCTCCAGATCCAGGAGGCAGAATCTTTTGATATTTGGTATGCAACATTGTGGGGTGGATCTGATTCAAGTTTGTTCAAATCGGCTTCCTAGATTCATATTTGGGCTCACTATAGAAGCTCGAATTCAAACTTAGTGCATTTCGGGCAAATTTCTTCAAAAATCTTCTTCTCCAGATCCAGCAGGCAGAATCTTTTGATATTTGGTATGCAACATTGTGGGGGTGGATCTGATTCAAGTTTGTTCAAATCGGCCCCCTGGATTCATATTTGGGCTTAATATAGAAGCCCGAATTCGGACTTAGTGCATTTCGGGCAAATTTATTAAAAAATCTTCTTCTCCAGATCCAGCAGGCAGAATCTTTTGATATTTGGTATGCAACATTGTGGGGTGGATCTGATTCAAATTTGTTCAAATCGGCTTCCTAGATTCATATTTGGGCTCACTATAGAAGCTCGAATTCGAACTTAGTGCATTTCAGGCAAATTTCTTAAAAAATCTTCTTCTCCAGATCCAGCTTCAGAATCTTTTCATATTTGATAAGCAACATTGTGGGGTGGATCTGATTCAAGTTTGTTCAAATCGGCCCCCTGGGTTTATATTTGGGCTCTGTATAGGAGCCCAAATTTTAACTTAGTGCATTTCAGGCATATTTCTTAAAAAATCTTCTTCTCCAGATCCAGCAGGCAGAATCTTTTGATATTTGGTATGCAACATTGTGGGGTGGATCTGATTCAAGTTTGTTCAAATCGGCCCCTTGGGTTTATATTTGGGCTCAGTATAGGAGCCCAAATTTGAACTTAGTGCATTTCAGGCAAATTTCTTTGAAAATCTTCTTCTCAAGATCCAGCAGGCAGAATCTTCTGATATTGGGTATGCACCATGCTTAGGGGAATGAGATTCAAGTTTGTTCAAGCCAAGTCCCTGGGTTCATATTTGGGCTCACTGTGGTAGCCCGAATTATAACTTAGTTCAAAATGAGGAATTTTCTTTAAAAATCTTCTTCAGATCCAGCAGTCGGAATGTTTTGATATTTGGTATGCAGCATCCTTAGGGGGTGAGATTCAAGTTTGTTCAAGCCATGTCCCTAGGTCCATATTTGGACTCACTGTGGGAGCTCGAATTGTAACTTAGTTCAAAATGAGGACTTTTCTTTAAAAATCTTCTTCTTCAGATCCAGCAGTCGGAATGTTTTGATATTTGGTGTGCAGCATCCTTAGGGAGTTGAGATTCAAGTTTGTTAAAGCCAAGTCCCTGGGTTCATATATGGGCTCCCTGTGGGAGCCTGAATTATAACTTAGTTCAATATGAGGAATATTCTTTAAAAATCTTTTTTTTTTAGATCCACTGGTCAGAATCTTTGGATATTTAGTATAAGCTTTTCTTAGGAGGAACAGATGCAACTTGTTGAAATCAATTCTCTGGGTTGATATAAATTTAGGCTACCATGTCAGGTGAGCACCCTCAGGCCCCTTGGGGCCTCTTGTTTTATTATTACTTGTTCACTTAGAAATTGTGTCCGTTCGAGCCAAATTTTGTCTGTTCAGCCTGTATCTCGGGTATCGAATGTTCTATTGCAATGAAATTTGCCGTGAACACTGCTTATGGTATAGGCTTTAAAAAAAGAATTCAACCGATATTTGTCACATTCTCCTTTTTAGAGTTGTCTCCCTTTTTTTACTTAGAAATTGTAGGAAATAGACATATATGGCATGCAGTTTTCCTATGACAAAGGCTTCTGCCTCATTGCTTAAAACTTCCAAACTCCAAACTATTTACCATACCTTTTGACTTAGAAATTGTTGAAAACTTTCGAAGAAAATGGTGGGGGGGGGGGGAGGGGGGGTTATACTGGATTGCGTCCATCCATCTGGGGTGAGGGGCGGGGGGGGGGGGGGGGGGGGTATACTGGATTGCATCCATCCATCTGTGCATCCGTATGAGAATATTCATAACTTAAGTAAATCATTATGGAATTAAATGAAACTTGGTATGCAATTAAATTGTAACATTGCACGAGACTAGAATGAATTTCGGTGTTGTCAGATCATTTTTTTTTATTTTATTAGTTGTCCTCATTTTTTTAACTTTTTTGGACTTGGAAAATTTAAGCTTTTTTAAAGTTTTTAGACAATAACTCAAACAAATGCTGACTGAGTGGAACATTTGTACATCCATCCGTAACAAGGAAGAACAACATGATTTCATTTTGATTTCACTTATATATGACTACAGTGAATTTCAAAATGTCAAATGATCCATGGACGTGGATGAAACGCAAATCATGGATATTGGATGTGTCAAGCTATCTTTTATAGAAGGGACTAATCTAAACACGCCTTTATATGATGTTTGACTTACAAAATCCTGTTGAAAAATGCAATAATGTCGGAAAATGCAATCCTTTCTGAAAATGCAATCCTGTTGGAAAATACACGTTTTTTTCTATAATATTTGGTCATAGGTATGCCCACACTAGGAGGTACACTCCTTGGGGGTATGCACCGGATGACAGTCCAGCTCGTGTTTGTTTGGGTTTTGACCGTCACAGTCATGCTGAGCGCTGTTATGTTTATTATGATATGCAAATTGGGAGACAGTTTCCAGTAAAGGAGATCTGTCACATTTGTCAGTCTAAAAGATGACAAAATACACCGATCGACGCTTGTGTTGGTATGGTTGTTTGCAAGAAAAAACTAAATTCACAGATTCGTCCAATTGCACCTTATTTAAAAGTGTGAATGCATCATTTTCAACCCATCTTCCATCGGTCCTTTGCAGACATCAACACAGTCGCGGCAGAGATCCATGGTTATGAGGAAGTAAATAACTTCACAACATTGGGGGAAATCAACACACTGAATCTAGTTCCAGCTCACTTGGAATATACTTCGAGAAAAGTGATTTCTGAAGCATTCAGCTTACTTTTTATGAATATTACTTTATTTGATGTGTATTGTCCTGATTTTATACACTCGTTTATTCTTTTTTAAAAGTGGTTCATGTTATCTTTTTAGTGCGGAATGATTCAGATTTTCATCAACAAAAAAGTTCAGACAGCCTGTAAATATTGAGTGGTGGTTGAGGGAATTTAAAAGCTTATTTTGCAGTTATGACATTAACAGATCAAGTATTTGCTGTAACTTGTTTGCAAATCCGCTCATACATTGTCTCGAACAAATAAAATGCATGATCATGTCCTTGCATTCTTACGATCGCCCAAAATGAGTATTCCTACAAGAACCACATTACAATCACATGACCAGAATAAACTTCATTGAAATATGGCCACACCCGGAACATCCAAAATTTGTGTTGGTGGTATTGCATTCCAACATCACAATGCACCAGAATGTGTGTCATAAAAATGCTTTTTCCGAGTCTGTAGTATGTTATCATTACATTGAGAACAGAGGCTTTTGAATTACCGATCAATTTGTGGTTTGACGGGTTCATTACTTATGCCATTGGCAAATTAATTTTCTTCAAAATCATAAAATTCACTTTTTTTCCTGAAAAAAATTATATATACCTTTTCTATGCACTTTACTCATTGTTTTGATTTATAATTTGCCTTTCCTTACTTCTCTTATCTGTTTCAGGGGCAATGGGAAATATTTCAACAAATTGACCAAAGTTAGGTTGGATGGCACCTTAAACACTCCTGTGTAACCTTGTACTGACTGTACTCAATGGTTTGTGTTGTCTTCAAAACAATTAATGATCATTGGCTCAGGAGAAATCTTTATCTGGCCATCATTGACAACATTCTGCTGAGCTCTACTCGCCCCTGTCAAATTAACAAATTTGCTTAATTGAGGTTTTGGCATTGGTGGTAATCGTTGTTATTGCTCTCAAGAAAAAAAAACTGTTGATTGTTTTTAACTTTTTGTGCCTTGGATGCCGCCAAACGATGTAACAATATTATTTTTACAATAATAATCCTGGTACTGAAACAGTACTGGTAGTGGTTACCAAATTGTACTGTCATTGTCAGTAAACAACAATCCGTTTCCACTCGCAGTTTAGCTCATCTGACTATAACTCACCATCTGTCATATATTGTCTGTCATTTGTTGTCCGTAAACATGGGATTCACAACTTCTCCACAACAACAGGGCCAATTTCAGTTAAATTTCAATTAATTGTTTGTTCAGACATTGCATTTTGATTTTGTTCAAATCAACTAGCAGTGCTCCATAGGGAAGGGTTGGGGAAAATGCTCCCAAATTTTTTAGCTCAACTGACTGAAAGTCATGGGGAGCTTAAGTGATCATTTTTTGTCCATCGTCCGTCCATCTGTCGTCCGTCCATCATGAACTTTAGATATTGACTTCTCCTCCTAAACCCTTTGGCTGAATTGAACTAAATTTGATATGCATGGTCCTTACCATATGTCATTTCAAGTTTGTTCAAATAAAGTTGCCATACTCCATAGGGAGGCGGGGAAAATGCTCCAAAATTCTAAAAAAAATTGTCTTCTCATGAACCAGTGGGCACAATGACTTGATATTTGGTATGGAGCTCCCTTTCGAGGTGTAGAATCAAGTTTGTTCAAACGAAGTTTGTGGAGCAATATTTGCCCTCAAAATGGGAGGGGCAATTTTCTGAATTGATAGTCCGATTTGAACAAAATTTAGTGAATGGTATTATTGGATCATAAATACTTGATTCCTGCAAAAAAAAGTTCCCATGTCGACCGTGGGAACCCCAGGAGCTAAAAATAGAAATATTTTCAAATGCCCAGCTTTCCCAAACCACACAGAACAGAGAACTGTTATTTGGTATGAATCATCCTTAGGACAAATAGAATGGAATGGTAGAAAAAAATTGCCATTGGTTATGTCAGGGTGTTCTGTAGGGGGGGGGGGGGGGGGGGGGCATCGAAAAAATGCTGAGTCAGCATATTTGCAGATATTAAAGAAAAAACTAGAGAATTGTAATTTGTTGGACAAATTACAGGCTTTCCCAACTTTGCAGTGTGAAAATGCAGACTACATATTGCAAAGCAAAGTGTTTGAAATTAACCATTTCCAAAATGATAAGACAAAAAGCATTCAAAGATGGCTAAATTTGTGCATTTTGTAACAGTACTCTTATTCTCACCCTCTTTGTGCTTGAGGATTAAATCTTGAGATTAAAAAGTAAACAGTAACTTTCTTCTGCAATCATTGTTGCATCTATACATACCAAAATAATTGCTACAACAACCTTGCAATTAGAGCAAGTGAGAACAGATGTTTTCAAAATTCACTGAAAATCAAATTTTTTCGGACAGTACTTTTCTTCAAGTGGCCAATGCATATGTTGGGTTAAGCCCCAAAGCATAACTTACAGCAGCACATTTGTTCATTAAGCATCTCTACCTATAGCTAAACAATGTGCTTGAAATTAACCCTTTCCAAAATTATAGGAAAAAACAACCGAAGTTCGATAAGTTTGGCATTTTGGAACGGTACTCTTATGCTCACCCTCATTGTGCTTGAGGGTTAAAGATGAGGTTAAAAGGAAACAGTAACTTTCTTCTGCAATAATCTATGCATATGAAGATAATTGTTACAACCACCTTGCAATAAGAAAAAATTGCCCTTGAAGTTAGTCAATCATGAAGATAAAATGCTGTATTCATATCATTTGTGGCCAATAGGGGTTAATTTTGAAATATTTGTGTGGTGATTTTAGTGTATCATGTTATGCTTTACATGTGTGGACATCAATTACAGACTGAGTGTCTGATAAGAGACATGGAGGGATCTTGAATCTTGGTATTTGAATGAACATTTACAAGTTGAGGGTACTGCAATTCAAGGCCTGACAACTGGGTGAGGGTTAAAACTTTGAATAAAACATATAACAGCAAAATTATTCTTGGATGAATGTCCAGTCGTCTCATGGGAGACGTTTTGAGAAAATATGGCCCAGTGCTGAGAAATCACATGTAAATGTTGGCAAAAATAACAATTATTCCGACAGTACCATTATGGGAAGTCTCAAATCTGCTAAGGGTCAAACTTTCAATAATAACATATAAAACAAAATTTGTCATACGTTGACTGCTACGTGCAGCCATAGAAAACATTCAGAGCTCAATCAATAAGAAATGGAGTAAATTGTCACTTAAACTTACCAAATTCTTAAAAAATGAGAGTTTTTTTGGATGGTACCTACATTTATGCAACCAGAATGGGCATAGCTTTCAACTTTATAGCCAAACATACAACAGCAAATATACTCGGTAGTCACTTGTGAATATGGACATGCAAAGTGTCTGAATTTATCCCATTCCAAAGTGATAGAAAAAAAGCAACCAAAGTTGATTAATTTTGACATTTTCAAATGGTACTCTTATTCTCACACTCATTGTGCTTGAGGGTTAAATCTAACATCAAAAAATAAACAGTAACTTTCTTCTGCCATCATTGTTGCATCAATCCATACCAAAATAATTGTTACAACAACCTTGTAATTAGAGAAATTTGCCCTTGAAGTTGGTCAATTTTGAAGACAAAAATTCTATATGAATATTTTTTGGCCAACAGGGGTTAATTTTGAAATCTTTGTGTGGTGCTTTTGTGGTATCATATTATGCTCTAAATGTTTGGAAAATTTGAGGTAGATAACTGTAAACAATTTTGAGATTTTTGAAAAATGGTGAAATTTTGATGGTTTTGGCAGAATATTTTGAAAATAAGCATTTTCACAGACATGACGATACCTCATTTCACTAGATTTTATGACATTACATAAGTATGTCAAATTTGGTTAAAATCGTACAGCTTGTTTTTGAGCATTGCAACAGACAAAATTGATGGCAGAAAAAAACTAAAAAAAACTAGAGAATTGTAATTTGTTGGACAAATTACAGGCTTTCCCGACTTTTTCATGTGAAAAGGAAGACAGCATACAGCAAAGCAATTTGCTTGAAATTAACTATTTCGAAAATAAAAGAAAAAAAAAGCATCCAAAATTGGCTAATTTGGGATTTTCAAATGATACTCTTATTCTCATCCTTATTGTGATTGAGGGTTAAATCTGAGATTAAAAAGTAAACAGTAACTTTCTTCTGCAATCATTGTTGCACCTATCCATACCAAAATAATTGCTACAACAACCTTTCAGTTAGAGCAAATGAGTCCAAACATTTGCAAAATTCACTAAAAATCAATTTTTTTTTGACAGTACTATTCTTTAAGTGCCCAAAGCATAGATTGGGTTAAGCCACAGAGCGTAACATACAACAGTGGATTTGTTCATTAAGCATCTCTACATATAGCAAAGCAAAGTGTTCAAAATTAACCCTTTCCAAAATGATAGAAAAAAGCAAACAGAGTCGGTTAATTTAAGCATTTTCAGATGGTACTCTTATTCTCGCCCTCATTGTGCTTGAGGGTTAAATCTGAGGTTAAAAAGTAAACAGCGACTTTCTTCTGCAATCACTGTTGCATCTATCCATACAAAAATAAGTGTTACAACAGCCCTGGAATTAGAAAAATTTACCCTTGAAGTTAGTGAATTTTGAAGAACAAATGCTATAATCATTTCATTTTTGGCCAATAGGGGTTAATTTTGAAATATTTGTGAGGTGATTTTAATGCATCATATTATGCTCTATATGTGTGGATATCAATCACAGACTGAGTGTCTGATAAAGACATGGAGGAATATTGACTCTTGGTATTTGAATGAACATGTACAAGTTGAGGGTACTCCTATTCAAGGTCTGACAAGTGGGTGAGGGTTAAAACTTTGAATGATACATATAACAGCGAAATTGTTCTTGGATGAATGTCCTATCTTTTCATGGGAAACGTTTTGAGAAAATATAGCTTCACTGCTGAGAAATTGCATGTAAAAATTGGCAAAAATAACAATTATTCCATCAGATAGGTGCAGTCCAAAAAAACTCTCGTTTTTCAGAATTTGGTAAGTTTAAGTGACGATTTACTCCATTCCTAATAGATTGAGCACTGAACGTTTTCTATGGCTGTATGCAGCAGTCATAGTATGACAACTTTTGTTTTATATGTCATTATTAAAAGTTTAACCGTTGGCAGATTCGAGACTACCCATGAGGGTACGGTCGGAATAATTGATATTTTCATAAAATCACTGAATATTGATAAGCGTGCAGTGGTAGTTTGGAATAGAATATCTGAAAATGCTTTCGAATTCCAAGAATATTTTCTGTTATAAGGTTGCTGTAAAGTTTAACGTAATCCCTGTCTCAGATGCATAAAGAGAGGTGCCGTCGAAAAAAACTCTCATTTTTTCAGACTTTCGTAGGTTTAAGTGATAATTTACTCCATGCCTAATTCATTGAGCACAGAATGTTTTCTATGCCTGCATGCAGCAAGTATAGCATGACAACTTCTGTTTTATATGTTATTATCAAAAGTTTAACCCTTGGCATATTTAGGAGTTCCCATGTGGGTATAGTCGGAATAATTGTTATTTTCGTAAACTCAATTCCTGAATATATTGGTAACCGTGCAGTGGCCTTTCGGTGGTGCTACATGAAGCCACAAATAGTTAAGGTTGAAAAGTTCATCACATAGACAGATATAATGCCTAACTCAGCTGGTGACAGATAAATAATGAAGGGAAAAATCGTTGAATTGAGAATAAAGTAGGGACGAATCGTGCCCTCGGTTTCCACCTGATCCACAGTATTTCCATGCGGTCTCGGTACTTGACAAAGATACTAAACTGTCGGTCAGGGACAGTAGAAAACATTCTGAGAATTTCAAGTTGCTGCCTTGCATGGTCAGGACATAATTGGCGTATATCTGACATTGTATCTGTTCAATTTGAATGTCAAATTAGCCAGATGATGGCTTTTTTGCCACCGGGTCGAGTTGTCAGTTTCTGCCGGGACGGTCTAAAATAAGCAGTTTAACTCAAAACTTTCTGTTCCATATGAATGTGCAAATATTTAAAGCTGAACAGTTCATCAAATAGGCAGAAATAACGTCAAACTCGACCGGTGATAGGTAAATAGTGAATGGAAATGGTATTGCAGTGGGAATAGAGTAGGGACGAATCGTCCCCACGGTTTCCACACGATCCACGTTGCTCCCACGTGGTCGCGCCACTCGACAAAGATACTGTCCTGTTGAGCAGAGATAGTAGAACAACTTCTAAAGATTTTGTGCATCTGCCTTCACTGGTCTGGACACAGTGGGCGTATGAGTGACACTGCTGTCTGTTCAATTTTAATGTTAAATTAGCCAAATTACCACCTTTTCATCATTAACCCATGCTCGATTTCTGTCCACTTTTCATTTTTGGCAATTATCTGACTGTTATCCAAGAACAATTTTGCTGTTATATGTTTTATTCCAAGTTTTAACCCTCACCCAGTTGTCAGGCCTTGAATTGGAGTACCCTCAACTTGAACATGTTCATTCAAATTGCAAGATTCAAGATTAGTCCATGTCTCTTTTCAGACACTCAGTCGGTGATTGATGTTCATACATTAAGAGCATACTATGATACACTAAAATCACCACACAAATATTTCAAAATTAACCCCTATTGGCCACAAATGATATGAATATATAATTTTATCTTCAAGATTTACTAACTTCAAGGGCAAATTTCTCATAATTGCAAGGTTGCTGTAACAATTATTTTTGTATGCATAGATGCAACAATGCTTGCAGAAAAATGTTACTGTTTAGTTTTTAATCTCATCTTTAACCCTCAAGCAAATGTGGGTAAGAGTACCATCTGAAAATTCCAAAATTAGCTAACTGTGGTTGCATCTTCCTGTCATTTTGGAAAGGATTAATTCTAAACACTTTTTTTTACTATAGGCAGAGATGCCTAATGAACAAATCCTCTGCTGTAAGTTGTGCTTTGGGGCTTAACACAACATAAGCTTTGGCCATGTAAAGAATAGTACTGTCAGAAAAAAAATTGATTTTCAGTGAATTTTGCAAACATCTGTAATCATTTCCTCTAATTGAAAGGTTGTTGTAGCAATTATTTTGGTATGGATAGATGCAACAATGATTGTAGAAGAAAGTTACTGTTTACTTTTTAATCTCAAGATTTAACCCCTGAGCAAAATGAGGGCGTGAATAAGAGAACAGTGAGAGAATGCCAAAATTAGCCAACTTTGGAAGCTTTTTGTCTATCATTTTGGAAATGGCTAATTTCAAACACTTTGCGTTGCTGTATGTAGTCTGCATTTTCACACTGGAGAGTTAGGAAAGCGTGTAATTTGTCCAACAAATTACAATTCTCTAGTTATGAAATATGTTTTTGGTGATTTTGGTGTATCATGTTATGCTCTAAATGTGTGGGAAATTTGAGCTAGATAACTGTAAACAATTTTATGACTTTTGAAAAATGGTGAAATTTTGACGGTTTTGGCAAAATATTTTGAAAATATGCATTTTTACATTCATGCCGATACCTCATTTCACTAGATTATATGGCATTACATAAGTATGCCAAATTTGGTTAAAATCGTATGGCTTGTTTTTGAGCAGTGCAACAGACAAAATAGACAGCGGAAAAAAGATTATAACTAGAGAATTGTAATTTGTTGGACAAATTACTGGCTTTCCCAGCTTTTTAATGTAAAAAGGCAAATTGTATTGTACACAAAACTATCGATCAGTTTTGAAAATAGAAAAATATAGTTGGAAGCAAAGTTTTTTGTGATGCTACTAGGTTTTATGCAGCCAAAACAGATATTTGAGATAAAGCAGGACATCAAAACATTTAACACAAAATTTGCTTTTCAATAATTACTGAATATTTTCATGGAAAGCAAAACGAGCCATGTCCGTTTTTGCTTCGGAAAAAATAAGTACAGATAATCATGGGCATATGGGCCAGGGTGTCTGTGAGGACTGTGCCCCCCCCCCCCCCCCACCTCCACCCCTGAGTCAGGAAGAAGCTGAAAATTTCAGGCAATTCAGTTGCCAGAAATGACCAAATCAAGCAGGCAGGGAGACTATTTTTCTTACAACAATGACATGAATGGTATATGGTTAATGTCGGGCAGATAGGCAGGCAGTCAGGCAGGCAGGCAGGCAGGCCTTATAACGACTCTACCGACTGTACTCTTTCACACTGGCATGCTCCCTTAAAGTTGGTCAATTTTTTAGAAAAAATGCTATATTCATGTCATTTTTAGCCAATAGGGGTCAAATTTGAAATATTTGTGTGGTGATTTTAGTGTATCATATTATGCTCTAAATGTTTCACGAATATGACGATACCTCGTTTCACTTTCCAGAGACCTGTCATCAATCACAGCTTGAGTTTCTGATTAGAGACAAGGAGGAATCTTGAATCTTGGTATTTGAATTAACATGTACAATGTGAGGGTACTCCAATTCAATCAAGGCCTGACAACCGGGTGAGGGTTAAAACTTTGAATAAAACATATAACAGCTAGGAATAATGTCCTATCTTGTCATGGGAAGTGTTTTGAGAAAATATGGCTCCCGTGCTAATAAATCGCACGTAAAAGTTGGCAAAAATAACAATTATTCCAACGGTACCATATAAAACAAAAGTTGTCATACCTGGACTGCTGCATGCAGCTATAGAAAACATTCAGCACTCAATTAATTAGAAACTGAGTAAATTGTCCCTTGAAATTACCAAATTTTGAAAAAATGGGACTTTTTTGGACGGGACCTACTTTTATGCAACCACAATGGGCATAGGATTCAACTTTACAACCAAACTGTTTTGAGTAGTGCAACAGACAAAATTGACGGCAGAAAAAAAAAACTGAAAAAAAACTAGAGAATTGTAATTTGTTGGACAAATTACAGGCTTTCCCAACTTTCCAATGTGAAAATGCAGACTACATATAGCAAAGCAAAGTGCTTGAAATTATCCATTTCCAAAATGATAGACAAAAAGCATCCAAAGTTGGCTATATTTTTGGCATTCTATAAAGGTCCTCTTATTCTCACCCTCATTGCGCTTAGGGGATAAATCTTGAGATTAAAAAGTAAACAGTAACTTTCTTCTGCAACATCTATCCATACCAAAATAACTGCTACAACAACATTGCAATTAGAGGAAATGAGTACAGATGTTTGCAAAATTCACTGAAAATCAATTTTTGTCAGCCAATACTATTCTTTATGTGGCCAAAGCATGTTCTGGGTTAAGCCCCAAAGCATAACTTACAGCAGCAGATTTGTTCATTAAGCATCTCTACCTATAGCAAAACAAAGTATCTAAAATTAACCCTTTCCAAAATGACAGGAAAATGTAACCGAAGTTAGCTAATTTTAGCATTTACGAATGGAAACCTTATCCTCATTGTGCTGGAGGGTTAAAGATGAGATTAAAAACTAAACAGTAACTTTCTTCTGCCAGCATTGTTTCATCTGTGCATACAAAAATAATTGTTACAACAACCTCGCAATTATGAGAAATTTGCCCTTGAAGTTAGTAAGTCTTGAAGATAAAATGATATATTCATATCATTTGTGGCCAAAAGGGGTTAATTTTGAAATATTTGTGTGGTGATTTTAATGTATCATATTATGCTCTTAATGTATGAACATCAATCACAGACTGAGTGTCTGGAAAGAGACATGGACTATTCTGAATCTTGGTATTTCAATGAACATGTACAAGTTGAGGGTACTCCAATTCAACGCCCAACAACTGGGTGAGGGTTAAAACTTGGAATAAAACATATAACAGCAAAATTGTTCCTATGAATGCCCTATCTTCTCATGGAAAAGGTTTTGAGACAATATGGCTCCAGTGCTGAGAAAGTGCATGTAAAAATTGGCGAAAATAACAATTATTCCGACAGTACCCTTATGGCAAGTCTCAAATCTGCTAAGGGTTAAACTTTTAATAATAACATATAGAACAAAATTTGTCACACTTTGACTGCTGCATGCAGCTATACAAAACATTCAGAGCTCAATCAATTAAAAATGGAGTAAATTATCACCTAAACTTACCAAATTCTGAAAAAATAGGAGTTTTTTTGGACGGTACCTACTTTTATGCAACCAGAATGGGATAGGGTTAAACTTTACAACCAAACTTACAACAGCAAATATGCTTGGTAGTCAATTGTGAATATGTACATGGAAAGTGTTTGAAATTAACCCTTTCAAAAATGGTAGAAAAAGCAACCAAAGTTGGCTAATTTTTGCATTTTCAAACGGTACTCTTATTCTCGCCCACATTGTGCTTGAGGGTTAAATCTGAGATTAAAAAGTAAACAGTAACTTTCTTGGAAAAATCATTGTTGCATCTATCCATACCAAAATACAACAACCTTCTAATAAGAGAAATTTGCTCTCTGAAGTTGGTCAATTTTGAGGAAAAAATCTATATTCATGTCATTTTTGGCCCATGGAGGTTAAAGTTGAAAGATTTGTGTGGTGTTTGTGGTGTATCACATTATGCTCTAAATGTGTGGAAAATTTGAACTAAATAACTGTGAAAAATTTTGAGACATTCGAAAAATGGTGAAATTTTGACGGTTTTGGCAGAATATTTTGAAAATAAGCGTTTTCACAGACATGCCGATACCTCATTTCACTAGATTTTATGGCATTACACAAGTATGCCAAATTTGGTTAAAATCATACAGCTTGTTTTTGAGTAGTGCAACAGACAAAATTGACGACAGAAAAAAAACAACTAAACTAGAGAATTGTAATTTGTTGGACAAATTACGGGCTTTCCCAACTTTTTAATGTGAAAAGGCAAACTGTATTGTACATAAAACTATCGATCACTTTTGAAAACAGAAAATTTTGTGGAAATCAAAGTTTTTGTGATGCTACTAGTTTTTATGCAGCCAAAACAGATATTTGAGATACAGCAGGACACCAAAACATTTAACACAACAAGCGATGTCCTTTGTGCTTTGGAAAAAAATTAGTACATATGAATTATGGGCGTACGGGCCGGGGTTTCATCAAGGACTGTGCCCCAACCCACCCCTGAGTCAGGAAGAAGCCGATTTTTCGGCCAATATGCCAGAAAATTTCGGACAATTTAGTTGCCAGAAATGACCACAAAACATTTTGGTTTTCCACACAAAATGTTGTTTTCCTATCTCATCACTTAGAAGTAGCAAGTAAACTGACCATTATACTGTACAAGCTGATTCAGTGGAACCGTATCCACGTTAATATTATTCATTTATAATCACACAAGTACACATAAAGAGCTCTATTACTGCATATTACGGGAGCACGGTGGCTCAGAAGGTAGAGATGATTGTTGCAATCCAAGAAGTCCTCAGTTCGAATCCCGCCTGCGGCAACCACATTGTCTTTAATTTCCCACATGGGGGAGCACGATGGCGATGTGTACTAACGGTACTTTGAGGGTGCACTTGTCTTCTACCAACGCTAATCCTGCTTTTGTGGAGTTAGTATGTCAGGGAGTCTGAGTCGCTTGTCATTGCTCGGTGGTTCTCTCCAGGTACTCAATGGGAGGGAGACCCACCCCCCTCTTCCATACCAACATTTCGCATTTCCTCCTGAGATTCAACTTTTTCGGGCTAAAAGGGTTCATCCCCCCCCCCCCCCCCCTCCTGAAAAATAGCCCTGTATGCCTATGCAGTGAATACCTGGACTTGAATAAATACCTATATTATGGTCATGATATAGCTGTAGATGCTGAAAGTGACCTTAAATATCAATAATTAATTTATTCTCTATCATTTTGTCTGTTTGTGAATGTGTGGGATTTGTTAACAAACAAGGGTAAGCTTCCTACTCCATGATTTCACATTTTTCCAACATATCTGTTTCAGATACAATGAAATACATGTAATATGAGTTACTGTCACACACAAATTAGTTGTTTATTTGATATGGTTTAAACCATCTAGAGAGGTAGTATACACAGTGATGGGTACAGTTCAGGTCAAAATGAGTTGATTAAAGGGATGTTGAACAGCTTGTTAATATTTCTTGCATTACATTACTACTTTGCTATTTATTGACAGAAGGATTTCACAGAGGGTTTCCCTGATGGTATTTATTTATTGGTGTTTACGGTCACATACTTATCCACAATGGCTAATCGTGACCGTGTCAGTTTTACAGGTGGGGGAAGTCGGAGGACCCCGACAGAACCACCGAGCATTGACGAGCAACTGTTAGCTCAACATTCTAATTATGTTCAAGCTCTGCTGAAGCAGGGTACCAGCGGTTGAAGACATGTGCACCATTGACATGCAGTACTTAGTACATGGCATCATCGTGCCCCCATGTTGGCAACAGGGATGAAGTACCTTGCCCAAGGACATTACGTGGGTCGTCCCAGATAGGGATCAAACTCGGGACCTCTATCATAGAAGTCAAACCGTCTACCACTGAGAAAATGTGCCTTTTGCCTGGCGGTATTCATATTTGTACGGCCAGACTGGTGTTGGATAACACGGAACACCAAAACATATAACTCAAAATTTGTTCCCCATTGATTTTTGAAAGCAGTTATGGAAAGCTCGAAGAACTCTTTCTTTTTTGTTTTTGGACAAGTGAGTATTCACTCAAAGTCATTTTTTGCAGACAGTGCTATTTTTAAGTGGCCCAAGCACATGTTTCATTAAGTCCCAGAACATAACTAAAGCCCGATTTATTGATTAAACATCTCTGCATATAGCAAAGCAAAGTGTCTCAAATTAACCCATTCCAAAATGATAGTAGAGAGTAACCAAAGTTGGAAAATTTGGGTATTTCCAAATGGTACACTTATTCTCACTCTCATTGTGCTTGAGGGTTAAATCTGAGATTGAAAAGGTATACCAATCTTACTCAGGGAAGGTGAGTACAGAAAAGTACGAAATTAATCAGAAAATGAATTTTGTCTGACGGTACTAATATTTGTACGAGCAAAACTGGTACTGGATTTATTTATTTATTTATTAGGTTTTAACGACACATTAGCAGCCAAGGTCGTATTATGTCGGTGACAGATGTATGGGTGGAGGAAGCCGGAGTACCCAGAGAGAACCACCGAGCAATGACGAGCAGCTGCCAGCTCCCCAACATAATGCCTCCGCACAGTAGCACAGGCAGGGTTAGATTGGTTGAAGACATGCGCACCATTGACGTGCAGTATGCCTTAGTACACGGCATCATGGTGCCCCCATGCGGACAGTCAGGGTGAAGTGATCGGGACATAATTGGAATATATCCAACAGATATAATGTCGGATATATTCCAATTATGTTCCGATCATGCAAGGCAGCAACTTGAAATTCTCAGAATGTTTCCTACTGTCCCTGCCCGACAGTTTAGTATCTTTGTCAAGTGCCGAGACCGCATGGAAATACTGAGGATCAGGTAGAAACCGAGGGCACGATTCGTCCTTACTTTATTCTCAACTCAACGACTTTTCCATTCATTATTTACCTGTCACCGACTGAGGAGTTAGGTATTATATTTGTCTATTTGATGAACTTTTCAACCTTAGCTACTTGCGGCTTCATGTAGCACCATTGAAAGGCCACTGCACGGTTACCAATATATTCGGGGATTGATTTTACGAAAATAACAATTATTCCGACTATACCCACATGGGAACTCCTAAATATGCCAAGGGTTAAACTTTTGATAATGACGTATAAAACAGAAGTTGTCATGCTATGCTTGTTGCATGCAGGCATAGAAAACATTCAGCGCTGAATGAATTTGGAATGGAGTAAATTGTCACTTAAACCTTCGAAATTCTGAAAAAATGAGTCTTTTTCGACGGCATCTACAATTATGCATCTGAGACAGGGATTGCGTTAAACTTTACAGCAACCTTATAACAGAAAATATTCATGGAATTGAACTGTGAATCCGAATTTCGAAAGCATTTTCGGATATTCTATTCCAAACTACCACTGCACGCTTATCAATATTCAGTGATTTTATGAAAATTAAAATTATTCCGACCATACCCATATGGGCAGTCTCGAATCTGCCCGCGGTTCAACTTTTAATAATGACATATAAAAAAAACAAAAGTTGTCATACTATGACTGCTGCATACAGCCATAGAAACGTTCAGCGCTCAATCAATTAGGAATGGAGTAAATCGTCACTTAAACTCACCAAATTCTGAAAACGAGAGTTTTTTTGGACTGCACCTATCTTTATGCAAACAGAACGAGCATAGGGTTAAACTTTACAACCAAACTTACAACAGCAAATATGCTCGGGAGGCAATTGTAGATACGAACATGTAAATCATTTTTCGATATTCCTTTCGAAAATGGAAGAAAAGTGAGCTCCAAATTAGCCAATTTTATGAAGAATTTTAGGGCACTGAAATTCAAGGCTCGAAAACTGGGTGAAGGTTCAAACTTTGAATAAAATATATAACAGCAAAATTGTTCTTGGATGAAGGCCCAATCCTCTCATGGAAAAGGTTTTGAGACAATATGCCTCCAGTGCTGAGAAAGTGCATGTAAACGTTGGCGAAAATAACAATTATTCCGACCGTACCCTTATGGGAAGTCGCAAATCTGCCAAGGGTTAAACTTTTAATAATAACATATAGAACAAAATTTGTCATACTTTGACGCTGCAAGTAGCTATAGAAAATATTCAGAGCTCAAGTAATTAAAAATGGACTAAATCGCCACCTAAATTTACCAAATTCTGAAAAAATTGGAAATTTTTTGGACGGTACCTACTTTTATGCAACCAGAATGGGAAAGGGTTAAACTTTACAGCCAAACTAACAACAGCAAATATGCTCGATAGTCAATTGTGAATATGTACATGAAAAGTGTTTGAAATTAACCCTTTCCAAAATGATAGAAAAGGCAACCAAAAATGGCTACTTTTGGCATTTTCAATCGGTACTCTTATTCTCGCCCTCATTGTGCAAGAGGGTTAAATCTGAGATTAAGAAGTAAACAGTAACTTTCTTCCACAATCATTGTTGCGTCTAGCCATACCAAAATAATTATTACAACTACCTTGTAATTAGAAAAATTTGCTCTTGAAGTTGGCGAAAATAACAAATATTCCGACTGTACCCTTATGGGAAGTCTCAAATCTGTCAAGGGGTAAATTTTTAAGAAAAAATCTATATTCATGTCATTTTTTGCCAGTGGGGTTAATGTTGAAAGATTTGAGTGGTGATTGTGGTGTGTCATATTATGCTGTAAATGTGTGGAAAATTTGTGCGAAATAACTGTAAACAATTTTGAGACATTCGAAAAATGGTGAAATTTTGAAGGTTTTGGCAGAATATTTTGAAAATACGCATTTTCACAGATATGACGATACCACATTTCACTAGATTTTATGACATTACATAAGTGTGCCAAATTTGGTCAAAATCGTACAACTTGTTTTCGAGCAGTTCAACAGACAAAATTCAGGGAGAAAAAAAAAAATAAATAAATAAATAAAAAAAAATAGAGAAGAAAAATTTGGAAAAAGAAGAATAACAAGAGTCTTTCCTGAACTGGGTTTGGGAAAGCCTAACTAGAGAATTGTAATTTGTTGGACAAATTACGGGCTTTCCCAACTTTTTAATGTGAAAAGGCAAACTGTATTGTACACAAAACTATTGATCAGTTTTGAAAACAGAAAATTTAGTGGAAATCAAAGTTTTTGTGATGCTACTAGTTTTTATGCAGCCAAAACAGATATTTGAGATACAGCAGGACACCAAAACATTTAACACAAAATTTGCTCTTCAATAATTACAGAATATTTTCATAGAAAGCAAAACAAGCGATGTCCTTTGTGCTTTGGAAAAAATTATTACATATGAATTATGGGAGTACGGGCTGGGGTTTCATGAAGGACTGTGCCCCAATTCACCCCTGAGTCAGGAAGGAGCCGATTTTTCGGTCAATATGCCAGAAAATTTCGGACAATTTAGTTGCCAGAAATTACAAAACATTTTGGTTTTTCACACAAAATGTTGTTTTTCTATCTCATCACATAGAAGCTGCAAGTAAACTGACCATTATACTGTACAAGTTGATTCAGTGGAACCGTATCCATGTTAATATTATTCATTTATAATCACACAAGTACACATAAAGAACTCTATTACTGCATATTACGCGAGCACAGTGGCTCAGAAGGTAGAGATGATTGTTGCAATCCAAGAAGTCCTTGGTTCGAATCCCGCCGGTGGCAACCACATTGTGTCCTTGAGCAAGACACTTCATCCCAATTTAATTTTCAACGTGGGGGGGGGGGGGGGGGGGGGTGTGGAGGGGGTGATGATGGCGATGTGTACTAAGGGTACTTTGAGAGTGCACTTGTCTTCAACCAATGCTAACCCTGCTTTTTTGGAGTTAGTATGTTGGGGAGTCTGAGTCACTTGCAATTGCTCGGTGGTTCTCTCCAGGTACTCAATGGGAGGGAGACCCCCCCCCCCCCCCCCCTCCCTTCCATACCCACATTTGGCATTTCCTTCTGAGATTCAACTATTTCGGGCTAAAAGGGTTCATCCCCCCCCTCCTGAAAAATAGCCCTGTACGCCTATGCAATGAATAACTGGACTTGAATAAATATCTATATTATGGTCATGATATAGCTGTAGATGCTGAAAGTGACCTTAAATATCAATAATTAATTTATTCTCTATCATTTTGTCTGTTTGTGCATGTGTGGGATTTGTCAACAAACGGGGGTAAGCTTTCTACTCCATGATTTCACAATTTTTCCAACATATCTGTTTCAGATACAATGAAATACATGTAATATGAGTTACTGTCACACACAAATTAGTTGTTTATTTGATATGGTTTAAACCATCTAGAGAGGTAGTATACACAGTGATGGGTACAGTTCAAGTCAAAATGAGTTGATTAAAGGGATGTGAACAGCTTGTTAATATTTCTTGCATTACATTACTACTTTGCTATTTATTGACAGAAAGATTTCACAGAAGGTTTCCCTGACGGTATTTATTTATTGGTGTTTACGGTCACATACTTATCCACAATGGTTGAACCTGACCGTGACAGATTTACGGGTGCGTGAAGTCGGAGGACCCAGAGAGAACCACCGAGCATTGACGAGCAACTGTCAGCTCAACATTCTAATTATGTTCAAGCTCCGCTGAAGCAGGATACCAGAGGTTGAAGACATGTGCACCATTGACATGCAGTATGCTTTAGTACATGGCATCATCGTGCCCCCATGTTGGCAACCGGGATAAAGTGCCTTGCCCAAGGACATTACATAGGTCGTCCCAGGTAGGGATCAAACTCGGGACCTCTATCATAGAAGTCAAACAGTCTACCACAGAGAAAATGTACTTTCTTTCCTGGCGGTATTCATATTTGTACGGCCAAACTGGTGTTGGATAACACGGAACACCAAAACATACAACACAGAATTTGTTCCCCATTGATTTTTGAAAGCAGTTATGAAAATCTCAAAAAGCTCTTTCCTTTTTGTTTTTGGACTAGTGAGTATTCACTCAGTCATTTTTTGCAGTCAGTGCTATTTTTAAATGGCCAAAGCACACGTTTCATTAAGTCCCAGAACATAACTAAAGCCGGATTTATTGATTAAACATCTCTGCATATAGCAAAGCAAAGTGTCTCAAATTAACCCATTCCAAAATGATAGTAGAGAGTAACAAAAGTTGGATAATTTGGGTATTTCCAAATGGTATACTTATTCTCACTCTCATTGTGCTTGAGGGTTAAATCAGAGATTGAAAAGGTATACCAATCTTACTCAGGGAAGGTGAGTACAGAAAAGTACGAAATTAATCAGAAAATGAATTTTGTCTGACTGTACTAATATTTGTTCGAGCAAAACTGGTACTGGATTTATTTATTAGGCTTTCCCAAACCCAGTTTGGGAAAGACTATTGATATACTTCTTTTTCAAAATTTTTCTTCTCTATTTTTTTTTAGGCTTTCCCAAACCCAGTTTGGGAAAGACTATTGTTATTCTTCTTTTTCAAAATTTTTCTTCTCTATTTTTACCAAATTTGGCGCACTTATGTAATGTCATAACATCTAGTGAAATGCGGTATCGTCATATCTGTGAAAACGCGTGTTTTCAAAATATTCTGCCAAAACCTTCAAAATTTCACCATTTTTCGAATGTCTCAAAATTGTTTACAGTTATTTAGCTCAAATTTTCCACACATTTAGAGCATAAAATGATACACCACAATCACCACTCAGATCTTTCAACTTTAACCCCCCACTGGCCAAAAATGTTATGAATATAGAATTTTTCTTCAAAATTGACCAACTTCAAGGGCAAATTTCCCTAATAACAAGGTTGTTGTAACAATTATTTTGGTTTGGATAAATGCAACAATGATTGCGGAAGAAAGTTACTGTTTACTTTTTAATCTCAGATTTAACCCTCAAGCACAATGAGGGCAAGAATAAGAGTACCGTTTGAAAATGCCAAAATTAGCCATTTTTGGTTGCCTTTTCTATCATTTTGGAAAGGGTTAATTTCAAACACTTTCCATGTACATATTCACATTTGACTATCGAGCATATTTGCTGCTGTTAGTTTGGTTGTAAAGTTTAACCCTATCCCATTCTGGTTGCATAAGAGTAGGTACCGTCCAAAACATTTCCAATTTTTTCAGAATTTGTTAAGTTTAGGTGACGATTTACTCCATTTTTAGTTGCTTGAGCTCTGAATGTTTTCTGTAGCTGCTTGCAGCAGACAAAGTGTGACAAATTTTGTTCTATATGTTATTATTAAAAGTTTAATCCTTGGCAGATTTGAGACTTCCCATAAAGGTACTGTCGGAATATTTGTTATTTTCGCCAACTTCAAGAGCAAATTTTTCTAATTACAAGGTAGTTGTAACAATTATTTTGGTATGGCTAGATGTAACAATGATTATGGAAGAAAGTTACTGTTTACTTCTTAATCTCAGAGTTAACCCTCTAGCACAATGAGGGCGAGAATAAGAGTACTGTTTGAAAATGCCAAAATTAGCAATCTTTGGTTGCTTTTTTCTGTCATTTTGGAAAGGGTTCATTTCAAAAACTTTTCATGTACGTATTCACAATTGACTAACGAGCATTTTTGCTGTTGTTAGTTTGGTTGTAAAGTTTAACCCCATCCCATTCTGGTTGCATAAAAAAGTAGGTACCTTCCAAAAAACTCCAATTTCTGAGAATTTGGTAACTTTAGGTGGCAATTTACTCCATTTTTAATTGCTTGAGCTCTGAATTTTTTCTATAGCTGCTTGCAGCAGTCAAAGTATGACAAATTTTGTTCTATATGTTATTATTAAAAGTTTAATCCTTGGCAGATTTGAGACTTCCCATAAGGGTACTGTCGGAATAATTGTTATTTTCGCCAACGATTACATGCACTTTCTCAGCACTGGAGCCATATTGTCTCAAAACCTTTTCCATGAGAGGATTGGGCCTTCATCCAAAAACAATTTTGCTGTTATATATTTTATTCAAAGTTTTAACCTTCACCCAGTTTTCGGGCCTTGAATTTGAGTGCCCTAAAATTCTTCATAAATTTGGCTAATTTGGAGCTCACTTTTCTTCCATTTTTGAAAGGAATATCGAAAAATGATTTACATGTTCGTATTTACAATTGCCTACCGAGCATATTTGCTGTTGTAAGTCTAGTTGTAAAGTTTAACCCTATGCTCGTTCTGTTTGCATAAAGATAGGTGCAGTCCAAAAAAACTCTCGTTTTTCCGAATTTGGTAAGTTTAAGTGACGATTTACTCCATTCCTAATTGATTGAGCGCCGAACGTTTTCTATGGCTGTATGTAGCAGTCATAGTATGACAACTTTTGTTTTATATGTCATTATTAAAAGTTTAACCTTTGGCAGATTCGAGACTGCCCATATGAGTACGGTCGGAATAATTGATATTTTCATAAAATCACTGAATATTAATAAGCGTGCAGTGGTAGTTTGGAATAGAATATCCGAAAATGCTTTCGAAATTCGGATCCACAGTTCAATTCCAAGAATATTTTCTGTCATAAGGTTGCTGTAAAGTTTAACTCCATCCCTGTCCCAAATGCATAAAAATTGGTGCTGTCGAAAAAAAACTCTCATTTTTTCAGAATTCCGTAGGTATAAGTGACAATTTACTCCATTCCTAATTCATTGAGCGCTGAATGTTTTCAATGTCTGCATGCAGCAAGCATAGCATGACAACTTCTGTTTTATACGTTATGATCAATAGTTTAACCCTTGGTATATTTTGGAGTTCCCATGTGGATATAGTCGGAATAATTGTTATTTTCGTAAAATCAATCCCTGCATATATTGGTAAACGCGCAGTTGCCTTTCGGTGGTGCTACATGAAGCCGCAAATAGTTAAGGTTGAAAAGTTCATCAAATAGACAGATATAATGCCTAACTCAGCCGGTGACAGGTAAATAATGAATGGAAAAGTCGTTGAATTGAGAATAAAGTAGGGATGAATCGTGCCTTCGGTTTCCACCTGATCCACAGTATTTCCATGCGCGGCACTTGACAAAGATACTAAACTGTCGGGCAGGGACAGTAGAAAACATTCTGAGAATTTCAAGTTGCTGCCTTGCATGGTCGGGACATAATTGGAGTATATCCGACATTGTAACTGTTCAATTTGAATGTTAAATTAGCCAGATGACGGCTTTTTCTCCACCTGATCGAGTTGTCAGTTTCTGCCGGGACGGTCTAAAATAAGCAGTTTAACTCAAAACTTTCTGTCCCATATGAATGTGCGAATATTTGAAGCTGGACAGTGCATCAAATAGATGGAAATAATGCCAAACTCGACCGGTGATAGGTAAATAGTGAATGGAAATGGCATTGCATTGGGAATAGAGCAGGGACGAATCGTCCCCGCAGTTTCCATCCGATCCATGTTGTTCCCACATGCTCACGCCACTCGACAAAGATACTGTTCTGTCGAGCAGGGATAGTAGAACAAATGCTGAAGATTTCATGCATCTGCCTTCACTGGTCTGTTCGCCGTGTACTAAGGCATACTGCACGTCGATGGTGCGCATGTCTTCAACCAATCTAACCCTGCCTGTGCTACAGAGCGGAGGCACTATGTTGGGGAGCTGGCAGCTGCTCGTTATTGCTCGGTGGTTCTCTCTGGGTACTCCGGCTTGCGCCACCCATACAACTGTCACCGACATAATATGACCTTGGCTGTTAATGTGTCATTAAACCCTAATAAATAAATAAATAAATAAATAAATAAATAAATAAATAAATAAATAAATCCAGTACCAGTTTTGCTCGTACAAATATTACTACCGTCAGACAACATTCTTTTTCTGATTAATTTCGTACTTTTCTGTTCTCACCTTCCCTGAGTAGGATTGGTATATCTTTTCAATCTCAGATTTAACCCTCAAGCACAATGAGAGCGAGAATAAGAGTACCATTTGGAAATACCTAAATTATCCAACTTTGGTTACTCTCTACTATCATTTTGGAATGGGATAATTTGAGACACTTTGCTTTGCTATATGCAGAGATGTTTAATCAATAAATACGGCTTTAGTTATGTTCTGGGACTTAATGAAACGTGCTTTGGTCACTTAAAAATGGCACTGTCTGCAAAAAATGACTGAGTGAATACTCACTTGTCCAAAAACAAAAAGGAAAGAGCTCTTTGGGCTTTCCATAACTGCTTTCAAAAATCAATGGGGAACAAATTTTGTGTTATATGTTTTGGTGTTCCGTGTTATCCAACACCAGTTTGGCCGTTCAAATATGAATACCGCCAGGAAAGAAAGCACATTTTCTCAGTGGTAGACTGTTTGACTTCTATGATAGAGGTCCCAAGTTTGAACCTTATCTGGGACGACCCACGTAATGTCCTTGGGCAAGGCACTTTATCCCGGTTGCCAACATGGGGCACGATGATGCCATGTACTAAGGCGTTCTACATGTCAATGATGCACATGTCTTCAACCGCTGGTGCCCTGCATCAGCGGAGCTTGAACATAATTAGAATGTTGAGCTGACAGTTGCTCGTCAATACTCGGTGGTTCTCTCTGGGTCCTCGGACTTCCCCCACCCGTACAACTGTCACGGTCACGATTAGCCATTGTGGATAAGTATGAGGCCGTAAACACCAATAAATAAATACCGTCAGGGAAACCCTCTGGGAAATCCTTCTGTCAATAAATAGCAAAATAGTAATGTAATGCAAGAAATATTAACAAGCTGTTCAACATCCCTTTAATCAACTCATTTTGACTTGAACTGCACACATCACTGTGTATACTAGCTCTCTAGATGGTTTAAACCATATCAAATAAACAACTAATTAGTGTGTGACAGTAACTCATATTACATGAATTTCATTGTATCTGAAACAGATATGTTGGAAAAATTCTGAAATCATGGAGTAGGAAGCTTACCCTCGTTTGTTGACAAATCCCACACATTCACAAACAGATAGAATGATAGAGAATAAATTAATTATTGATATTAAAGGTCACTTTCAGCATCTACAGCTATATCATGACCATAATATAGGTATTTATTCAAGTCCAGGTATTCATTGCATAGGCGTACAGGGCTATTTTTTTTCGGAGGGGGGAGGGTGGGGGTTGAACCCTTTTACCCCGAAAAAGTTGAATCTGAGGAGGAAATGCCAAATGCGGGTATGGGAGAGGGAGGGGGGGGGGGGGTGTCTCCCACCACCCCCACCCCCCATTGAGTACCTGGAGAGAACCACCGAGCAATGGCAAGCGACTCAGGCTCCCCGACATACTAACTCCACAAAAGGAGGGTTAGCATTGGTTGAAGACAAGTGCACCCTCAAAGTACCCTTAGTACTCATCGCCACGTGGGAAATTAAATTGGGATGAAGTGTCTTGCTCAAGGGCACAATGTGGTTGCCACAGGCGGGATTCGAAGCGAGGACTTCTTTGATTGCAACAATCATCTCTACCTTCTGAGCCACCGCGCTCCCGTAATATGTAGTAATAGAACTCATTATATGTACTTGTGTGATTATAAATGAATAATATTTACGTGGATATGGTTCCACTGAATCAACTTGTACAGTATAATGGTCAGTTTACTTGCAACTTCTAAGTGATGAGATAGGAAAACAACATTTTGTGTGGAAAACCAAAATGTTTTGTGGTCATTTCTGGCAACTAAATTGTCCGAAATTTTCTGGCATATTGGCTGCAAAATCGGCTCCTTCCTGACTCAGGAGTGGGTTGGGGCACAGTCCTCCATGAAACTCCAGCCCGTACGCCCATAATTCATCTGTACTTATTTTTTTCAAAGTAGAAAGGACATCGCTTGTTTTGCTTTCTATGAAAATATTCTGTAATTATTGAAGAGCAAATTTTGTGTTAGATGCTTTGGTGTCCTGCTGTATCTCAAATATCTGTTTTGGTTGCATAAAAACTAGTAGCATCACAAAAACTTTGATTTCCACTAAATTTTCTGTTTTCAAAACTGATCGATAGTTTTGTGTACAATACAGTTTGCCTTTTCACATTACAAAGTCGGGAAAGCCTGTAATTTGTCCAGCAAATTGCAATTCTCTGGTTTTTATTTTTTTTTCCTCCCTGAATTTTGTCTGTTGAACTGCTCGAAAACAAGCTGTATGATTTTGACCAAATTTGGCACACTTTTCTAATGTCATAAAATCTAGTGAAATGCAGTATCGTCATATCTGTGAAAACGCGTATTTTCAAAATATTCTGCCCAAACCTTCAAAATTTCACCATTTTTCGAATGTCTCAAAATTGTTTACAGTTATTTCGCTCAAATATTCTACACATTTAGAGCATCATATGATACACCACAATCACCACTCAGATCTTTCAACTTTAACCCCCACTGACCAAAAATGACATGAATATAGAATTTTTCTTCAAAATTGACCAACTTCAAAGGCAAATTTCTCTAATAACAAGGTTGTTGTAACAATTATTTTGGTTTGGATAGATGCAACAATGATTGCGGAAGAAAGTTACTGTTTACTTTTTAATCTCAGATGTAACCCTCAAGCACAATGAGGGTGAGAATAAGAGTACCGTTTGAAAAGGCCAAAATTAGACAACTTTGGTTGCTTTTCCCATCATTTTGGAAAAGGTTAATTTCAAACACTTTTCATGTACGTATTCACAACTGACTACCGAGCATATTTGCTGTCGTTAGTTTGGTTGTAAAGTTTAACCCTATCCCATTCTGGTTGTATAAAAGTAGGTACCCTCCAAAAAAACTCCAATTTTTTCAGAATTTGGTAAGTTTAGGTGATGATTTACTCCATTTTTAATTGTTTGAGCTCTGAATGTTTTCTATAGCTGCTTGCAGCAGTCAAAGTATGACAAATTTTGTTCTATATGTTATTATTAAAAGTTTATCCCTTGGCAGATTTGAGACTTCCCATAAGGGTACTGTCGGAATATTTGTTATTTTCGCCAACGTTTACATGCACTTTCTCAGCACTGGAGCTGTATTGTCTCAAAACCGTTTCCATGAGAGGATTGCGCCATCATCCAAGAACAATTTTGCTGTTATATATTTTATTCAAAGTTTTAACCTTCACCCAGTTTTCGGGCCTTGAATTTGAGTGCCCTAAAATTCTTCATAAAATTGGCTAATTTGGAGCTCACTTTTCTTCAATTTTCGAAAGGAATAACGAAAAATGATTTACATGTTCGTATTTATAATTGCCTACCGAGCATATTTGCTGTTGTAAGTCTAGTTGTAAAGTTTAACCCTATGCTCGTTCTGTTTGCATAAAGATAGGTGCTGTCCAAAAAAACTATTGTTTTTCAGAATTTGGTAAGTTCAAGTGACGATTTACTCCATTCCTAATTGATTGAGCGCTGAACGTTTTCTATGGCTGTATGCAGTAGTCATAGTATGACAACTTTTGTTTTATATGTCATTATTAAAAGTTTAACCGTTGGCAGATTTGAGACTTCCCATATGGGTACCGTCGGAATAATTTTAATTTTCATAAAATCACTGAATATTGATAAGCGTGCAGTGGTAGTTTGGAATAGAATATCCGAAAATGCTTTCAAAATTCGGATTCACAGTTCAATTCCAAGAATGTTTTCTGTTATAAGGTTGCTGTAAAGTTTAACTCCATCCCTGTCTCAAATGCATAAAAATTGGTGCCGTCGAAAAAAAACTCTCATTTTTTTCAGAATTCCGTAGGTTTAAGTGACAATTTTCTCCATTCTAATTCATTGAGCACTGAATGTTTTCTATTCCTGCATGCAGCAAGCATAGCATGACAACTTCTGTTTTATACGTTATTATCAATAGTTTAACCCTTGGCATATTTAGGAGTTCCCATGTGGATATAGTCGGAATAATTGTTATTTTCGTAAAATCAATCCTTGAATATATTGGTAACCGTGCAGTGGCCTTTTGGTGGTGCTACATGAAGCCGCAAATAGTTAAGGTTGAAAAGTTCATCAAATAGACAGATATAATGCCTAACTCAGCCGGTGACAGGTAAATAATGAATGGAAAAGTCATTGAATTGAGAATAAAGTAGGGACGAATCGTGCCTTCGGTTCCCACCTGATCCACGGTATTTCCACGCCGAGCACTTGACAAAGATACTAAACTGTCGGGCAGGGACAGCAGAAAACATTCTGAGAATATCAAGTTGCTGCCTTGCATGGTCGGGACATAATTGGAGTGTATCCGACGTTGTAACTGTTCAATTTGAATGTTAAATTAGCCAGATGACGGCTTTTTCTCCACCGGATAATCCCACCTGCGGCAACCACATTGTGTCCTTGGGCAAGACACTTCATCTCCACTGCCCGCGTAGGGCACGGTTTACTAAGGCGTACTGCACGTCGATCGTGCACTTGTCTCCAACCAATGCTAACTCTGCTTGTGTGGAGTTCGTATGTTGGGGAGCTGACAGTTGCTCACCGTTGCATGGTGGTTCTCTCCGGGGTACTCCGGCTTCCTCCACCCATAAAACTGTTGCGGTCATGATTAGCCAGTGTGCATAAATATGTGACCTTAACCACCAATAAATAAATAAATAAATAAATTCTCCACCGGATCGAGTTGTTAGTTTCTGCCGGGAGGGTCTAAAATAAGCAGTTTACCTCAAAACTTTCTGTCCCATATGAATGTGTAAATATTTAAAGCTGGACAGTTCATCAAATAGACAGAAATAATGCCAAACTCGACTGGTGATAGGTAAATAGTGAATGGAAACGGCATTTCATTGGGAATAGAGTAGGGACGAATCGTCCCCGCAGTTTCCACGCGATCCACGTTGTTCCCACGCGGTCACGCCACTTGACAAAGATACTGTTCTGTCGAGCAGGGATAGTAGAACAAGTTCTGAAGATTTCGTGCATCTGCCTTCATTGGTCTAGACACTGTGTACTAAGGCATACTGCACGTCGATGGTGCGCATGTCTTCAACCAATCTAACCCTGCTTGTGCTACAGTGCGGAGGCACTATGTTGGGGAGCTGGCAGCTGCTCGTCATTGCTCGGTGGTTCTCTCTGGGTACTCCGGCTTGCGCCACCCATACAACTGTCACCGACATAATATGACCTTGGCTGTTAATGTGTCATTAAACCCTAATAAATAAATAAATAAATAAATAAATAAATAAATAAATAAATAAATAAATAAATCCAGTACCAGTTTTGCTCGTATAAATATTTGTACCATCAGACAAAATTCATTTTTGATTAATTTCGTACTTTTCTGTACTCATCTTCTCTGAGTAAGATTGGTAAATCTTTTCAATCTCAGATTTAACCCTCAAGCACAATGAGAGCGAGAATAAGAGTACCATTTGGAAATACCTAAATTATCCAACTTTGGTTACTCTCTACTACCATTTTAGAATGGGTTAATTTGAGACACTTTGCTTTGCTATATGCAGAGATGTTTAATCAATAAATCCGGCTTTAGTTATGTTCTGGGACTTAATGAAACATGTGCTTTGGTCACTTAAAAATAGCACTGTCTGCAAAAAATGACTGAGTGAATACTCACTTGTCCAAAAACAAAAAGGAAAGAGCTCTTTGAACTTTCCATAACTGCTTTCAAAAATCAATGGGGAACAAATTTTGTGTTATATGTTTTGGTGTTCCGTGTTATCCAACCCCTGTTTGGCCGTACAAATATGAATACCGCCAGGAAAGAAAGCACATTTTCTCAGTGATAGACTGTTTGACTTCTATGATAGAGGTCCCGAGTTTGATCCCTGTCTGGGACGACCCACGTAATGTCCTTGGGCAAGGCACTTTATCCCGGTTGCCAACATGGGGGCACAATGATGCCATGTACTAAGACGTTCTGCATGTCAATGGTGCACATGTCTTCAACCACTAGTACCCTTCTTCGGCAGAGCTTGAACATAATTAGGATGTTGGGCTGACAGTTGCTCATCGATGCTCGGTGGTTCTCTCTGGGTCCTCCGAATTTCCCCACCCGTAAAACTGTCACGGTCACTATTAGCCATTGTGGATAAGTATGTGACCGTAAACACCAATAAATAAATACCGTCAGGCAGGGACCAGCCTAGGGGGGAATTTTAGGGAGACTTCAAGTCTCCCTCTTGAAAAAATAGGGAGACTGCAGAGTCATGTAGGGAGACTTCATAGGCAAGTGGGGAAAATTAAGAATATTCATGTACCACCCCCACCGCCCCTTCATATTTTCAATTTATTGTCCTCCATTAACGTACAAATAATCCAGGTCCAGTTGTCTATGATGCATCTGTGCCAGGTTAAAAAATCACAATGTAATTATTGACTGAAAGTCCCCCACTCTACCTTCTCCTTCATGACCCCTCACCTCTTCTTCGGGCCAATCCCCCATCACCCTCCTGTAGTTGCCTTTCAACAAAGTCTACTAATCTAATAATTTCCGAAGTCTGAAAGTGTGAAAAGGACCAGATGTAAGAAGGTTGCTTGGGAGGTACTTTGTTAGTTAATAAACAAAATACATTCTGGGGTCGAGTATTTTGTAAAAGAAATGTCATTCCGCATCATTTTTATGGCATTCCGGTGTCATTCCGCGTCATTTCATGTCATTCCAATGTTTAGGAGGACCCCTTTTCAAGATCGTCCACATGCACACTTGTGTCCTGTACAAAGCTTTTCTTGACATCACTAAAGCTTTTTTTCATGTGTTTCAATTCCATTCGTGTTTTTCTGGGAATAGACAGCCCAACAGTTAACAGTCGTCAGCAAATCGAAATGAAAATAATGTGTTATAAAATACGTCCGTTGTGTATACATTTTCGGCATCCTAAGCGACGTAACCTACTTTCAAACTGGGTTGTTTTGTTGAGTCGCGTAAGTCACCTATGTTCGTTTCGACACTTGAAACTCCGACTGGAACGCAACAAAATAGAAATAAAAAAATCCGCCAAAAGCGACAATGGACAATTGCTTGTCGTGTGATTTCAAATAAATGGACGTTTATTTGATGAATTAAAATGCCTATTTATCACACTCGAGCACATTAGATTTTTGAAAATACTCGTTTTCATGTAAACCTCGCATCACTCAGTTCAGCCTTTTCTCATTTTGGCCAATTTTTAGAGGGCGACTTGTAATCGCCCCGACTATTTTTCTAGGCGACTTTGGGCTTAGAAGGGCGACTTAATTGCCCTAGTCGCCCTCACGGCTGGTCCGTGCCGTCAGGGAAACCCTCTGTGAAATCCTTCTGTCAATAAATAACAAAATAGTAATGTAAAGCAAGAAATATTAACAAGCTGTTCAACATCCCTTTAATCAACTCATTTTGACTTGAACTGTACCCATCACTGTGTATACTAGCTCTCTAGATGATTTAAACCATATCAATTAAACAACTAATTTGTGTGTGACAGTAACTCATATTACATGTATTTCATTGTATCTGAAACAGATATGTTGGAAAAATTGTGAAATCATGGAGTAGAAAGCTTACCCTCGTTTGTTGACAAATCCCACACATTCACAAACAGACAAAATGATAGAGAATCAATTAATTATTGATATTTAAGGTCACTTTCAGCATCTACAGCTATGTCATGACAATAATATAGGTATTTATTCAAGTCCAGGTATTCATTGCATAGGCGTACAGGGCTATTTTTCATGGGGTGGGGGGGGGGGGGGATGAACCCTTTTAGCCCGAAAAAGTTGAATCTCAGGAGGAAATGCCAAATGTGGGTATGGAGGGAGGAGGGGGGGCTCCCTCCCATTGAGTACCTGGAGAGAACCACCAAGCAATGGCAAGCGACTCAGACTCCCCAACATAATAACTCCACAAAAGCAGGTTTAGCATTGGTTGAAGACTAGTGCACCCTCAAAATACCCTTAGTACACATCGCCATCATGAAACCCAGTTTGGGAAAGACTATTGTTATTTTTCTTTTTCAAAATTTTTCTTCTCTATTTTTTTAGGCTTTCCCAAACCCAGTTTGGGAAAGACTATTGTTATTCTTCTTTTTCAAAATTTTTCTTCTCTATTTTTTTTTTTTTTTTAGGCTTTCCCAAACCCAGTTTGGGAAAGACTATTGTTATTCTTCTTTTTCAAAATTTTTCTTCTCTATTTTTTTTTTTTTGCTCCCTGAATTTTATCTGTTGAACGGCTCGAAAACAAGCTGTACGATTTTGACCAAATTTGGCACACTTATGTAATGTCATTAGATCTAGTGAAATGCGGTATCGTCATATCTGTGAAAACGCGTGTTTTCAAAATATTCTGCCAAAACCTTCAAAATTTCACCATTTTTCGAATGTCTCAAAATTGTTTACAGTTATTTAGCTCAAATTTTCCACACATTTAGAGCATAATATGATACAGCACAATCACCACTCAGATCTTTCAACTTTAACCCCCACTGGCCAAAAATGACATGAATATAGAATTTTTCTTCAAAATTGACCAATTTCAAGGGCAAATGTCTCTAATAACAAGGTTGTTGTAACAATTATTTTGGTTTGGATAGATGCAACAATGATTGCGGAAGAAAGTTACTGTTTACATTTTAATCTCAGATTTAAAGCCCAAGCACAATGAGGGTGAGAATAAGAGTACCGTTTGAAAATGCCAAAATTAGCCAAATTTGGTTGCTTTTTACATCATTTTGGAAAGGGGTTAATTTCAAACACTTTTCATGTATGTATTCACAATTGACTACCGAGCATATTTGCTGTTGTAAGTTTAGTTCTAAAGTTTAACCCTATCCCATTCTGGTTGCATAAAAGTAGGTACCATCCAAAAAAACTCCAATTTTTTCAGAATTTGGTAAGTTTAGGTGACGATTTACTCCATTTTTAATTGCTTGAGCTCCGAATGTTTTCTATAGCTGTTTGCAGCAGTCAAAGTATGACAAATTTTGTTCTATATGTTATTATTAAAAGTTTAACCCTTGGCAGATTTGAGACTTCCCATAAGGGTACTGTCAGAATATTTGTTATTTTCGCCAACTTCAAGAGCAATTTTTTTTTAATTACAAGGTAGTTGTAATAATTATTTTGGTATGGCTAGATGCAACAATGATTGTGGAAGAAAGTTACTGTTTACTTTTTAATCTCAGATTTAACCCTCTAGCACAATGAGGGCAAGAATAAGAGTACCGTTTGAAAATGCCAAAATTAGCCATTTTTGGTTGCCTTTTCTATCATTTTGGAAAGGGTTAATTTCAAACACTTTTCATGTACGTATTCACAATTGACTATCAAGCATATTTGCTGTTGTTAGTTTGGTTGTAAAGTTTAACCCCATCCCATTCTGGTTGCATAAATGTAGGTAGAATCCAAATAAATTCCAATTTTTTCAGAATTTGGTAAATTTAGGTGGCAATTTACTCCATTTTTAATTGCTTGAGCTCTGAATGTTTTCAAAAGCTGCTTGCAGCAGTCTAAGTATGACAAATTTTGTTCTATATGTTATTATTAAAAGTTTAACCCCTGGCAGATTTGAGACTTCCCATAAGGGTACCGTCAGAATAATTGTTATTTTCGCCAACGTTAACATGCACTTTCTCAGCACTGGAGCCATATTGTCTCAAAACTGTTTCCATGAGAGGATTGGGCCTTCATCCAAGAACAATTTTGCTGTTATATATTTTATTCAAAGTTTTAACCTTCATCCAGTTTTCGGGCCTTGAATTTGAGTGCTCTAAAATTCTTCATAAAATTGGCTAATTTGGAGCTCACTTTTCTTCCATTTTCGAAAGGAATATCGAGAATTTCAGGTTGCTGCTTTGCATGATCGGGACATAATTGGAATATATCCGCCATTGTATCTGTCGGATATATTCCAATTATGTCCCGATCACTTCACCCTGACTCTCCGCATGAGGGCACTATGATGCCGTGTACTAAGGCATACTGCACGTTGATGGTGCGCATGTCTTCACCCAATCTTACCCTGCCTGTGCTACAGTGCGGAGGCACTATGTTGGGGAGCTGGCAGCTGCACGTCATTGCTCGGTGGTTCTCTCTGGGTACTCCAGCTTCCTCCACCCATACAACTGTCACCGACATAATATGACCTTGGCTGTTAATGTGTCGTTAAAACCTAATAAATAAATCCAGTACCAGTTCTGCTCGTACAAATATTAGTACCGTCAGACAAAATTCATATTTTTATACTGTACCAATGACCTAGACATAGCTGGTGCTAATTCTAAAAAATCTAGGGCCAAACACAAATTTTGCCCCAATTCCCCAAAATTTGCATCTAAAACCGAAAAAATCATGTCCTAAATGGTCCTCCATACTTTTCCTCCACTGCGTATGCGCATTGTCAAGGAGGTCTCGAAATTGGCGCCAATTATCATTCTTTGTTTGGCCCTTCATCAGTTCACATCTGACTGATATTTGTGCTTGTAAATCTCAGTTTGAATGATGCCAGACACATAAATATTAGAGAAATGGTGAATCTAAAGAGGAAATAGAAGGAGGAGAGGAAAAATGAGTGGCAGGAAATATTCAGGGCTGTAACTTAAAATTTTTTTACGAAATTATGTTATGTTGCCCAATTTCGAGGCATGGGCCTGTTGTTGTCATTCTGGCTATAAGTTACACTGCTTGTTCAGTGTTTCCTCTCTCCCTTTCCTTTAATTTCCCCCCTTGCTATTCTCCCATGCTTTTGGCATATTTTTTGTAATATTATTACTAAAATTTTTTTGGAGTTTTAGCTGGGTAACAGAATGAATTCTGTTCTTTTCCCCATGTTTACGTCCTCACCCATGGGTGTTTAGGCGTAGTGTTCTGCATCTACCATCTGATGTTCTGCAGTTTCTTCCCTGGAAGTCTCTGTTTTGCATCAGATAGTGTTGTTATTGGTAACTGATTTTGGGCCATGTTTATCAGTGCCTGGAGTCATGTTTCTGGTGTTTACACACTTCTTGTTTACATTGACAATGGTTTCTGTTGTGAGGGATTTCTTGTTAGCTTAATCAAAACAAGATACATTATTATTATACATAAGTGTTGCATTAATTTTTTTGTAATATTTTAAAAATTTTTGTCCACACTTAGGCTTTTTTGGGATCCATTGGGGCTCAACGTTACTTTCAGAAACTTGGGCTTTTCTGAAAAAATATTTTTTCCAAAAATTTTTTTGATTTTATTATTTTTTCTATGTTAATGGATCATGTTATTATGTATCTTTGTTTTCAGGGGTTGGTGCGAGTACTAGGACATTTTGTGTTCTTTTCACAATGAAAGGATATTGTTCAAATTGTAATAAGAGGAAATCTTCCTCTGACTTTCATAATCATTGTATTAATTGTAGTCAGTGTACTTGCACTAACTCCTGTTCAGTATGTGTCAATTGGGATGACAAACATTGGAAACGGGTGTCACGGTATGTTGTTAGCGGGGAAAAGGCCATGCCGGTCCTTTCTCCGCAGGGTCACTCTAGTTTATCAATCTCTATTTCAGAGGAACAAGAACAGGGTGATGTTTCCGTGATGTCTTCCAAAAGTGTGCCTCCGTCGTCACAGTTAAATGAAGAGCTAGCGGCAAAAGTGCTCATGGAAATACATCAATTGCCTAAGAGGTCCCTAGTAGGATCGACGGCATTGGCGTCCGCTAGCTCGCGCGGTGTAGCGACCATTCATCGAATGGCTCGGCAGCCGGGTTCATCCGTTGCGGTCCAGGAAGGAGATTTGGGTGATGCGAGCACTATAATAAGACAAAGTGCACACCCAGTGACGACGGATCAGAGGAGAGAACAGAGGAAGCCTATATACCGGTTCCTAGCTCGTCCAGGTCCATCCGGGCTGCGAGCGAGAGAGGTCCCTCTCTCGTACAACAACATCTGGGACCAGATGTTGTGGTACAAAACGTTTTGCATTCGGAGCATACGTCCGCCGCTCGGGACGCTCCGTTATATAGACAGTCCGGAGAGACTGTCGATAAGGCTTCCTCATCCTCATGGCAGCGCACACGACCGCACCTTGGCTATGTGACCACGGATATCCAGCCAGCTTCGCCGATCAGGGATTCCACGGCGACCAGGTCACGCCATCCGGTAACCAGGAACACGAGGCCTGTAGACTCCGGATGTTCGCATAAAAGAAGTATGCAGGAGTCAACGTACACGGAGCTTCCAGCGGCAAAGCAACGTAAGACCGCTACTCCACAGGCCTCAGTGACGGACGTGCTATCCCAAATAGCACAACTTATTGCAGCATCCCAGCAAACGACAGAATCTCTGCAGGATCAGGAATTATCCGACGACGCTGGGTCGGTACGCTCTGCCGAAGCTTCGGGTACGGACGACCGAGAACTTCATAGGGTCCGACAGGATGGCGAAAGGGATTCGGAGGATTTGGAGCTTTCCCTTTCGGAACAACGTAAAGCTGCCGTAGATTTTATATGGCATTATCTTCCAGAGGTTGTTCCGTCGGACCAGAATGCTGCGATGCCGGATAAGAGACTGATAGCGTCATTGGACACAGAATTTTTTGATCGGTACAGGGACATTGTCCCTGAGTTTCCGACACAGTCCATTAAGGTCACAAGAACATTCGAATTATTGACCGACGCTATTTGTAAGCTTGCTACCAAAACGGGCAGGTCTGGTTTCTTATCCGCAAATGCCCTAAATCTGCCTTTCATCAATTCAAGGAATAAATTCGAAACGGCAGGACAGGGCATACCGAGAGTTCCTCTGCATCTAGACGACGAGGCTGAAGACTTGGAATTGTCTATACCGTCGTCTATGTCAATTCCAACCACGACGTTGGAAATGACAATAATGTCTAACAGAGTTAATTTTGACCTTTATCATATGCAGATCACCTTACTAAGGCGTTATCATTACGTCTTCAAGGGAAAGAATTCCAGGATATACAATCCTCATTAAGACTTCTTTCAAGGGCAGTAGCTTATTCCACGTATAACTCTGCCCTTTCAGTGGCAAACCTGGAGTTGGTTAGACGTGACGCAGCCCTAGCTACATCCACGCGCATGGATGGTAAGGTGAAGAACTCTCTCAGAGTCGCTTCGGTCTCCGGAGAGCTTTTCCTCGACGGCAAGCTTTCAGCAATCTATGATAAGATAACTAAGAAAGCTTCGGATTCTCTGCTATTCAAATCCGCTTCCAAAAAGCCGGATACAGCAGAAAAGAGTAAGACAGGCACTTCTGGGACAAGTACGCCCAAGAGAAGTTCCTATAGAGGTTCCTATGCGCCCTCTAGGTCTTATTCTAGAGACCGTCAAGGCAGCGACTCTTGTGGGGGATGTTATTCTGGCCGAGATTACCGGTCAGACGTCCCTAGGTCGACGGGGCGAGGTGCGTGTCGCGGAGGACGTAGTTTCTCTTTCCGCAAGCCTCGCAGGTCCAGGAGGTGATGGTTTGAACCTCTATCGTGTTCCGGTAGGCGGAAGATTATCGAGTTTTATAAACGATTGGGCATCAATTACGGACGACCCCTGGGTTCGAGGGGTAATTTCGGAAGGACTAAGAATATCCTTCAAACGAAAGCCTCCATTAACTCGAAGTCCAAAATGGACTCAGCTTCCGTCAAATCCCCAGAAAAGAGACGCTCTTTTATCAGAAGTACAGTCTCTTCTGAAGAAGAACGCGGTAGAGGTCGTAGAAGACCAGAAATCACTGGGTTTCTACAGCCATCTGTTTCTCGTTCCGAAACCAGACGGCTCGTTCTGTCCAGTCATAGATCTGAGCTGGATAAACAAGCTGATCGTCGCTCCGAAGTTCTATATGGAGACAATTCGATCAGTCAGAGCGACTATTCGGGTGAACGACTATGCTACAAGCATAGATCTCAAGGATGCGTACTTTCACGTCATGGTACATCTGACATTCAGAAAGTATCTACGCTTCGCAGTCCTAGAAGTTGTATATCAGTTCCGAGCGATGTGCTTCGGTTTGAACCTAGTGCCCTGGGCTTTCACTCAAATAATGAACTCGGTAATGATATATTTCCGAGCTCATTCGTCTGCGGTAACGTCGGCCTACCTGGACGACATTCTTCAGAGGTACGGCAACGAGTTAATGCTTCAGAACGATGTGCAGAATCTGCTTCTATTACTCCGACATCTCGGTTTTATAATAAATGAGGAGAAGTTGGATCTGGTGCCGTCCAAGTCATTCACTCATCTGGGAATGAGCTTCGAGACGCACAACAGTCTCGTTCATCTGCCGTTAACCAGAGCGAAATTAATCAGTTGTTACGCTCGCTATTGTCTTCACTCAGACAAAGTCACAGCGAGAGAGTTCATGAGACTGATAGGTCTGTGCGGAGCCGCTGCGGAACGCACTCGTCCTCTCCAAATTTTCTTGACTCAGAATTGGAGTGTAAAGATTCATTCGCTCGATATAGACGTTCTCGTGTCAATTCAAGTGAAACAAGAGATTCAGACTTGGGCAAACATTCAGTGGTTGACTCAGGGAGTCCCACTGCAGTTGCTGGATCCGAGTTTTACGATTATGACGGATGCCAGTAAAACAGGTTGGGGTGCAACATTGATCCCAACGGATTCGAAGTGCCAGGGTCTTTGGGATCCGCAGTTTCTAGGCAAGCACATAAACATCAAGGAAATGATGTCAATTTGGCTTGCACTACATCATTGGATGAACATTATTCAGAAAGCACATGTCCAAATCCTGTCCAACAATAAGACAGTAGTAGCGTATATTCGGAACCAGGGAGGCGCTCATTCCGTTCCGTTATTCAATTTAACAGAAAGAATACCTTCTGTTTGTTCTAGAACACCAGGTTCTACTTTCGGTCCGTCATATTCCGGGTCGTCTGAATGTATTAGCAGACTCCCTTTCACGGAAGGGTCGCTTGTTGCCATCAGAATGGACTCTCAACAAACAGGTATTCAATCAGATTTGCTACCAATGGGAGCGGCCAATGATAGACTTATTTGCGACACAGCTCAACAATCAGTTGCAGACGTATGTGTCTCCATGTCCAGATCCCCGAGCATATGCAGTAGACGCTCTATCGATCTCGTGGGACGGAATGATAGGATATGCGTATCCTCCAGCTCCGTTGATTCAGCAGATATTGCTAAAGATAAAACAATCTCAATGCAAAATTCTATTGGTAGCATCTCTGTCTCCACAGAGACCGTGGACAAATCTACTCAGGTGTCTGCTGTGGGACTTACCGCGGAAGCTTCCTCCACGAGAGGATTTTCTTTCGCAGGGGAAATCACGTCAACTACATCACAACCCGCAAGGTCTCAACCTTCACATATTTCTTTTCAACCTACTCACAATTGTTTACAATTGGCTGTAACATAAGTGCAAGCCCTACTTCGGAACTAACTCAAGCTTTTAGAATCTTTTCCAAACGAGTTGGAAAAGTACTAGAGTGCAAAAGCACGAAAAAGATCGAAAAAAAAAGGGTCGAGCGAGACCAGCGCTCGAAATTACAGGTACTCTCTCTGCACACCTCTTGCGTTTACTGAGCGCATGCGCAACAACCGTGACGTCAATTCCTTTATTTTCCGCCATTGTACATGGTCGGAAATTTTTGTGACTTGTGCTAATTATGCTATGTATTCTTCGTGAACAACTTATTCTTCATATTTAGTGTGCTTCTGGATTGTATCCTTTTATCAAGCTACCAAATTATTATTATTATTTAATGTTAATTTGTATTTTTATTGCTGTTCTCTTCACACTTTATCTTGTCTTTCCCCCACGTGTGAACACGACCTTAGTACTGTTTTCCATTGGCGGGAAGCTTGATTATTGTTTTGATATCATGCCCAAGACTATTCCTTGTACCTCTTGTTTGCAGGTGAAACATGTGGACGATTCTCATGCCACATGTGTCACTTGCAACAATTGCACTCAGGCCCAATCATGTGGCATCTGTGGGGTTTGGTCCTCTAAATTTTGGGCTTCTGTGAACAAGGTGGTTCTTTCCAGAGCTAGAACCCCTCGTTCTCGGGGTAAGGGTAGCTGTGCCGTAGCAGACATTTCTGCTGGTGCACGTGGTGACTCTGTCACACAGGATTCGGATCTGACTTCTGTGGCGAGTTCCTCTGCAACTGTTGGCGGTGTTAGTTCAGTGATACCTGACGAGGAGACCGTGGTCTCTTTGTCTTCTGATGTCACTATTGAGGCGTCTGTTTTTGTTGAGAGCTTTTCCGAGGTCAGCTCGGTAACCCTCTCCGATCTGCCTCCTACACCGTCGACCGTTGTTGAGGAGGTTGCTACTCCAGATCCTATTCTGTCTGATGGTGGCTCTTCCATCTCCTCTGGCGATGGTCTACAGTCTCGGGGGACTGAGGCTGTATCTGCTGGTGTGTCTGTGTGTTCTCAGCCTCCCCCAGCCTTGTGGCGGGGCTGTGCGGGTTTGCTGTCTGCTCCGTCTCATCTGGCTAGGTTTGCTCCTAGTCGGTTGAGCCGGCCGGTCGCTTCGGCAGCGATTCCTCGTCCCTCGAGTGAATCGTTTATTGTTCCACCTTCGCCTACTAGTGTGCCGCCTAGCGGGATGGTGTTGGGACGTTGGCATCCAGGGCCTGCTGTTCGGCAGCGGTCAGTGACAGCCCCTGTTAGCTGTCACTCTCGGAACCTTCCTCCGGTGATTCCTCACTGTGTTCCGAGTCTGGGTGTCAATCGATGCTTGCCGTCGGTCTCAGAGGATAGGCAGTTGGGGCCGTCTGCTGCGCAGAGGCCAATGACAGGTTCCTGTCATTCTTGGGATAATCCTCCGGTGTCTTCTCACCGTGTCCTAGGTCCAGCTACCGATTGACTTGCGCCGTCGGTCTCTTTAGAGGATTTGCAGGCAGGGCCTTCTGTTTCGCAGAGGTCAGTGATGGCCCCTGGGCGTCACAATCGGGACTATCCTCCGGTGTCTTCTCACCGTGCTCCTATTCTGTCTGCTGATCGACGTTCGCCGTCAGTCTCTTCTGAGGATTTGGGTTCTTCTACCAGAAGGGTCCATTGGGAGGACACTCCGTCGGGCGATTCTGCTGCGACGGATTCTCAGGGTGACCTGCGCCAGGCCGTTTTGGCGCTCACCCGGTTGCTTTCTGGCAACCCTCAAGTTGGCCTCCCTGTGCCTCCTGAGGCACAACCTCCTTTGGTCGGTCGCCGAGATGTCTCGCCTGGCCCCTTGGATACTGCACAGTATTCACAGGAGGTTTCTGCTGGTCAGCCTGAGTTGGGCTACGTCTCCTCTGCTACGGAGGATGACGAGTATCTTGAAGGTGATGGGCCCCCCTCGTCGCTCTTGGGGCAGGCTTTGGATTTCGTCTTTGGCTTATTGCCGGATGTTCAACCTTCCGACCAGCCTTCTGTGACCGTCCGGCCGCGGTCCACTGTGGAGCGCCGTAACCCTGTTGAGCCTTCTAGCTCCGGGGCTTTGCGTCCTCTGCAATCGGCTCAGGTGGTTGAGTCCTTCCAGGGCTTAGACGCCAAAATGCATTCTAAGGTCCTCAAGAGTTCCTTCTTTTCTAGAGCTGATGCCTTTCTGCCTCCATCGCGGTTTCGTGTGTACGATTCCGTCTCTCCACCAGTCTTCCAAGGGATGACTACTGTGGATGAGGATTCTTCTTCCCTCGGGTTGACTAAGCCTAAGTCGGCAGTTCTCCCGATGTCGGTAGTTGAGTCTGTGGTGGGCCTGTCCCGAGAGATGCTGGGTATGTTATCTCTCGCGGACCATGTCGTCGCTGCTCTGGCTGAATATTTTCCACCAGGGGAGTTTGATGACGCTCAGGCGCCTTTTCGCGTTTTATCACAGGCTCTTATGAACTTGACTCACGCTCACGCCTGTAACACGGCTAATTTGGAGCTGGCACGCCGGGATGTGGTTTTGGATTCTTTACCATCCCTTCCTTCTGAGCAACGTGCTGTTCTGAGGTCTGCCTCTTTGGTGGGACCTCAGTTGTTCCATGGTTCCGTGGAAGCTGTTCGTGGCAAAGTTCTTCGTCATTCGAAGGACCAGCTTTTGCTGAGACAGCTTGACCCACCTGCTGCTGCGGGTGGGGGTCGTTCCAGGCCCGCCAAGCGTGCTGCTGCGTCTGCCTCGTCGGCGACGTCGGCTATGCCTTCGGCTCCATCTGCTCCTTCTGCTCATAAGAAGCGCCGACGTGGCCAGGCCCGTTGGCAGCCTCAGGCTGGAAAGTATCAGGACTCTGTCACTTCCCGAGGTGGTTTCTCCTCTCGGGGGCCTCGTCGAGGCCGCAAGTGAAGGTTCTCACCTCGATTCGCCTCCAGTCGGGGGAAGGCTGTCGCTGTTTTACGACAGTTGGACAGAGATAACGTCGGACTCTTGGGTCCTCGACATCATTCAATCCGGTCTGCGACTGTCCTTCCATCGGCACCCCAGTTTATCTCGGGTGCCCCTTCCGACTCAGGTCCCTTCAGATTCTCTGCGTCGGGACCTTCTGGTGCAGGAGACCGACAATCTCCCCACCAAAGGGGCGATCGAGGTGGTCAGGAACACCCTTTCACCGGGGTTTTACTCGAGACTTTTCTTGGTGCCGAAGAAAAACGGTCATCGATCTGAGTACCCTGAACGAGTACATAATTGCTCCTCGTTTCAGTATGGAGACTTTCCGGTCGGTTCGACGTTCAGTTCATCAGGGCGATTTTGCAGCCAGTATCGACCTGAAGGATGCCTACTTCCATGTACCCATTCATCTGGCGTCACGGAAATACCTTCGGTTCTCATTTCGGGATCGAGTTTTTCAATTCAGAGCTCTCCCGTTCGGTTTGAACCTGGCTCCTTGGGCCTTCACCCAACTGATGTCACATGTGCTTGCTTTCCACCGCACTCAGTCGGCAGTGACTTCGTCAGCCTACCTAGACGACATCCTCCAACGGCACCACGATGCTGCTGTTCTGGAGTTCGATGTCCGGCAGTTTCTTTGCCTGCTAGCGTCGCTGGGTTTCAGAGTCAATCGCGAGAAGTCGGATCTTCTTCCTTCTCAGCGATTCCGTCATTTGGGGATGGATTTCGACACTCTTCACAATGTAGTGTCGGTCCCCCAGGCTCAGGCTACGATTCTTTCTGCCTTGACTCGGGACCTGCTTCAATCTTCCTCGGTCTCGGCCAGGACATTCCTTCGGATGCTGGGCCTTTGCGGTTCAGTGACAGATCTCATTCCACTTGGTTGCTTGTTTGTCTGACCTCTCCAACACTTCCTGTTGGATCATTGGCATCCAAATGTAGATCTGCTGGACCTGGAACTCACTATTCCTCGGTCTCTGCTTTGTCACCTCCGCCCTTGGGCAGATATTCCCTGGCTGACACAGGGTGTTCCGTTGGATCTTCCTTTGGCCGATCGCATCCTTACTGCGGATGCCAGCGATCGGGGCTGGGGTGCGACGTTGGATCCTCTCGGTCTGTCTACTCACGGAGAGTGGGACAGCGAGCAGGTGGGCCTTCATATCAACCAGAAGGAGCTCCTTGCTCTTCTGTTGAGTTTTCGGCTTTGGATCCCTCATCTGTCGGACCATGTTGTCCTACTTCTTTCGGACAATTCGACAGTAGTGGCCTACATACGGAATCAGGGAGGCACACATTCGATTCCCATGTATCGGCTGTCTCGGGATCTTCTTCTGTTGGCGCGGGATGTGAACGCTCGGGTGTCCATTCGACACATTCCCGGGCGTCTCAACGTCCTAGCAGACTCCCTGTCCCCACACGACAGTGTCCTTCCAACCGAATGGATGCTACATCGGTCGGTGTTTCAGGCGATTTGCGAGCAGTGGGGTCGTCCTCAGGTCGACCTTTTCGCTACTCGCTGGAGTCATCAGGTAGAGACTTTTGTCTCCCCTTGTCCAGATCCTCTGGCATTTGCAGTAGACGCTCTGTCTCTGGACTGGACAGGTTGGGTGGGCTATGCCTTTCCTCCTGCACCGATTCTCAAGTTTTAGTGAAGATTCGTGCTTGCAGTTGCAGGATCATTCTGATCACACCACTGTCTCCACAGAGGGTGTGGATCAATCTGCTGCGGCCTCTATTGGCCGATCGACCGATTCCTCTACCTCTACGTCGCGATCTTCTTTCACAGGGTCGTCCCAGGAAGTATCACAACAACCTGGCGAGCCTGTCCCTTCATGCCTGTCTTTTATCAGGTCCAGTCTCCGACGTAGAGGTTTTTCGAGACGATCAGTGGAGTGCATTTCTGCATCGCGGCGACCTTCCACTGGAATGACTTGTGCCGCCAAGTGGAAGGTTTTCTGCCGCTGGTGTTCAGATCACAATGTGAATTACCGTGATCCGTCAATCGCTCAAATTGCGGATTTTCTGGTTTTTCTTTTTGACTCCAAGGGCCTCCAGCCTATTATGATTAAGGGCTGTCGGTCTATGCTGTCTGATACTTTCTCTTATGTGGGAAAGCGGTGTATCGGTCGTAATCTTTTCCTCTCCAAACTTATTCGGCACTTTTCTTTGAAGAGGCCTCGAGTTTTGCGTCTTACACCCAAGTGGAACTTGGCATGGGTGTTGCACTGTTTGGAGGGGGCGCCATTCGAGCCTTTATCTGAGACCGACATGCGTTTTCTCACCTATAAGACGGCTTTTCTTCTAGCGTTTGCTTCTGCTCGTCGAGTCAGTGAGCTTCATGCGCTATCTGTTGATTCTGCCTTCTTCCGAAATGAGGCTAACAGTGTCACATTCACTACTGATTGCTCTTTTCTGGCTAAGAATCAACTCCCCGATTCGGTACCTCCTCCCATCTGCATTTGGGCTCTCCCTGCTGTAAATGGACGGAGGCCTCTTCTTTGTCCTGTTCGTGCGGTCAAGACTTACATTACTCACACTCAGTTCATTAGGAGGGGTCGGAAGAGATTCTTTCTGTCTCTCATTCCTAAGAGGCAGTCTATCTCTTCCCATTCTATTTCCAGGTGGATCTGTCTTGCAATCAAGCTGGCTTATTCTCGCTTGTCTGCATCGGATCTTGTTTCGAACCGGCTTAATGCTCACGAGGTTCGTGCCATTTCTACATCCTGGGCGTTCTCCAATTCTGTTTCGCTCCGTGATGTTATGAATGCGGCTTACTGGAGGAATGCTTCTACCTTCTCCTCCTTTTATCTCCACCACCTTCAGCAGCAATCTGAGGACCTTTATTCTTTAGGCCCTCTCGTTGCTGCTCAGGCTGTTGAGCACCCTCGTTAAAATTGTTTTTGTCGAGGTTGCGCTTCACTCAGCCTTGTTCTTTTCAGGTGCCTTCTCTCTATCTTCATTACAGGTTTTCATTTTTGTTCTCTGCCATCCTTGCTTTCGTTCTGCTACTCTTGTTGGTATTGGTTATGTGATTCACATCCTCCTATTGTTTATTCAGCCAATTGTAAACAATTGTGAGTAGGTTGAAAAGAAATTAAAATTTTTTAGTAAATTTTGTTTCTTAACATACCTACCACAATTGTTTACCGGAGACCCACCCTCCTTGGGGATATCTTTGATATCGATGCCTCCCCGCTAAATCACAAACTTCTCGTTGGCGGAAATACGGAATTGACGTCACGGTTGTTGCGCATGTGCTTGGTAAACGCAAGAGGTGTGCAGAGAGAGTACCTGTAATTTCGAGCGCTGGTCTCGCTCGACCCTTTTTTTTTCGATCTTTTTCGTGCTTTTGCACTCTAGTACTTTTCCAACTCGTTTGGAAAAGATTCTAAAAGCGTGAGTTAGTTCCGAAGTAGGGCTTGCACTTATGTTACAGCCAATTGTAAACAATTGTGGTAGGTATGTTAAGAAAGAAAATTTACTAAAAAATTTTAATTTCCGTTGTGCGGTCCTTCTTGCACGGCAAGCATTTTACAGGACGAGCAGTGGACGCAATTACTAACTGTAGGAGGACCTCCTCTTCGCTAAACTATGCGGCTAAGTGGAAGGTCTTTTGTCATTGGTGTAGGGATCATTCTGTTGATATTTTTGATTCCTCCATTCCAGACATTGCAAACTTTCTAGTATACTTGTTTGATGAGGTCAAAGTGCAGCCGGTTACTATTAAAGGTTATAGGTCTATGTTATCTGATACCTATGCACACCATGATAGTTTACAAATTGGATCTAATGTCTCTTTATCTAAATTAGTTAGAAACTTCTCGATAAATAGACCTAGAACCCTTAGATTAATTCCTAAATGGAATTTAGCTTGGGTTCTTCTTAAACTAAAAGAAAAGCCATTTGAGCCTCTTGAGACAGTAGATTTCAAATTCTGCTAGAAGAGTCAGTGAGCTTCATGCACTATCTGTGGACGATTCTCACTATCGTAGTGTCGGGAACACTATTACCTTTACTACTAATTTTGGATTTTTGGCTAAGAATCAAGCTCCTAATAAATATCCGGAACCTATTGTTATTAAGGCCCTTCCGTCTTCAGATGGGCATAGGCCTTTACTCTGTCCGGTTAGAGCTTTACGTATTTATAAACGAAGATCTCAGTTTATCAGAAAGGGACGAAAACGCTTCTTTCTATTTCTGATGCCTAATAGAAAGGACATTACGGTCCATTCTATTGCTAGATGGATTCAATTAACTATCCGTACTGCTTATGATAATCTATCTTCAACTCAGCAGTCTGTGCTTAAGATTTCGGCTCATGAAGTAAGAGCTCTTTCTACATCTTGGGCTTACGCAAATAGTGTTGCTATTACAGATTTAATGAAGGCTGCATATTGGTCTCAGCCATCCACATTCACGAATTTTTATCTCAGAAATATTGAGTCCATTTCTGGAGACCTGCATTGTTTAGGTCCGTTATCTGTTGCTCAGAATGTCATCCACTAAACAGTTGCAACTATAGTTATGCAGGCTTTCTGTTCCGGCGGTGACTCTGTCCTGTTGCCCTCTTCGCTCTGGGCTATTTGACCCAGGGCAAGGGGAAGAGGGGGGGAGGGGTTCCCTTAGGTCACCTGCTTTACAATGAAAAGAAAGGGGATACCTCCTCCGGAGTCAGTAATTCTGAGTTGGTACCGGGATGGTTTCAAAGTGTAAAGTTAATGTTTAAAATTCATTCATGTCATATTTTTAAAGTGTAGCTCGGTGTGAAGCATTTGTATATGTCACGTGTCAAACGGGCGTTATTATACAATCCTCAGACACTTTTAAAGAGTATAAAGAGTCTCAATTCTCTGGACTGACTTTATTTATTGGCTTACTTTAAAAATAATTAGTATAAAGGGTTATACTGGATGTTAATAGAGAACATGAATGTTATTACCGGTATGCTCAATTATGGAGGGTGTTGTGTCTTTCTAATTTATCATAAATAAGAAAGATACATGTAAAGCCTAACACTCCTTTTCTCCTCAAGGGGATAACTCTATTATATATAGTTGAGCTTATTGGATTTTCCTCTATGTCCTAGGCCCTCCAGCCTTTTTACTATTCAGCTATGTCTGGGTCATTGGTACAGTATAAAAATGTTAAAAAATTTATAGTAATTTATATATTTTTTATACTTACCAATGACCCAGACGGGGATGGCCCTCCCAGGAGTTGGGAACTGATACCGCCCCGCTGAGTACATAGCGCTGACCAGGCACTGCTTGTAAGAATGATAATTTGCGCCAAATTCGAGACCTTCTTGATACTGTGCATGCGCAGTGGAAGAAAAGTATGGAGGACCATTTAGGACATGATTTTTTCGGTTTTAGATGCAAATTTTGGGGATTGGGGGGCAAAATTTGTGTTTGGCCCTAGATTTTTTAGAATTAGCACCAGCTATGTCTGGGTCATTGGTAAGTATAAAAAATATATAAATTACTATAAATTTTGTAACTTTCTGATTAATTTTGTACTTTTCTGTACTCACCTTCCCTGAGTAAGATTGGGATACCTTTTCAATCTCAGATTTAATCCTCAAGCACAATGAGAGTGAGAATAAGTGTACCATTTGGAAATACCCAAATTATCCAACTTTGGTTACTCTCTACTATCATTTTGGAATGGGTTAATTTGAGACACTTTGCTTTGCTATATGCAGAGATGTTTAATCAATAAATCCGGCTTTAGGTATGTTATGGGACTGAATGAAACATGTGCTTTGGCCACTTAAAAATAGCACTGTCTGCAAAAAATGACTTTGAGTGAATACTCACTTGTCCAAAAACAAACAGGAAAGAGCTCTTTGAGCTTTCCATAACTGCTTTCAAACATCAATGGGGAACAAATTTTGTGTTATATGTTTTGGTGTTCTGTGTTATCCAACACCAGTTTGGCCATACAAATATGAATACCGCCAGGAAAGAAAGCACATTTTCTCTGTGGTAGACTGTTTGACTTCTATGATAGAGGTCCCGAGTTTGATCCCTATCTGAGACGACCCATGTAATGTCCTTTGGCAAGGCACTTTATCCCAGTTGCCAACATGGGGGCATGATGATGCCATGTACTGAGGCGTACTGCATGTCAATGGTGCACATGTCTTCAACCGCTGGTACGCTGCTTCAGCGGAGCTTGAACATAATTAAAATGTTGAGCTGACAGTTGCTCGTCGATGCTCGGTGGTTCTCTCTGGGTCCTCCGACTCCCCCCCCCCCCCCCCACACACACACACACCCGTAAAACTGTCACAGTCACGATTAGCCATTGTGGATAAGTATGTGACCGCAAACACCAATAAATAAATATCGTCAGGGAAACCCTCTGTGAAGTCCTTTTGTCAATAAATAGCAAAGTAGTAATGTAATGCAAGAAATATTAACAAGCTGTTCAACATCCCTTTAATCAACTCATTTTGACTTGACCTGTACACCCATCACTGTGTATACTAGCTCTCCAGATGGTTTAAACCATATGAAATAAACAACTAATCTGTGGGTGACAGTAACTCATATTACATGTATTTCATTGTATCTGAAACAGATATGTTGGAAAAATTGTGAAATCTTGGAGTAGGAAGCTTACCCTCGTTTGTTGACAAATCCCACACATTCACAAACAGACAAAATGATAGAGAATAAATTAATTAATGATATTTAAGGTCACTTTCAGCATCTATATCATGACCATAATATAGGTATTTACTCAAGTCCAGGTATTCATTGCACAGGTGTACAGGGCTATTTTTCGGGGCGGGGGGGGGGGGGGGGATGAACCCTTTTAGCCCGAAAAAGTTGAATCTCAGGAGGAAATGCCAAATGTGGGTATGGGAGGGAGGGGAGGCTCTCCCTCCCATTGAGTATCTGGAGAGAACCACCAAGCAATGGCAAGCGCCTCAGACTCCCCAACATACTAACTCCACAAAAGCAGGGTTAGCATTGGTTGAAGAGAAGTACACCCTCAAAGTACCCTTAGTACACATCTCCATCATGCCCCCCCCCCCACCCCACCCACGTGGGAAATTAAATTGGGATGAAGTGTCTTGCTCAAGGACACAATATGGTTGCCACAGGCAGGATTCGAACCGAGGACTTCTTGGATTGCAACAATCATCTCTACCTTCTGAGCCACCGTGCTCCCGTAATATGCAGTAATAGAACTCTTTATATGTAGTTGTGTGATTATAAATGAATAATATTAACGTGGATACGGTTCCACTGAATCAACTTGTACAGTATAATGGTCAGTTTATTTGCTACGTCTAAGTGATGAGATAGGAAAACAACATTTTGTGTGGAAAACCAAAATGTTTTGTGGTCATTTCTGACAACTAAATTGTCCGAAATTTTCTGGCATATTGGCTGAAAAATCGGCTCCTTCCTGGCTCAGGGGTGGGTTGGGGTACAGTCCTTCATGAAACCCCGGCCCGTACGCCCATAATTCATATGTACTAATTTTTTCCAAAGTACAAAGGACATCGCTTGTTTTGCTTTCTATGAAAATATTCTGTAATATTTTTTTTTTTTTTTTTTTTTTTTTTTTTCCTCCTAAATTTTGTCTGTTGAACTGCTCGAAAACAATCTGTACGATTTTGACCAAATTTGGCACACTTATGTAATGTCATAAAATCTAGTGAAATGCGGTATCGTCATATCTGTGAAAACGCGTGTTTTCAAAATATTCTGCCAAAACCTTCAAAATTTCACCATTTTTCGAATGTCTCAAAATTGTTTACAGTTATTTAGCTCAAATTTTCCACACATTTAGAGCATAACATGATACACCACAATCACCACTCAGATCTTTCAACTTTAACCCCCACTGGCCAAAAATGACATGAATATAGAATTTTTCTTCAAAGTTGACCAACTTCAAGGGCAAATGTCTCTAATAACAAGGTTGTTGTAACAATTATTTTGGTTTCGATAGATGCAACAATCATTGCAGAAGAAAGTTACTGTGTATTTTTTAATCTCAGATTTAACCCTCAAGCACAATGAGGGTGAGAATAAGAGTACCGTTTGAAAATGCCAAAATGAGCCAACTTTGGTTGCTTTTTCCATCATTTTGGAAAAGGATTAATTTCAAACACTTTACGTGTACGTATTCACGGCACTTGACAAAGATACTAAACTGTCGGGCAGGGACAGTAGGAAACATTCTGAGAATTTCAAGTTGCTGCCTTGCATGATCGGGACATAATTGGAATATATCCGACATTGTATCTGTCGGATATATTCCAATTATGTCCCGATCACTTCACCCCGTTTGTCCGCATGGGGGCACCATGACGACGTGCACTAAGGCATACTACACATCGATGGCGCGCATGTCTTCAACCAATCTAACCCTGTCTGTGCTACAGTGCGGAGGCACTGTGTTGGGGAGCTAGCAGCTGCTCGTCATTGCTCGGTGGCTCTCTCTGGGTACTCCGGCTTGCTCCACCCATACAACTATCACCAACATAATATGACCTTGGCTGTTAATGTGTCGTTAAACCCTAATAAATAAATAAATAAATAAATAAACTAGAGAATTGTAATTTGTTGGACAAATTACGGGCTTTTCCAACTTTTTAATGTGAAAAGACAAACTGTATTGTACACAAAACTATCGATCAGTTTTGAAAACAGAAAATTTAGTGGAAATCAAAGTTTTTGTGATGCTGCTAGTTTTTATGCAGCCAAAACAGATATTTGAGATACAGCAGGAAAGCAAAACATTAAACACAACATTTGCTCTTCAATAATTACAGAATATTTTCATAGAAAGCAAAACAAGCGATGTCCTTTCTGCTTTGAAAAAAATAAGTACATATGAATTATGGGCGTACGGGCCGGGGTTTCATGGAGGACTGTGCCCCAATCCACTACTGAGTCAGTATGGAGCCGATTTTTCAGCCACTATGCAAGAAAATTTCTGACAATTTAGTTGCCAGAAATGACCACAAAACATTTTGGTTTTCCACACAAGATGTTGTTTTCCTATCTCATCACTTAGAAGTAGCAAGTAAACTGACCATTATACTGTAGTGGAACCGTATTTACGTCAATATTATTCATTTATAATCACACAAGCACATATAAAGAGTTCTATTACTGCATATTACGGGAGCATGGTGGCTCAGAAGGTAGAGATGATTGTTGCAATCCAAGAAGTCCTCGGTTCGAATCCCGCCTGTGGTAACCACATTGTGTCCTTGAGCAAGACACTTTCCCACGAGGGGGGAGGGGGGGGGGGGGGGGCTGATGGCGATGTGTACTAAGGGTACCTTGAGGGTGTACTTGTCTTCAACCAATGCTCACCCTGCTTTTGTGGAGTTAGTATGTTGGAGAGTCTGAGTCGCTTGTCATTGCTCGGTGGTTCTCTCCAGGTACTCAATGAGAGGGAGATCCTCTCCCCTTCCTCCCATACCCACATTTGGCATTTCCTCCTAAGATTAAACTTTTTCGGGCTAAAAGGGTTCATCCCCCCCCCACCCCCACCCTCTGAAAAATAGCCCTGTACGCCTATGCAATGAATACCTGGACTTGAATAAATACCTATATTATGGTCATGATATAGCTGTAGATACTGAAAGTGACCTTAAATATCAATGATTAATTTATTCTCTATCATTCTGTCTGTTAGTGAATGTGTGGGATTTGTCAACAAACGAGGGTAAGCTTCCTACTCCATGATTTCACAATTTTTCCAACACATCTGTTTCAGATACAATGAAATACATGTAATAGGAGTTACTGTCACACACAAATTAGTTGTTTATTTGATATGGTTTAAACCATCTTGAGAGCTAGTAGTATACACAGTGATGGGTACAGTTCAAGTCAAAATGAGTTGATTAAAGGGATGTTGAACAGCTTGTTAATATTTCTTGCATTACATTACTACTTTGCTATTTATTGACAGAAGGGTTTCACAGAGGGTTTCCCTGACAGTATTTATTTATTGGTGTTTGCGGTCACATACTTATCCACAATGGCTAATCGTGACCGTGACAGTTTTACGGGTGGGGGAAGTCAGAGGACCCAGAGAGAACCACTGAGCATCGACGAGCAACTGTCAGCTCAACATTCTAATTATGTTCAAGCTCCGCTGAAGCAAGGTACCAGCGTTTGAAGACATGTGCACCATTGACATGCAGAACGCCTTAGTACATGGCATCATCGTGTACGCCTTAGTACATGGCATCATCGTGACCCCAAGTTGGCAACCAGGATAAAGTGCCTTGCCCAAGGACATTACGTGGGTCGTCCCAGATAGGGATCAAACTCGGGACCTCTATCATAGAAGTCAAACAATCTACCACTGAGAAAATGTGCTTTCTTTCCTGGCGGTATTCATATTTTTACGACCAAACTGGTGTTGGATAACACGGAACACCAAAACATATAACACAAAATTTGTTCCCCATTGATTTTTGAAAGCTCAAAGAGATCTTTCCTTTTTGTTTTTGGACAAGTGAGTATTCACTCAGTCATTTTTTGCAGACAGTGCTATTTTTAAGTGGCCAAAGCACATGTTTCATTAAGTCCCAGAACATAACGAAAGCCGGATTTATTGATTAAACATCTCTGCATAGAGCGAAGCAAAGTGTCTCAAATTAACCCATTCCAAAATGATAGTAGACGGTAACCAAAGTTGTATAATTTGGGTATTTCCAAATGGTACACTTATTCTCACTCTCATTGTGCTTGAGGGTTAAATCTGAGATTGAAAAGATATACCAATCTTACTCAGGGAAGGTGAGTACAGAAAAGTATGAAATTAATCCGAAAATGAAGTTTGTCTGACGGTACTAATATTTGTAGAGCAAAACTGGTACTGGATTTATTTATTTATTTATTTATTTATTTATTTATTTATTTATTTATTTATTTATTAGGTTTTAACGACACATTAACAGCCAAGGTCATATTATGTCGGTGACAGTTGTATGGGTGGAAGAAGCCAGAGTACCCAGAGAGAACCACCGAGCAATGACCAGCAGCTGCCAGCTCCCCAACATAGGCAGGGTTAGATTGGTTGAAGACATGCGCACCATCGACGTGCAGTATGCCTTAGTACACAGCGTCATGATGCCCCCATGCGGACAGTCAAGGTGAAGTGATCGGGACATAATTGGAATATATCCTACAGATACAATGTCGGATATATTCCAATTATGTCCCGATCATGCAAGGCAGCAACTTGAAATTCTTAGAATGTTTCCTACTGTCCCTGCCTGACAGTTTTGTATCTTTGTCAAGTGCCGAGACCGCATGGAAATACCGTGGATCAGATGGAAACCGAGGGCACGAATCGTCCCTACCTTATTTGTCAATTCAACGACTTTTCCATTCATTATTTACCTGTCACCGGCTGAGTTAGGTATTATATTTGTCTATATGATGAACTTTTCAACCTTAACTATTTGCGGCTTCATGTAGCACCACTGAAAGGCCACTGCGCGGTTACCAATATATTCAGGGATTGATTTTACGAAAATAACAATTATTCCGACTATACCCACATGGGAACTCCTAAATATGCCAAGGCTTAAACTTTTGATAATCACGTATAAAACAGAAGTTGTCATGCTATGCTTGCCTCATGCAGGCAGGTATAGAAAACATTCAGCGCTTAATGAATTATGAATGGAGTAAATTGGCACTAAAACCTACGAAATTCTGAAAAAACGAGTTTTTTTCGACGGCATCTACCATTATGCAGCAACCTCATAACAGAAAATATTCTTGGAATTGAACTGTGAATCCGAATTTCGAAAGCATTTTCGGATATTCTATTCCAAACTACCACTGCACGCTTATCAATATTCAGTGATTTTATGAAAATATCAATTATTCCGACCGTACCCATATGGGCATTCTCGAATCTGCCAACGGTTAAACTTTTCATAATGACATATAAAACAAAAGTTGTCATACTATGACTGCTGCATACAGCCATACAAAATGTTCAGTGCTCAATCAATTAGGAATGGAGTAAATCGTCTCTTAAACTTACCAAATTCTGAAAAACGATAGTTTTTTTTGGACTAAACCTATCTTTATGCAAACAGAACGAGCATAGGGTTAAACTATACAACTAGACTTACAACAGCAAATATGCTCGGTAGGCAATTGTAAATACGAACATGTAAATCATTTTTCGATCTTCCTTTCGAAAATGGAAGAAAAGTGAGCTCCAAATTAGCCAATTTTATGAAGAATTTCAGGGCACTCAAATTCAAGGCCAGAAAACTGGGTGAAGGTTAAATCTTTGAATAAAATATATAACAGCAAAATTGTTCTTGGATGAAGGCCCAATCCTCTAAAGGAAAATGTTTTGAGACAATATGGTTCCAGTGCTGAGAACGTGCATGTAAACGTTGGCGAAAATAACAATTATTCCGACAGTACCCTTATGGGAAGTCTCAAATCTGCCAAAGGTTAAACTTTTAATAATAACATATAGAACAAAATTTGTCATACTTTGACTGATGCAAGCAGCTATAGAAAAAATTCAGAGTTCAAGCAATTAAAAATGGAGTAAATGGCCACATAACGTTACCAAATTTGGAAAAATTTGAGTTTTTTGGAAGGTACCTACTTTTTTATGCAGCCAGAATGGGATAGGGTTAAACTTTACAACCAAACTTACAACAGCAAATATGCTCGGTAGTCAATTGTGAATTTGTACATGAAAAGTTTTTTAAATTAACCCTTTCCAAAATGATAGAAAAAAGCAACCAAAGATGGCTAATTTTGGCATTCTCAAACGGTACTCTCATTCACGCCCACATTGTGCTTGAGGGGTAAATCTGAGATTAAGAAGTAAACAGTAACTTTCTTCCACAACCATTGTTGCATCTAGCCATATCAAAATAATTGTTACAACTACTTTGTAATTAGAGAAATTTGCCCTTGAAGTTGGCAAAAATAAAAATTATTCCGACAGTACCCTTATGGGAAGTCTCAAATCTGCCAAGGGTTAAACTTTTAATAATAACATATAGAACAAAATTTGTCATACTTTGACTGATGCAAGCAGCTACAGAAAACATTCAGAGCTCAAGCAATCAAAAATGGAGTAAATCGCCACCTAAACGTATCAAATTCTGAAAAAAGTGGAGTTTCTTTGGACGGTACCTACTTTTATGCAACCAGAATGGGATAGGGTTAAACTTTACAACCAAGCTTACAGCAGCAAAAATGCTCGGTAGTCAGTTGTGAATACGTACATGAAAAGTGTTTGAAATTAACCCTTTCCAAAATGATAGAAAAAGCAACCAAAGTTGGCTAATTTTGGCATTTTCAAACGGTACTCTTATCCTCGCCCTCATTGTGCTTGAGGGTTAAACCTGAGATTAAAAAGTAAACAGTAACTTTATTCCGCAATCATTTTTGCATCTATCCAAACCAAAATAATTGTTACAACAACCTTGTTATCAGAGAAATTTGCCCTTGAAGTTGGTCAATTTTGAAGAAAAAATCTATATTCATGTCATTTTTGGCCAGTGGGGGTTAATGTTGAAAGATTTGAGTGGTGATTGCGGTGTATCATATTATGCTGTAAATGTGTGGAAAATTTGAGCGAAATAACTAAACAATTTTGAGACATTCGAAAAATGGTGAAATTTTGAAGGTTTTGGCAGAATATTTTGAAAATACGCGTTTTCACAGATATGATGATACCGCATTTCACTAGATTTTATGACATTACATAAGTGTGCCAAATTTGGTCAAAATCGTACAACTTGTTTTCGAGCAGTTCAACAGACAAAATTCAGGGAGGAAAAAAAAAAATTAAAAAAAAAAAAAAAAAAAAAAAATAGAGAAAAAAAATTTTGAAAAAGAAGAATAACAATAGTCTTTCCCAAACTGGGTTTGGGAAAGCCTAAAAAGAAAAAAAAAAAAAAAAAAAAAAAAATAGAGAGGAAAAATTTTGAAAAAGAAGAATAACAATAGTCTTTCCCAAACTGGGTTTGGGAAAGCCTAAAAAAAAAAATTAGAGAAGAAAAATTTTGAAAAAGAAGAATAACAATAGTCTTTCCCAAACTGGGTTTGGGAAAGCCTAATAAATAAATCCAGTCCCAATTTTGCTCGTACAAATATTAGTACCGTCAGACAGAATTCATTTTCTTATTAATTTCGTACTTTTCTGGTACCCTGCTTCAGCGGAGCTTGAACATAATTAGAATGATGAGCTGACAGTTGTTCGTCGATGCTCGGTGGTTCTCTCTGGGTCCTTCGACTTCCCCTCCCGTAAAACTGCCACGGTCACGATTAGCCATTGTGGATAAGTATGTGACCGTAAACACCAATAAATAAATACTGTCAGGGAAACCCTCTGTGAAATCCTTCTGTTAATAAATAGCAAAAAAGTAATGTAATGCAAGAAATATTAACAAGCTATTCGACATCCCTTTAATCAATTCATTTTGACTTGAACTGTACCCATCACTTTGTGTACTACCTCTCTTGATGGTTTAAACCATATCAAATAAACAACTAATTTGTGTGTGACAGTAACTCATATTACATGAATTTCATTGTATCTGAAACAGATATGTTGGAAAAATTGTGAAATCATGGAGTAGGAAGCTTACCTCGTTTGTTGACAAATCCCACATATTCACAAACAGACAACATGATAGAGAATAAATTAATTATTGATATTTAAGGTCACTTTCTGCATCTACAGCTATATCATGACCATAATATAGGTATTTATTCAAGTCCAGGTATTCATTGCATAGGCGTACAGGGCTATTTTTCAGGGGGTGGGGTGAACCCTTTTAGCCTGAAAAAGTTGAATCTAAGGAGGAAATACCAAATGCAGGTATGGGAGGGGGGGGGGACTCTCTCACCCCCCCCCCCCCCCATTGTGTACCCGGAGAGAACCACCGAGCAATGGCAAGCGACTCAAACTCCCCGACATACTAACTCCACAAAAGGAGGGTTAGCATTGGTTAAAGACAAGTGCGCCCTCAAAGTACCCTTAGTACACATCGCCATCATACCCCCAGGGACCAGCCTGGGGGGAATTTTAGGGAGACTTCAAGTCTCCCTCCAGTAAAAATAGGGAGACTGCAGAGTCATGTAGGGAGACTTCATAGGCAAGTGGGGAAAATTAAGAATATTCATGTACCACCCCCGCCGCCCCTTCATATTTTCAATTTATGGTCCTCCATTAACGTACAAATAATCCAGGTCCAGTTGTCTATGATGCATCTGTGCCAGGTTAAAAAATCACAATGTAATTATTGACTGAAAATCCCCCACTGCTACCTTCTCCTTCATGATCCCTCACCTCTTCTTCGTGCCAATCTCCCATCACCCTCCTGTGGTTGCCTTTCAACAAAGTCTACTAAGCTAATAATTTCCTAAGTCTGAAAGTGTGAACAGGACCAGATGTAAGAAGGTTGCTTGGGAGGTACTTTGTTAGTTAAAAAACAAAATACATTCTGGGGTCGAGTATTTTGTAAAAGAAATGTCATTCCGCATCATTTTTATGGCATTCCGGTGTCATTCCGCGTCATTTCATGTCATTCTGATGTTTAGGAGGACCCTTTTTCAAGATCGTCCACATGCACACTTGTGTCCTGTACAAAGCTTTTCTTGACATCACTAAAGCTTTTTTTCATGTGTTTCAATTCCATTCGTGTTTTTCTGGGAATAGACAGCCCAACAGTTAACAGTCGTCAGCAAATCGAAATGAAAATAATGTGTTATAAAATACGTCCGTTGTGTATACATTTTCGGCATCCTAAGCGACGTAACCTACTTTCAAACTGGGTTGTTTTGTTGAGTCGCGTAAGTCACTTATTTTCGTTTCGACACTTGAAGCTCCGACTGGAACGCAACAAAATAGAAATAAAAAAAATCCGCCGAAAGCGACAATGGACAATTGCTTGTCGTGTGATTTCAAATAAATGGACGTTTATTTGACGAATTAAAATGCCCATTTATCACACTCGAGCACATTCGATTTTTGAAAATACTCGTTTTCATGTAAACCTCGCATCATTCAGTTCAGCCTTTTCTCATTTTGGCCAATTTTTAGAGGGCGACTTGTAATCGCCCCAACTATTTTTCTAGGCGACTTTGGGCTTAGAAGGGCGACTTAATCGCCCTAGTCGCCCTCACGGCTGATCCCTACATACCCCCCACCCCCACCCCCCACGTGGGAAATTAAATTGGGATGAAGTGTCTTTCTCAAGGACACAATGTGGTTGCCACAGGCGGGATTCAAACAGAGGACTTCTTGGATTGCAACAATCATCTCTACCTTCCGTAATGTGTAGTAATAGAACTCATTATATGTATTTGTTTGATTTTAAATGAATAATATTAACATGGATATGGTTCCACTGAATCAACTTGTACAGTATAATGGTCAGTTTACTTGCAACTTCTAAGTGATGAGATAGGAAAACAACATTTTGTGTGGAAAACCAAAATGTTTTGTGGTCATTTCTGGCAACTAAATTGTCCGAAATTTTCTGGCATAGTGGCTGAAAAATCGGCTCCATACTGACTCAGGAGTGGGTTGGGGCACAGTCCTCCATGAAACCCTGGCCCGTATGCCCATAATTCATATGTACTTATTTTTTTCAAAGCAGAAAGGACATCGCTTGTTTTGCTTTCTATGAAAATATTCTGTAATTATTGAAGAGCAAATTTTGTGTTAAATGTTTTGGTTTCCTGCTGTATCTCAAATATCTGTTTTGGCTGCATAAAAACTAGCAGCATCACAAAAACTTTGATTTCCACTAAATTTTCTGTTTTCAAAACTGATCGATAGTTTTGTGTACAATACAGTTTGCCTTTTCACATTAAAAACTTGGGAAAGCCCGTAATTTGTCCAACAAATTACAATTCTCTAGTTAGACTTTCCCAAACCCAGTTTGGGAAAGACTATTGTTATTCTTCTTTTTAAAAATTTTTCTTCTCTATCTTTTTTTTTTTTTTCCTCCCTGAATTTTGTCTGTTGAACTGCTCGAAAACAAGTTGTACGATTTTTACCAAATTTGGCACACTTATGTAATCTCATAAAATCTAGTGAAATGCGTTATCGTTATATCTGTGAAAACGCGTATTTTCAAAATATACTGCCAAAACCTTCAAAATTTCACCATTTTTCGAATGTCTCAAAATTGTTTACAGTTATTTAGCTCAAATTTTCCACACATTTAGAGCATAATATGATACACTACAATCACCACTCAGATCTTTCAACTTTAACCCCCACTGGCCAAAAATGACATGCATATAGAATTTTTCTTCAAAATTGACCAAATTCAAGGGCAAATTGCTCTAATAACATGGTTGTTGTAACGATTATTTTGGTTTGGATAGATTCAACATTGATTGCAGAAGAAAGTTAGTGTTTACTTTTTAATCTCAGATTTAACCCCCAAGCACAATGAGGGTTGAGAATAAGAGTACCGTTTGAAAAAGCTAAAATTAGCCAACTTTGGTTGCTTTTTTCATCATTTTGGAAAGGGGTTAATTTCAAACTCTTTTCGTGTACGTATTCAGAATTGACTACCAAGCATATTTGCTGTTGTAAGTTTAGTTGTAAAGTTTAACCCTATCCCATTTTGGTTGCATAAAAGTAGGTATCGTCCAAAAAAACTCCAATTTTTTCAGAATTTGGTAAGTTTAGGTGACGATTTACTCCATTTTCAATTGCTTGAGCTCTGAATGTTTTCTATAGCTGCTTGCCAAAGTCAAAGTGTGACAAATTTTGTTCTATATGTTATTATTAAAAGTTTAACCCTTGGCAGATTTGAGACTTCCCATAAGGGTACTGTCGGAATATTTGTTATTTTCGCCAACTTTAAGAGCAATTTTTTCAAATTACAAGGTAGTTTAATAATTATTTTGGTATGGCTAGAAGCAACAATGATTGTGGAAGAAAGTTACTGTTTACTTCTTAATCTCAGATTTAACCCTCTAGAACAATGAGGCCGAGAATAAGAGAACCGTTTGAAAATGCCAAAATTAGCCATTTTTGGTTGCCTTTTCTATCATTTTGGAAAGGGTTAATTTCAAACCCTCTCCATGTACGTATTCACAATTGACTATCGAGCATGTTTGCTGTTGTTAGTTTGGTTGTATAGTTTATCCCATTCTGATTGCATAATTGTAGGTACCGTCCAAAAAAATTCCAATTTTTTCAGAATTTGGTAAATTTAGGTGGCGATTTACTCCATTTTTAATTGCTTGAGCTCTGAATGTTTTCTATAGCTGCTTGCAGCAGTCAGAGTGTGACAAATTTTGTTCTATATGTTATTATTAAAAGTTTAACCCTTGCCAGATTTTAGACTTCCCATAAGGGTACTGTCAGAATAATGGTTATTTTCGCCAACGTTTACATGCACTTTCTCAGCACTGGAGCCGTATTGTCTCAAAACCTTTTTCATGAGAGGATTGGGCCTTCATCCAAGAACAATTTTGCTTTTATATATTTCATTCAAAGTTTTAACCTTCACCCCATTTTCGGGCCTTGAATTTGAGTGCCCTAAAATTCTTCATAAAATTGGCTAATTGGAGCTCACTTTTCTTCCATTTTCGAAAGGAATATCGAAAAATGATTTACATGTTTCGTATTTACAATTGCCTACCGAGCATATTTGCTGTTGTAAGTTTGGTTGTAAAGTTTAACCCTATGCTCATTCTGTTTGCATAAAGATAGGCGCAGTCCAAAAAAACTCTCGTTTTCAGAATTTGGTAAGTTTAAGTGACGATTTACTCCATTCCTAATTGATTGAGCGCTGAACGTTTTCTATGGCTGTATGCAGCAGTCATAGTAAAATCACTGAATATTGATAAGCGTGCAGTGGTAGTTTGGAATAGAATATCCGAAAATGCTTTCGAAATTTGGATTCACAGTTCAATTCCAAGAATATTTTCTGTTATAAGGTTGCTATAAAGTTTAAGCAATCCCTGTCTCAGATGCATAATGGTAGATGCCGTCGAAAAAAACTCATTTTTCAGAATTTCGTAGGTTTAAGTGACAATTTACTCCATTCCTAATTCATTGAGCGATGAATGTGTTCTATGCCTGCATGCAGCAAGCATAGCATGACAACTTCTGTTTTATACGTCATTATCAAAAGTTTAACCCTTGGCACATTTAGGAGTTCCGATGTGGGTATAGTCGGAATAATTGTTATTTTCGTAAAATCAGTCCCTGAATTGCTAACCGTGTAGTGGCCTATCAGTGGTGCTACATGAAGCCGCAAATAGTTAAGGTTGAAAAGTTCATCAAATAGACAAATATAATACCTAACTCAGTCAGTGACAGGTAAATAATGAATGGAAAAGTCGTTGAGTTGAGAATAAAGTAGGGACGAATCGTGCCCTCGGTTTCCACCTGATCCACGGTATTTCCACGCGGCCTCGGCACTTGACAAAGGTACTAAACTGTCGGCCAGGGACAGTAGGAAACATTCTGAGAATTTCAAGTTGCTGCCTTGCGTGATCGGGACATAATTGGAATATATCCGATTTTGTATCTGTCAGATATATTCCAATTATGCCCCGATCACTTCACCCTGACTGTCCGCATGGGGGCACCATGACACCGTGTACTAAGGCACGTCGATGGTTCACATGTCTTCAACCAATCTAACCCTGCCTGTGCTACAGTGCGGAGACACTATGTTGGGGATCTGGCAGCTGCTCGTCTTTGCTCGGTGGTTCTCTCTGGGTACTCCGGCTTCCTCCACCCATACAACTGTCATTGACATAATATGACCTTGGCTGAGCTAGCAGCTGCTCGTCATTCCTCGGTGGTTCTCTCTGGGTACTCCGGCTTCCTCCACCCATACAATTGTTACCGACATAATATGACCTTGGCTGTTAATGTGTCGTTAAATCCTAATAAATAAATCCAGTACCAGTTTTGCTAGTACAAATATTAGTACCGTCAAACAGAATTCATTTTCTGATTAATTTCGTACTTTTCTGTACTCACCTTCCCTGAGTAAGATTGGTATACCTTTTCAATCTCAGATTTAACACTCAAGCACAATGAGAGTGAGAATAAGTGTACCATTTGGAAATACCCAAATTATCAAACTATGGTTACTCTCTATCATTTTCGAATGGGTTAATTTGAGACACTTTGCTTTGCTATATGCGGAGATGTTTAATCAATTAATCCGACTTTAGTTGTGTTCTGGGACTTAATGAAACATGTGCTTTGGCCACTTAAAAATAACACTGTCTGCAAAAAATGACTTTGAGTGAATACTCACTTGTCCAAAAACAAAAAGGAAAGAGCTCTTTGAGCTTTCCATAACTGCTTTCAAAAATCAATGGGGAACAAATTTTGTGTTATATGTTTTGGTGTGTTATCCAACACCAGTTTGGCCGTACAAATATGAATACCGCCAGGAAAGAAAGCATATTTTCTCAGTAGTAGACTGTTTGACTTCTATGATAGAGGTCCCGAGTTTGATCCCTATCTGGGACGACCCACGTAATGTCCTTGGGCAAGGCACTTTATCCCGGTTGCCAATATGGGGGCATGATGATGCCATGTACTAAGGCGCACTGCATGTCAATGGTGCACATGTCTTCAACCGCTGGTACCCTGCTTCAGCGGAGCTTGAACATAATTAGAATGTTGAGCTGACAGTTGCTCGTCGATGCTCGGTGGTTCTCTCTGGGTCCTCCGACTTCCCCCACCCGTAAAACTGTCACTGTCATGATTAGCCATTGTGGATAAGTATGTGACCGTAAACACCAATAAATAAATACCGTCAGGGAAAACCTCTGTGAAATCCTACTGTCAATAAATAGCAAAGTAGTAATGTAATGCACGAAATATTAACAAGCTGTTCAACATCCCTTTAATCAACTCATTTTGACTTGAGCTGTACCCATCACTGTGTATACTAGCTCTCTAGATGGTTTAAACCATATCAAATAAACAACTAATTTGTGTGTGACAGTAACTCATATTACATGTATTTCATTGTATCTCAAACCGATATGTTGGAAAAATTGTGAAATTATGGAGTTGGAAGCTCACCCTCGTTTGTTGACAAATCCCACACATTCACAAACAGGCAAAATGATAGAGAATAAATTAATTATTAATATTTAAGGTCACTTTCGGCATCTACAGCTATATCATGACCATAATATAGGTATTTATTCAAGTCCAGGTATTCATTGCATACGGGCGTACAGGGCTATTTTTCAGGGGGGGGGGTGGGGTGTGGGGGGATGAACCCTTTTAGCTCAAAAAAGTTGAATCTCAGGAGGAAATGCCAAATGTAGGTATGAGAGGGGGGGGGGAGTCTCCCTCCCATTGAGTACCTGGAGAGAACCACCGAGCAATGGCAAGTGACCCAGACTCCCCAACCCCCAACATACTAACTCCACAAAAGCAGGGTTAGCATTGGTTGAAGACAAGTGCACCCTCAAAGTACCCTGTACACATCGCCATCATGCACCCCCCCCCCCCTCCCCCTACGTGGGAAATTATAAACTTGGATGAAGTCTCTTGCTCAAGGACACAATATGGTTGCCACAGGCGGGATTCGAACCAAGGACTTCTTGGATTGCAACAATCATCTCTACCTTCTGAGCCACTGTGCTCCCGTAATATGCAGTAATAGAGCTCTTTATGTGCACTTGTGTGATTATAAATGAATAATATTAACGTGGATACGATTCCACTGAATCAACTTGTACAGTAGAATGGTCAGTTTACTTGCAACTTCTAAGTGTTGAGATATTTGGAATTTTTTTTTGGGACATTGAAAAAAAAAGTTTAGGGTCGCAGCTTCAAAATAGGGTCGGTCGGGAAACCGGAACCAAACCATTAATTTTTCTTGGCCCAAAGTAGCCAATTTTATGAAGAATTTTATGGCACTCAAATTCGAGGCCCGAAAACTGGGTGAAGGTTAAAACTTTGAATAAAATATATAACAGCAAAATTGTTCTTGGATGAAGGCCCAGTCCTCTCATGGAAAAGGTTTTGAGACAATATGGCTCCAGTGCTGAGAAAGTGCATGTAAATGTTGGCGAAAATAACAATTATTCTGACATTACCCTTATGAGAAGTCTCAAATAGTTTAAGGGTTAAACTTTTAATAATAACATATAGAACAAAATTTGTCATACTTTGACTGCTGCAAGCAGCTACAGAAAACATTCAGAGCTCAAGCACTTAAAAATGGAGTAAATTGCCACCTAAATTTACCTAATTCTGAAAAAATTGGAAATTGTTTGGATGGTACCTACTTTTATGCAACCAGAATGGCTAGGGTTAAACTTTACAACCAAACTAACAACAGCAAATATGCTCGATAGTCAATTGTGAATACGTACATGAAAAGTGTTTGAAATTAACCCTTTCCAAAATGATAGAAAAGGCAACCAAAAATGGCTAATTTTGGCATTTTCAAACGGTACTCTTATTCTCACCCTCATTGTGTTAGAGGGTTAAATCAGAGATTAAGAAGTAAACCGTAACTTTCTTCCACAATCATTGTTGCATCCAAAATGATTATTACAACTACCTTGTAATTAGAAAAATTTGCTCTTGAAGTTGGCGAAAATAACAAATATTCCGACATTACCCTTATGGGAAGTCTCAAATCTGCCAAGGGTTAAACTTTTAATAATAACATATAGAACAAAATTTGTCATACTTTGACTGCTGCAAGCAGCTATAGAAAATATTCAGAGCTCAAGCAATTAAAAATGGAGTAAATCGTCACCTAAAGTTACAAAATTCTGAAAAAATTGGAGTTTTTTTGGACGGTACCTACTTTTATGCAACCAGAATGGGATAGGGTTAAACTTTACAACCAAACTTACAACAGCAAATATGCTTGGTAGTCAATTGTGAATACGTACACGAAAAGTGTTTGAAATTAACCCTTTTCCAAAGTGATGGAAAAAAGCAACCAAAGTTGGCTAATTTTGGCATCTTCAAACGGTACTCTTATTCTCACCCTCATTGTGCTTGAGGGTTAAATCTGAGATTAAAAAGTAAACAGTAACTTTCTTCCGCAATCATTATTGCATCTATCCAAACCAAAATAATTGTTACAACAACCTTGTTATTAGAGAAATTTGCCCTTGAAGTTGGTCAATTTTGAAGAAAAATTCTATATTTTTATACTGTACCAATGACCCAGACATAGCTGGTGCTAACTCTTAAAATATAGGGCCAAACACAAATTTTTCCCCCCAATCCCCAAAATTTGCATCTAAAACTAAAGAAAACATGTCCTGAAAGGCCCTCCACACTTCGCCCCTACTGCGCATGCGCAGTGTCAAGGACGTTCCGAAATTGGCGCCATTTATCATTCTAAGTTTGGCCCTTCATCAGTTAACATCTGACTGATCTTTGTGCTTTTAAATCTCAGTTGAAATGATGCCAGACACATAAATATTAGTGAAATGGTGATTCTAAGGAGGATAGAAAAGAAGGAGAGGAAAAGAATGTGTGACAGAATATTATCAGGGCTGTAACTTAAAATTTTTTAATGAAATTATGTTAAGTTACCTATTTTCAAGGCAGCAGCCATTTTGTTGTCATTCTGATTATTTAGTTACACTGTTTTTTCAAGTGTTTTCCTCTCTCCCTGTCCTTTAAGTTCCCCCTTGCTATTCTCCCATGCTTTTGGCATAGTTTCTGTAATTATTATTACTAAAATTTCTTGGGAGTTTTAGCTGAATAACAGAATGAATTCTGTTCTTTCCCCATGTTTACGTCTTCACCTACGGGTGGTTAGGCGTTGTGTTCTGCATCTACCATCTGATGTTCTGCAGTTTCTTCCCTGGAAGTCTCTGTTTTGCATCAGATAGTGTATTTTTGGTAACTGATTTCGGGCCTGGGTGCCTGGAGTCTTATTTTAGTGTTTTTACACTCATTGTTTACATTTACAACAGCCCTCTGTGTGAGGGGGGGATTTCTAAAAAATAATATCTTTATGTTATTTTAATCATAACTAGATACATTATTATTGTTCGTAAGTGTTGAATAAATTGTTTAAAATATTTTTAAAATTTTTGTCCACACTTAGGCTTGGGATCCATTGGGGCTCAACGTTACTTTTCAGAAACTTGGGCTGTTCTGAAAAAATATTTTTTCAAAATATTTTGATTTCAATTATTTTTTCTATATTAATGGATCATATTATTATTATGTATTTTGATTGCCAGGGGTTAGTGCGAGTACCAGGACTTGTTTTCTTTTCACATTGAAAGGATATTGATCAATTGTTTTAAGAGGAAGTCTTCCTCTGACTTTATTATCATTCTATATGTGGTCAGTGTACTCGCATTAACTCCTGTTCTGTATCGTATGATTTCGATGACAATATGGGAAGCGTATGTCACGGTATGTTGTTGGGGATTTGGACACTCCGGTCCTTTCCCCGCAGGGTCACTCTACTTTATCAATTTCTATTTCAGACGATCAAGATTAGGGTGATGTATCTGTGATGTCTTCCAACAGTGTGCCTCCGTCGTCACAATTAATGAAGGGCTAGCGGAAAAGTGCTCATGTAATACGCCAATTGCCTATGAGGACCCTAGTAGGTTCGACGACCTTTGACGTCCGCTAGCTCGCCCGGTGTAGCGTCCATTCACCGAATGGTTCGGCAGCCGGGTTCGTCCGTTGCGGTCTGGAAGGAATTTTGGGGTGATGCGAGCACTATAAATTAACTTAATGCACACCCAGTGACGGCGGATCGGAGGGAGAACGGAGGAAGCCTTTTAGTCGGTTCATAGCTCGTTCCGGTCCATCCGGACGGCAAGCGAGAGAGGCCCCTCTCTCGTTCAACAACATCTGGCCCCAGATGTTGTGGTACAAAATGTGTCGCTAGCGGAGCATACGTCCGTCGCTCGGGACGCTCCGTTGTATTGGCAGTCCGCTGAGACTGCTAAGGCTTCCTCTTCTCGTCAGCGCACACGACCGCACCTTGGCTGCGTGACCGCCGATATATTACCAGCTTCGCCGATCAAGGATTCTTCGGCGACCAGGTCACACCATCCGGCAGCCAGGGATTCGAGACCGATGGACTCCGGACGTTCGCATAGGAAAAGTATGCGGGAGCCATCTGATGCGGAGCTGCCCTCGGCGAAGCAGCGATAGACTGTGCCTCCGCAGGTCTCGACGCCGGACATTCTTGTGCACATAGCACAGCTTATCGCAGCATCCCAGCAGCCGACAGAAACGGTGTCGGATCGAGAATTATCCGACAGCGCTGGGTCGGTAGCCGGGGACTCGAGGCCTGCAGACTCCGGACGTTCGCATAGGAAGTGTGCGGGAGTCAACGTACACGGAGCTTCCGGCGGCAATGCATCGTAAGTCCGCTACTGCACAGGCCTCGGGAGCAGACGTGCTTTCCTTAATAGCACAGTTTATCACAGCATCCCAGCATCAACTGAATCTGTCGCATATATTTTATCCGACGATGCTGGGTCGGGACGCTCCGCGGAAGCGGGTACGGACGTCCGAAAGTTTCATCCGGTCCGACGGGATACCGAAAGGGATTCGGAGGATTTCAAGCTTTCCCTTTCGGAACAACATATGCTGCGATGCCGGATAAGAAACTGATAGCGTCGGTGGACTTAGAAATTTTTGGTTCGGTTCAGGGACATCGTCCCTCAGTTCCGACATAGTCCAATAATGTCACACAAACTTTCGAATTATTGAACGACGCTATATATATTATTATTTTATGCTTGCTATCCAAGCATTTCTGGTTTCTTGTTCGAAGAGTTATGGAGATGTCTTTCAAAAGTGTGCCTCTGTCGTCATAGTTAATGAAGAGTTAGCGGCAATAAGTGCTCATGGATTATGTCTATCGCTTACGGAGTGACATTCGCTAGCTCACCCGGTGTAGCGTACATTCATCGAATGGTTCGGCTGCCGGGTTCGTCCGTTGCGGTCTAGGAAGGAGATTTGGGTGATGCAAGCACTTTAATTACTTTAGTACTCACCCAGTGACGGCAGATTGAGGACAGAGCGGAGGAAGCCTGTTAGTCCGGTTCCTGGCTTGTCCAGGTCCGTCCGGGCTGTGAGCGAGAGAGGTTCCTCTCTTGCCCAACAACATAGGGGACCGCATGTTGTGGTTCAGATATTTTACATTCGGAGCATATGTCCGTTGCTCGGGACGCTCCGTTATATTGACAGTCCGAGAGACTGTCTTTAATGCTTCCTCATCCTCACAGCAGGGCACACGACCGCACATTGGCTACGTGACCTCGAGTATCCGATCAGTTTCGGCATTCAGTGATTCCACGGCGAATAGGTCGCGCCATCCGGTAGCCAAGGGACACGAGGCCTATACACTCCGTTCGCTCGCATATTGGAAGTATGCATGTGGTAACGATCACGGAGCTTCCAGCGGCAATGCATCCTAAGACCGCTTCTCCTCAGGCCTCAGTGACGGACGTGCTATCCGAGTTAGCACAGTTGTTTCGCAGCATCCCAGCAATTGACAGTTTCTCGGTCGAATCAGGAATTATCCGACGGCGCTGGGTCGGTGCGGTCCGCGGTTGCATCAGCTACAGACGACCGAACGCTTTATACGGTCCGACAGGATGGCGAAAGGGATTCGAAAGATTTCGAGTTTTCCCTTTAGTAGTATCGGAAGATGCCTTTCATATCTTCTGGCATTTCTTCCAGTAATTATTATTTCGGACTTCATTGCTGCGATCTTGGATAAGAGACTTATAGCGTCATTGGACTCGGATTTTTCGATCGGTACAGGGACATTGTCCCTGACTTACCGACGCAGTCCAATATTGTCATTACAACATGTGTTTTATTTTTCGACGCTATATATATATATATATACAAGCCTGCTACTAAGCATGATAGTTTAGTTTCTTGTCCGCGTTGCTCATTTCTGCCATTTTATCATTTTTACAAATAGTTTATTTTGGCAGAGCAGGGCATACCGAGAGTTCATATGCGTCAAGACGGTGTGATTAAAGACTGCATATATTCTTTTTCGCCGTTTATGTCTTTTCCAATTTCAATGTTGGGAACGACATTATGTATAGTAGACTTAACTTAGACGCTTTATTATACGTAATCCGCCTTACTGAGGCGTTATCATTATGTCTTCAAGAAAAGATTTACGGGATATTATTCTCAATGTAATTTCTTTTGAGGGCAGTAGTTTGTTCACGTATAACTCCGCCCTTCAGTGGCTGATTGGAGTTGGTTAGACGTGACGCAGCCCTAGCTACATCCACACGCGTGGATAGTAAGGTTAAGAACTCTCTCAGAGTCGCTTCGTTCTCGGAGGAGCTTCTCTTCGACGGCAACTTTCCAGCAATCCATGAATTGCTCGATTTATACGTTCTCTTGTCTATCTAGTGTTACAAGAGATTCAGACTGGGGCAAACATTCGGTGGTTGACTCAGAGAGTGCCGCCGCAGTTGCCGGACCCGAGTGTGGCTGTTATGACGGTTGCCAGTCAAACAGATTGGGATATATACTGATCCCTACGGATTCGAAGTGCCAGGGTCTTTGGGTTCCGCAGTCTTTTAGCTATCAGTTTAACTTCCGCGGAATAATGTTTTTTAGGCTTGCTTTATGTCATTGCATGAACATTATTCAGAAACGCATGCCCAAATTCCTGTCCTTTAATTCGACAGTAGTGGCGTATCTCCGGAACCAGGGAGGCACTCTTTCGTTTCCGTTATTCAATTTAATGGAAAGAATCCGTCTGTTGGTTATAGTACACCAAGTTCAGTTTTGGTCCGTCATATTCCGGGTCGTCTGATTGTTTTATCGGACTCCCGTTCTCTTACGGGTCGCTTGTTGCTGTCAGAATGGACTCTCAACAAACAAGTATTCAATCAGATTTGCTATCTGTGGGAGCGCCCAATGATGATTTATTTATGACACAGCTTGCTAATCAATTGCAGACGTATGTGTTGGCTTGTCCAGATCTCTGAGCTAATAGTGTTAACGCTCTATTGATCTATAGGACGGGATGATAGGATACGCGTATCCTCCGGCGCTGTTGTTATAGCAGGTATTGCTAAGATAAACAACCACAATACATTTCTGTTGATAGCATCTCTATCTTCACAGAGATCATGAGTAATTTACTCTCTTGTCTACTGTGGGTCTTAACGTGAAATGTTCCTCTATGTGAGGATCTTTTTTCACTGGGTAAATCGTGTCATCTTTATCACAACCAGCAAGGTCGCAACCTTCATGTATTCCGTTGTGTGGTCCGTATTGCATTGTAAGCACTCTACTGGACGAGCTTTGGACGCGATTTCTTACTATAGGAGATCCTCTTCTTCGCTATTCTATGCGACTAAAGTGGAGGCTCTTCCGTCGTGGTGTAGGGATCATTATGTTCATATTGTTGATCCCTTCATACTACTCATTGCTCTTTTTTAGTATACTTGTTTCACAAGATCTACTGCAGCCTGTTATTATTTAGGTTATAGGTTTATGTTACCTCATACCTATGCACTCTACGATAGTTTACAATTGAGTCTTTTGTCTCTTTATCTAAGTCAGTTAGTAACTTTTGATAAATAGACTTAGAATCTTTAGATTAAATTCCTATACGGATTTTAACTTTGGTTCTTATTTAGCTAAGTAATCATTTGAGCCTCTGGAAACAGTAGTTTTCAAATTCTGACCCTTTAGACAGTAATTCTGTTGGTTTCTCTTTTACTGTAGAGTCAGTGAGTTTCATGCACTATCGATGGATGATTTTCACTTTCATAGTTTCGGAATCAATACTTCCGTTACTATTTAGGTTGGATTGTTGCATAAGAGTTAGGCTCCTATTATCCGGAACCTATTATTTTAAGGTCCTTCCGTCTTCGTATGGGCATAGGCCTTTACTCTTTCCGGGTACAGTTTATGTATTTATAAACAGATATCTGTTTATTACTAGGGCGTAAGCTTCTTCTGTCTTTGATGTCTAGTAGAAGGACGCTACGCTCCATTTTATTGTTAATGGATTCTATTAACTATCGGTACTGCTTATGGTATATCATTGATTTAGCAGTTGTGCTTAAGATTTCGGCTCATGAAGTAAGAGTTCTTCTACTTCTTGGGCTTACATTAATAGTGTCGCTATTATAGATTTTTGAAGGCCGCTCATTGCGCTCAGCCATCCACATTCATGAATTTTATCTTAGAAATATCGAGTCATTTTCTTGAGGCCTCTTTTGTTAGGTCTATTATCTACTGCTCAGAATGTCATTCACTTAACAGTTGCTACTATAGCTAGGTAGGCTGTCTGTTTCGGCAGTGTCTCCGTTCGGCTGCCCTCTTCGCTCTGGGCTATTTGACCCAGGGCAAGAAAAAGGGGGGGGGGGAGGGTGTTCCCTTGGGTCACCTGTTTTACTATGAAAACAAGGGGATACCTCCTCCGGAGTTAGTAATTCTGAGCTGTTATTGGGATGGTTGTTTAGTGAGAAGTTTAAGTTTATAAAATTCATTCAAGTCTTAGTTTTTAAAGTATAGCTTTTGAATATTGCATATGTCAACGGACATGATTATGCAATTCTCAGACACTTTTAGGAGTATAAGAGTCTCTATTCTCTAGACTTACTTTATTATTGGCTTACTTTAAAAATTATTAGTATAAGGATTATATTGGATATTAATAGAGTACATGGATGTATGAAGCTCAATTTTGGAAGGTGTTGTATCTTTCTAATTTATCATAAATAAGAAAGATACATGTAAGGCCTATTATTTCTTTTCCCTACAGGGGATGACTCTATTTTATTTTATTGAGCGTATTCCATTTTGCTGTATGTCCTTGGCCCTCCAGCCTTTTTACTATTCAGCTATGTCTGGGTCATTGGTACAGTATAAAAATGTTAAAAAATTTATAGTAATTTATATATTTTTTATACTTACCAATGACCCAGACGGGGATGGCCCTCCCAGGAGTTGGGAACTCTTGCCTCCCCGCTGAGTACATAGCGCTTACCAGGCACTGGTTATTAGAATGATAAATGGCGCCAATTTCGGAACGTCCTTGACACTGCGCATGCGCAGTAGGGGCGAAGTGTGGAGGGCCTTTCAGGACATGTTTTCTTTAGTTTTAGATGCAAATTTTGGGGATTGGGGGGCAAAATTTGTGTTTGGCCCTATATTTTAAGAGTTAGCACCAGCTATGTCTGGGTCATTGGTAAGTATAAAAAATATATAAATTACTATAAATTTTTTAACATTCATGTCATTTTTGGCCAGTGGGGGTTAAAGTTGAAAGATCTGAGTGGTGATTGTGCTGTATCATATTATGCTCTAAATGTGTGGAAAATTTGAGCTAAATAACTGTAAACAATTTTGAGACATTCGAAAAATGATGAAATTTTGAAGGTTTTGGCAGAATATTTCGAAAACACGCGTTTTCACAGATATGACGATACCGCATTTCACTAGATGTTATGACATTACATAAGTGTGCCAAATTTGGTCAAAATTGTACAGCTTGTTTTTGAGCAGTTCAACAGACAAAATTCAGGGAGGAACTAGACTTTATGATTCTGGAGAATCATGGCTTTTCCCGATGAGATTCCATGATTTTTCATGACCCCACAGTGTCTGATGAATTGTTTTTAACTGTATCTCTGAAGTCCCTTCATTGATGTTATGAGAAAGGTGAAGATAGTAATCTCAAATGACACAGTTTGATAAAACATTGTTTAGGTAAAAACCATCATTAACGGTGGAGTGGGTTAATGTCAATATCGTCGTCCAACAAGTCAATAACCGACAAAAGGAGTTATGTTTCTTTGACACATACCCACTGAGTGCCGTGTCAATTTAAAAATGGTTCATTTTATCTCAAATGTTTCCCAGATATTAATGTCTGGCAGCTTGTGGAGGGTTGTTAACAAGTGCTAACAGGAATATTTATTCATGCAACTTGTAATGTCACTCCAAGAACTGTGAATGGCCATTTTTTTCTTTAAAATCTACAAGATGTATTCAGAGAAATCCAGGGAGAACATGAATTTTAGCTTTTGATGGGTATCATTGTTTATCCAGCCCAAAACGGGTTAAGTGTTGTTTTTTGAATACTCTTATTACTTCCAAAAATAATTCTCAGTGAATTCTACTTCCACTTATTTTGATCTCTTCTCCCAACTTTGGGTGCTGTGGGAATGCAAACACAGCCCATTTTATCAACATTTTGATGTTTGAGAACCTGCATAGGGTTAACAAATGCTTAGAGGAATATTTTGTATATGCAACTTGTAATGTCACACTAAGATCTGAGAATGGCCATTTTGTCTTGAAAATCTACTGGATGTTTTTAAAAGAGATCCTCAGATAACACAAATTTTTAACCTTTTGAGGGTATCTCTCTGTAACCAGCTCTAAAGGGTTAATGCTTGGTTTTGTTAATACCGTCATTACTTACAAAAATAATCGACTGTGAATTCCATTTCCAATGAAGGAGATTATGTTTATCTCGTAGGTACACATTTGGTGTTATGTTTGCCCAAGCACAGCCCATTTTCTCGAAATGTCTATGCCTAGAAGCCTCTAGGGGGTTAACAAATGTTTACCGAAACATTTTGTTCATGCTTGTAATGTCACTCGAAGACCTGCGAATGGTCAATTGTTCTTGAAATTTTTTTGAGAAATCCACAGAAAACTGGAATTTTAAGCTTTTAAGGGGTATATCTCCTTAACCAGTCAAAAATGGGTTAAGACCTCGATTTGTGAATACATTTACTACTTACAAAAATGTTTCCCTGTCAGTTTTGTGTCCGGTAAAAGAAGTTACGTTTCTCTGTTGCATTCCCTTTTGATGTTGTTGTTGTTCAAAAACAGACTATTTTTTTCAAAATTTTGACATTTAACAGCCCATGGAGGGTTAATAAATGCTTACCGGAATAATTTATCCAATCAACTGGTAATGTGACACTATGACCTATCAATGGCCATTTTCTCTTGAAAACGCTACCAGATGTTTGTAAAGAAATCCAGGGAAAACATAAATTTTGAAGCCTTTGATGGGTATCACTATTAACAACCACAAAAGGGGTTAACGATTGGTTTTTTGAATACCCTTATTACTTACAAAAATGGTCCTCGGTGAATTCCACTTCCAACAAAGGAGATTATGTGTATTTCTCAGGTACACATCGGTTGCTGTGCGTGTCTGAAAACAGCCCATTTCAACAAAATTACGATGCTTGGCAGTCTGTAGAGGGTTAATAAACGCTCACCGGAATATTTTGTCCATGCAACTTACAATGTCAAACAAAGACCTGCGAGTAGTCAATTTTTCTTGAGAACCTACAGGATGTATTTAGAGAAATCCACAGAAAATGGGAATTTTAAGGTTTTAAGGGGTCTCTCTCTTTAGCCTCCCCAAAATGGGTTAAGACTTCGACTTTTGAATACCCTTACTACTTACAAAAATGTTTCCATATAGATTGTGCGCTCGATAAAGGAAGGCTCTTTTCTTTGTGGCGTACCCATTGGGTGCTGTTGGCATCCAAAAACAGCCCATTTTATCACAATTTTGACTTTTAGCAGCCCGTGGAGGGTTAACAAATGCTCACCGCAGTATTTTGTCCACGCAACATCTATTGTCACACCAAGGCCTGGGAATGACAAATTTTTCTTGAAAATCTACAAGACTCATTTAGAGAAATCCATGGAAAACACAAATTTTTTAGCTTTATGGGGGTATTGCTGTTTAACCAGCTCAAAATGGGTTAACGCTTGGTTTTCTGAACACGCTTATTACTGACAAAAATGATCCTCGGTGAATTCCACTCCCAATAAAGGAAGTTATGTTTATCTCTCGTGTATTGTTTGGGTACAGTGGGGGCCTGAAACCGGCCTATTTCATCAAAATTTTGATGTTTGGCAGCCTGTGGAGGAGGGTTACCATATGCATCGCCTGATATGTCGTGTGTATCAAAGGGTGTGTCACAGACAGGTCTAGCAATGACGAATGTATAAAAAAAATCTACAAGACGTGTTTCGAGTAAGTGCCGATAAACCCCAATTTCGGCAGTTTTTTGCCAATTCTGACAAAATAAGGGTTAAATCGAAAATTCCGCTTCGGTACATTTTTAGATTTTGTGCTCCTCTATGAGTGTGCAAAATTTCGTGAAAATCGGTTCGAAAATGGCTTCTGAATCGTACGGACAAAATGTGTGGAAAAAAAAAAAAAAAAAAAAAAAAAAAAAAACCCCAAAAAAAAAAATAATAATAATCCGTAGAAAAACAATAGTCTTTTCCAGAGGGAAAAGCCTAAAAAAAAAAATAAAAAACTAGACTTTATGATTCTGGAGAATCATGGCTTTTCCCGATGAGATTGCATGATTTTTCATGACCCCACAGTGTCTGATGAATTGTTTTTAACTGTCTCACTGAAGTTCCTTCATTGATGTTATGAGAAAGGTGAAGATAGTAGTCTCAAATGACACAGTTTGATAAAAAATTGTTTAGGTAAAAACCATCATTAACGGTGGAGTGAGTTAATGTCAATATCGTCATCCAACAAGGCAATGACCGACAAAAGGAGTTATGTTTGTTTGACACATACTCACTGAGTGCTGTGTCAATTTAAAAATGGTCCATTTTATCTCAAATGTATCCAAAATATTGATGTCTGGCAGCTTGTAGAGGGTTAACAAGTGCCAACAGGAATATTTATTCATGCAACTTGTAATGTCACACCAAGAACTGTGAATGGCCATTTTTTCTTTAAAATCTACAAGATGTTTTCAGAGAAATCCAGGGAGAACAGGAATTTTAAGCTTTTGATGGGTATCATTGTTTTTCCAGCCCAAAACGGGTTAAGTGTTGTTTTTGGAATACTCTTATTACTTCCAAAAATAATTCTCAGTGAATTCTACTTCCACTTATTTTGATCTCTCTTCCCAACTTCAGGTGCTGTGGGTACGCAAACACAGCCTATTTTATCAACATTTTGATGTTTGAGAACCTGCATAGGGTTAACAAATGTTTACAGGAATATTTTGTACATGCAACTTGTAATGTCACACTAAGATATGAGAATGGCCATTTTTTCCTGAAAATCTATGGGATGTTTTTAAAGAAATCCTCAGATAACATGTATTTTTAACCTTTTGAGGGGTATCTCTCTTTAACCAGCTCTAAAGGGTTAATGCTTGGTTTTGTGAATATCTTCATTACTTACAAAAATGATCGACGGTGAATTCCACTTCCAATGAAGGAGGTTATGTTTATCTTGTAGGTACACATTTGGTGTTATGGTTGCCCAAGAACAAGCAGCCAATTTTCTCCAAATGTCAATGCTTGGCAGCCTCTGGGGGGTTAACAAATGGTTACCGAAACATTTTGTTCATGCAACTTGTAATGTCACTCGAAGACCTGCGAATGGTTAATTGCTCTTGAATTTTTTTTTTTGAGAAATCCACAGAAAACTGGAATTTTAAGCTTTTAAGGGGTATATCTCCTTAACCAGTTAAAAATGGGTTAAGACCTCGATTTTTGAATACATTTACTACTTACAAAAATGTTTCCCTGTCAGTTTTGCGCCCGGTAAAATAAGTTATGTTTCTCTGTTGTATTACCGTTTGATGTTGTTGTTGTTGTTCAAAAACAGACTATTTTTTCAAAATTTTGACATTTAGCAGCCCATGGAGGGTTAACAAATGCTTACCGGAATAATTTATCCAATCAGCTGGTAATGTGACACCATGACCTATCAATGGCCATTTTCTCTTGAAAACCCTACCAGATGTTTGTAAAGAAATCCAGGGAAAACATAAATTTTGAAGCCTTTGATGGATATCACTATTAGCAACCACAAAATGGGTTAACGCTTGGTTTTTTGAATACCCTTATTACTTACAAAAATGGTCTTTGGTGAATTCCACTTCCAACAAAAGAGATTATGTTTATTTCTAAGGTACACGTTGGGTGATGTGCGTGCCTGAAAACAGCCCATTTCAACAAAATTACGATGCTTGGCAGCCTCTAGAGGGTTAATAAACGCTCACCGGAATATTTTGTCCATGCAACTTGTAATATCACACAAAGACCTGCGAGTCGTCAATTTTTCTTGAAAACCTACAGGATGTTTTTAGAGAAATCCACAGAAAATGGGAATTTTAAGATTTTAAGGGGTCTGTCGCTTTAGCCTGTCCAAAATGGGTTAAGACTTCGACTTTTGAATACCCTAACTACTTACAAAAATGTTTGCGTATAGATTGTGCGCTCGATAAAAGAAGGCACATTTCTTTGAGGCATACCTATTGGGTGCTGTTGGCATCCAAAAACAGCCCATTTTATCACAAGTTTGACATTTAGCAGCCCGTGGAGGGTTAACAAATGCTCACCGCAGTATTTTGTCCTTGCAACTTCTATTATCACACCAAGGCCTGGGAGTGACAAATTTTTCTTGAAAATCTACAAGACTCGTTTAGAGAAATCCACAGAAAATACAAATTTTTGAGCTTTATGGGGGTATTGCTGTTTAACCAGCCCAAAACGGGTTAACGCTTGGATTTTTGAACACCCTTATTACTGACAAAAATGATCTTCGGTGCATTCCACTCCCAGTAAAGAAAGTTATATTTATCTCTCGTGTATTGTTTGGGTGCGGTGGGAGCCTGAAACCGGCCTATTTCATCAAAATTTCGATGTTTGGCAGCCTGTGGAGGGTTACCATATGCATCGCCTGATATGTCGTGTGTATCAAAGGGTGTGTCACAGACAGGTCTAGCAATGACGAATGTATAAAAAAAATCTACAAGACGTGTTTCGAGAAAGTGCCGATAAACCCCAATTTTGGCAGTTTTTTGCCAATTCTGGGGAAATAAGGGTTAAATCGAAAATTCCACTTTGGTACATTTTTAGATTTTGTGCCCCTCTATGCGTGTGCAAAATTTCGTGAAAATCGGTTCGAAAATGGCTTCTGAATCGTACAGACAAAATGTGTGGAAAAAAAAAAAACAAAAAAAAAAACCCAAACTAGACTTTATGATTCTGGAGAATCATGGCTTTTCCCGATGAGATTCCTTGATTTTTCATGCCCCCACAGTGTCTGATGAATTGTTTTTAACTGTCTCACTGAAGTTCTTTCATTGATGTTATGAGAAAGGTGGTTATAGTAGTCTCAAATGACTCAGTTTTATAAAAAAAATTGTTTAGGTAAAAACCACCATTAATGGTAGAGTGGGTTAATATCAATATCGTCGTCCCACAAGTTAATGACCGACAAAAGGAGTTATGTTTGTTTGACACATACCCTTTGAGTGCTCTGTCTATTTGAAAATGGTCAATTTTATCTCAAATGTATCCAAAATATTGATGTCTGGCCAATTGTAGAGGGTTAACATGTGCTAACAGGTATATTTATTCATGCAACTTGCAATTTCAAACCAAAAAGTGCGAATGGCCATTTTTACTTAAAATCTATAAGATGTTATCAGAGAAATTCATGCGCATGCACTCTTTTCGAATTCGACGTGACGAAATGCGAAATTCGTATCGCTCTTCATGGAAAGTGATGCCGCAACTATCCATGAACAACGAGTGAAAATTTCATCGAAATCTGCCTAGAATTGGTTGGGATATAGCGTTTTGAAGAGAGGAGGTAACTGTCTGAATTTGGTCCTTCCTTTTCAAAAGAGTTCGAAAAAGACGTCGTGAATGGGCGCAGACTCCTTTAGAGCCCCCCCCCCCCCTCCCCCCCGCTCTGTAAATGGAAGTTGCTTCTTTAAGACCGCCACCCAGGGATCCCAACACAACCTTTAAACCTAAGAGAATCATCAGAAGTTTAAAGTGAAAAGAAATTGGCGGTGATTGGGTTTCTGGCAGGCAGGAAAAGATTGACGAAGATTTGCATATTGACATTAAAATAGCACTTCTGACATACACGAACCGTGTCCAGACCACTGGAGGCAGCGACTTGAAATTTTCAGAACTTGTTCTACGAACCCTGGCCGACATTTTGGGATCTGTTTGGAGCGTCCGAGCCGCCTGGAAAACACCACGCATCGTTTGGAAGGAGAGAGTACTATTCGTCCTGACTCTATCAGTTCAGAATGGAAATGGGCAGTGTTGTAGACGACTGTGGAGCTGCGATTGAGCATAAAGTCCCAGGTTTCGGTGCAGGGGGGGGGGGTGGTATCCTGACACTATCTTTAAACCTTAGATAATCGGAAGAAGTTGCAGTGAAAAGAAATCGGCGGTGAGTAGGTGTTTTGGCGGGAAACGATTAACGAAAATTTGCCAATTTGACATTAAAATTGCACTTCTCACAAACACGAACCGTGTCCAGACCGCCAAAGGCAGCGACTTTTAATTTTCAGAACTTGTTCTACGCACCCTGGCCGACATTTTGGCATCTGTTGCAAGTGTCGAGACCGCGTGGAGAACACCACTCATCGCGTGGAAAGTGAGAGTACTATTCGTCCCGACTCTATCAGTTTGGAATGGAATTGGGCACTATTGTATACTACTGTAGAGCAGCGATTGAGCATAAAATCGGAGTTTTTTTGTGCCAAATTACCTAACCGGCTCCAAGGTATGATCTTTCGTCTGTACATCGCCCAGATCGTCTGAAGTTTATACCGTTACCATACGTTGAAGTAGCCTTTTGTAATTTTCGCCACTTTCGACCCAGATTTGAGGGTACCTTCCTTCAGCGAAATCTAGCCATGCTCACAACCACGCCCTCTCCCCATCGGCCCGGGTGCTTCTAAAGATAGAAAGGTCAATGGGGAGGGACCCGTTAGCAAACAAATGGGGGCAGGTGTAGTTGGTGAAAAACAGCAGGGGGGGGGGGCACGTGTCCTAGGTAAAAGAAACAATAGGGGGCAGGTGTCCTAGGTAAAAAAAACAGGAGGAAGGGGGGGGGGGGGGGCAGATGTCCCCGCTAATTAATTTTAATAACAGGCAGGTGTTCATGAGGCAGGCCCACTGCTCGGTGTTCCAAATTTTCTATGGTACTTGGCCTTGACGGAAACAACACTTCAACAAGAAACAACGGGAAACCTATTTGCAGTAAAGCTGCAAACATAAACATGATTTTAGGACCATTCCATGGACAGTTTAAAGCCTTCTGCGATATCAGCGTTTATTACTCTCGAACTTTCACTGCATCACTGCAGTATTTCACCCGAGTCGAGTTCTGACGTCATGCAAGTTTGACGGACATGCTTTCAATTTTGTTATTGACAACAACATATTGATAATTTCGTGATTACTGATCGGAATTTTGAAAACGACACATGCAATCGCGAAAGAGTTTTCTGAAAAACCCGATTCTGCAAAAGGTTTTAGTGAAATTTGATTTTTTTTTTTATTTTCAATTTCGATGGCTCTTGTCGAAAAGGTGTTAATCACTGATCGTCCCAAACGAGATCAAAGACTGACGCTGTATATTAATAACACACAGAGAATCTTCTAAGAATATACACGCGCAATCCTAAAATGAAATAAATCAAGTCTTTTTCAGGTTTTACGAGAGAAATATGTCCAATTGTATCATTGAATCATGTTTAGGTATATGTGGGCGAGACATTTTCTATACGGACAAAATACAGACTAAATAAAATATTTGCCATTATTTTCCGCAGACGTATTTTTGTCTTTGCTTCTTGGGGAAATCCATGCTGCTAAATACAACGAAGGAGTGTTATCTAATGAGGTCAGAACCATCAGGTGGTCGGGTCCGACACCGCACCTCGAAGTAGATTTAGTGGGGGTGTAGATTTAACAAGTAATGTAGGCAGCGTACACGGCATGGGCTGTCTGTCTTTAATCCTATAAACTGGGTTAAGGCTTGGCCTTTTGAATACCCTTATTTATTTATTTATTTATTTTTTTATTTATTTATTTATTTATTTATTTATTTGTTTATTGGTGTTTAAGGTCACATACTTATGCACAATGGCTAATCGTGACCGTGACAGTTTTATAGGTGGAGGAAGCCGGAGTACATGGAGAGAACCACCAAGCAACGACGAGCAACTGACAGCTCCTCAACATTCTAACTCTGTTCAAGCTCCGCTCAAGCAGGGTTACAGAGGGTGAAGACATATGTACCATCGACGTGTAGTATGCCTTAGTACACGGCGTCATCGTGCCCCCATGTCGGCGACCGGGCTAAAGTGCCTTGCCGAAGGACGGGGATCGGACTCGGGACCTCTAGCATAGAAGTACAACAGTCTACCACTGAGCCACCACGCTCCCTTGAATACCCTTAACACTATCATACATTATCCCTCATGAATTCTGAGTCTGATAAAAGAGGTTATGTTTACCTATTACATACCCATTTGCTGCCCGAAAACAGCCGATTTTATCAAAATTTTGATGTTTAGCAGCGTGTAGCGGGATTAACAAACGACTAGCGGAATATTCTATCTATGCAATTTGTAAGACCTGCCAATGTCCAATTGTTCTTGAAAATCGCCAACAAGCAGTTAGCGAAATCCACAGAAAATGTAAATTTTAAGCTTTTAAGGGGTATCTCTCCTCATCCAGTCTAAAATAGGTTAAGTTTCATTCTTTTAAATACCCTTACTACTTACAAAACTGATCCTCTGTGAATTCTACGCGCAGTAAAAGAAGTTACATTTCTCTGTTACATATCCATTGGGTGCTCTTGGTGTCTGCAAACAAACCATTTTATCAACATTTTGATGTTTAGCAGCTCGTGGAGAGTTAACAAATGCTCAACGGAATATTTTGTCCATGTAACTTGTAATGTCACATGAAGACCTGTGAATGGCCATTTTTTCTTGAAATCTACAAGATGTTTTTAAAGAAATCCAGGGAAAACATGAAATTTTAAGTCTTTGATGGGTACCGCTGTTTAACCAGCCCAAAACGTGTTAAGACCAGCCCTAAATGGGTTAATGCCTGGTCTGATGAATTCCACTTCCAAAGAAGGAGGTTATGGTTATCTCGCAGGTACACATTGCGTGCAATGGGTGCGCAAGAACAGTCCATTTTCTCAAAATTTCTATGCTTTGCAGCCTCTGGAGAGTTAACTAACGCTTACCGGAATATTTTGTCTATGTAACTTGTAATGTCACTCCAAGACCTGCAAATGGTCAATTTTTCTTGAATACTTACTAGATTTTTTGGAGAAATCCACAGAAAACTGGAATTTTAAGCTTTTAAGGGGTACATCTTAACCAAGCGAAAATGGGTTAAGACCTCGATTTTTTGAATACCCTTACTACTTACTAAATTTTTCTCTGTCAGTTTTGCATCCAGTAAAAGAAGTTATGTATCTCTGTGGCATTCCCATTTGTTGTTGTTGGTGTCCAAAAACAGACTATTTTTTCAAAATGTTGACATTTAGCAGCCCATGGAGGGTTAACAAATGCTTACTGGAATATTTTATCCATGCAACCGGTAATGTGACTCCAAGACCTATCAATGGCCATTTTCTGTTGAAAACTTGCAAGATGTTTGTAACGAAATCCACGGAAAACATAATTTTTTTTTAGCTTTTGATGGGTATCGCTAATAACAACCCCAAAAGGGGTTAACGCTTGGGTTTTTGAATACCCTTATTACTTACAAAAATGGTCCTCAGTGAATTCCACTTCCAACAAAGGAGATTATGTGTAACTCTCGGACATACATTGCGTGCTGTGTGTGTCCGAAAACAGCCCATTTCAACAAAATTATGATGCTTGGCATTCTGTAGAGGGTTAATGAACACTCAGCGGAATATTTTGTCCATGCCACTTGTAATGTCACACAAAGACCTGCAAGAAGACAATTTTTCTTGAAAACCTATGGAATGTATTTAGAGAAATCCACAGAAAATGGGAATTTTTAGATTTTAAGGGGTCTCTCTCTTTAGCCTGCCCAAAATGGGTTAAGACTTTGTTTTTTGAATACCCTTACTACTTACAAAAATGTTTCCCTATAGATTGTGCGCTCGATGAAAGAAATCACTTTTCTTTGTGGCGTACCCGTTGGGTGCCGTTGGCGTCCAAAAACAGCCCATTTTATCACAATTTTGACTTTTAACAGCCCGTGGAGGGTTAACAAATGCTCACCGAAGTATTTTGTCCATGCATCTTCTATTGTCACATCAAGGCCTGGGAGTGACATTTTTTTCATGAAAATCTACAAGACTCGTTTAGAGAAATCCACGGAAAACCTGAATTTTTTAACTTTATGGGGGTATTGCTGTTTAACCAGCCCAAAACGGGTTAACGCTTGGTTTTTTGAACACCCTTATTACTTACAAAAATGATCCTCGGTGAATTCCACTCCCAATAAAGGAAGTTATGTTTATCTTCCATGTATTGTGTGGGTGCAGTGGGGGCCTAAAACCGGCCTACTTCATCAAAATTTCGATGTTTGGCAGCCTGTGGAGGGTTACCATATGCATCGCCTGATATGTCGTGTGTATCAAAGGGCGTGTCACAGATAGGTCTATCAATGACGAATGTATAAAAAAAATCTACAAGACGTGTTTCGAGAAAGTGCCGATAAACCCCAATTTTGACAGTTTTTTGCCAATTCTGACGAAATAAGGGTTAAATCGAAAAATCCGCTTCAGTACATTTTTAGATTTTGTGCCCCTCTATGTGTGTGCAAAATTTTGTGAAAATCAGTTCGAAAATGGCTTCTGAATCGTACGGACAAAATGTGTGGAAAAAAAAACAAAAAAAACAAAAAAAAAAAAAATAATAATCCGTAGAAACAGAATAGTCTTTTCCAGAGGGAAAAGCCTAACTAGACTTTATGATTCTGGAGAATCATGGCTTTTCCCGATGAGATTCCTTGATTTTTCATGCCCCCACAGTGTCTGATGAATTGTTTTTAACTGTCTCACTGAAGTTCTTTCATTGATGTTATGAGAAAGGTGGTTATAGTTGTCTCAAATGACTCAGTTTTATAAAAAAAATTGTTTAGGTAAAAACCATCATTAATGGTAGAGTGGGTTAATATCAATATCGTCGTCCCACAAGTTAATGACCGACAAAAGGAGTTATGTTTGTTTGACACATACCATTTGAGTGCTCTGTCTATTTGAAAATGGTCCATTTTATCTCAAATGTATCCAAAATATTGATGCCTGGCAGATTGTAGAGGGTTAACATGTGCTAACAGGCATATGTATTCATGCAACTTGCAATTTCAAACCAAAAAGTGCGAATGGCCTGTTTTACTTAAAATCTATAAGATGTTTTCAGAGAAATCCATGCGCATGCGCTCTTTTCGAATTCGACGTGACAAAATGCAAAATTCGTATCGCTCTTCATGGATAGTGATGCCGCAACTATCCATGAACAACGAGTGAAAATTTCATGGAAATCTGCCTAGAATTGGTTGGGATATAGCGTTTTGAAGAGAGGAGGTAACTGTTTGAATTTGGTCCTTCCTTTTCAAGCCAGTTCGAAAAAAGACGTCGTGAATGGGCGCAGGCTCCTTTAGACCCCCCCCCCCCTTCTCTGTAAATGGAAGTTGCTTCTTTAAGACCGCCACCCAGGGATCCCAACACAACCTTTAAACCTAAGAGAATCATCAGAAGTTTTAAGTGAAAAGAAATTGGCGGTGATTGGGTTTCTGGCAGGCAGGAAAAGATTGACGAAGATTTGCATATTGGACATTAAAATAGCACTTCTGACATACACGAACCGTGTCCAGACGCTGGAGGCAGCGACTTGAAATTTTCAGAACTTGACCTACGAACCCTGGCCGACATTTTGGGATCTGTTTGGAGCTTCCGAGCCGCCGGGAAAACACCACGCATCGCTTGGAATGAGAGAGTACTATTCGTCCCGACTCTATCAGTTCAGAATGGACATGGGCAGTGTTGTAGACGACTGTGGAGCTGCGATTGAGCATAAAGTCCCAGGTTTCGGTGCCTCATTGCCTAAGCGGCTCCATTGTATGATTTTTTGTCTCAATATCGTCCTTACTACTTGTAGTTTATACCGTTGCCGTACGTTAATGTAGCCTCTTGCCATTTTCGAGACTTTCAACCCAGAACGCTGCCAAAGTGAGGAAGTGCGGGGGGGGGGGGCGGGGGGGGGGGGGGGGGTGCTATAGTGGCGAGGGGGGTGGGGGTATCCTGACACTATCTTTAAACCTTAGATAATCGAAAGAAGTTGCAGTGAAAAGAAATCGGCGGTGTGTAGGTATTTTGGCGGGAAACGATTAACGAAAATTTGCCAATTTGACATTAAAATTGCACTTCTCACAAACACGAACCGTGTCCAGACCGCCGAAGGCAGCAACTTCGAATTTTCAGAACTTGTTCTACACACCCTGGCCGACATTTTGGCATCAGTTGCAAGTGTCGAGACCGCGTGGAGAACACCACGCATCGCGTGCAAAGTGAGAGTACTATTCGTCCCGACTCTATCAGTTTGGAATGGAATTGGGCACTATTGTAGACTATTGTAGAGCAGCAATTGAGCATAAAATCGGAGTTTTTTGTGCCAAATTACCTAACCGGCTCCAAGGTATGATCTTTCGTCTGTACATCGCCCAGATCGTCTGAAGTTTATACCGTTACCATATGTTGAAGTAGCCTTTTGTCATTTTCGCCACTTTTGACCCAGATTTGAGGGTACCTTCCTTCAGCGAAATCTAGCCATGCTCACAACCACGCCCTCTCCCCGTCGGCCCGGGTGCTTCTAAAGATAGAAAGGTCAATGGGGAGGGGCCCATTAGCAAACAACCGGGGGCAGGTGTAGTTGGTGAAAAACAGCAGGGGGGGGAGGGGCACGTGTCCTAGGTAAAAGAAACAATAGGGGGCAGGTGTCCTAGGTAAAAAAAAACAGCAGGAAGGGGGGGGGGGCATATGTCCCCGCTAATTTTAATAACAGGCAGGTGTTCATGGGGCAGGCCCACTGCTCGGTGTTCCAAATTTTCTATGGTACTTGGCCTTGACGGAAACAACACTTCAACAAGAAACAACGGGAAACCTATTTGCAGTAAAGCTGCAAATATAAACATGATTTTAGGACCATTCCATGGCCAGTTTAAAGCCTACTGCGATATCAGCGTTTATTACTCTCGTCCTTTCACTGCATCACTGCAGTATTTCACCTGGGTCGAGTTCTGATGTCACGCAAGTTTGACGGACACGCTTTCAATTTTGTTATTGACAACAGCATATTTATAATTTTTGATTACTGATCGGAATTTTGAAAACGACACATGCAATCGCGAAAGAGTTTTCTGAAGAACACGATTCTGCAAAAGGTTTTAGTTTCAGGTTTTACGAGAGAAATATGTCCAATTGTATCATTGAATCATGTTTAGTTAATTGTGGGCGAGTCATTTTCTACACGGACAAAATAAAGACTAAATAAAATATTTGCCATAATTTTCCGCAGACGTATTTTTGTCTTTGCTTCTTGGGGAAATCCATGCTGATAATACAACGAAGGAGTGTTATCTAATGATGTCAGAACCGTCAGGTGGTCGGGTCCGACACCGCACCTCGAAGTAGATTTAGTGGGATGTCGATTTTACAAGTAATGTAGGCAGCGTACACGGCATGGGCTGTCTGTCTTTAATCCTATAAACAGGGTTAAGGCTTGGTTTTTGAATACCTTTATTTATTTATTTATTTATTTATTTATTTATTTATTTATTTATTGGTGTTTAAGGCCACATACTTATGCACAATGGCTAATCGTGGTCGTGACAGTTTTATAGGTGGAGGAAGTACACGGAGAGAACTACCAAGCATCGACGAGCAACTGTCAGCTCCTCAACATTCCAACTCTGTTCAAGCTCCGCTCAAGCAGGGTTACAGAGGGTGAAGACATATGTACCATCGACGTGCAGTATGCCTTAGTACACGGCGTCATCGTGCTCCCATGTCGGCAACCGGGCTAAAGTGCCTTGCCCAAGGACACAACCTGAGTCGTCCCGGACGGGGATCGGACTCGGGACCTCTAGCATAGAAGTACAACAGTCTACCACTGAGCCACCACTCTCCCTTGAATACCCTTAACACTATCATACATTATCCCTCATGAATTCTGAGTCTGATAAAAGAGGTTATGTTTACTTATTACATACCCATTTGCTGTCCGAAAACAGCCGATTTTATCAAAATTTTTACGTTTAGCAGCCTGTAGCGGGATTAACAAACGACTAGCGGAATATTCTCTCTATGCAATTTGTAAGACCTGCCAATGTCCAATTGTTCTTGAAAATCGCCAACAACCAGTTAGCGAAATCCACAGAAAATGTAAATTTTAAGCTTTTAAGGGGTATCTCTCCTTATCCAGTCTAAAATAGGTTAAGTTTCATTCTTTTAAATACCCTTACTACTTACAAAACTGATCCTCTGTGAATTCTACGCGCAGTAAAAGAAGTTATATTTCTCTGTTACATATCCATTGGGTGCTCTTGGTGTCTGAAAACAATCCATTTTATCAACATTTTGATGTTTAGCAGCTCGTGGAGAGTTAACGAATGCTCAACGGAATATTTTGTCCATGTAACTTGAATGTCACATGAAGACCCGTGAATGGCCATTTTTCTTGAAAACTACAAGATGTTTTTAAAGAAATCCAGGGAAAGCATGAAATTTTAAGTCTTTGATGGGTACCGCTGTTTAACCAGCCCAAAATGGGTTAAGACCAGCCCTAAATGGGTTAATGCTTGGTCTGATGAATTCCACTTCCAAAGAAGGAGGTTATGTTTATCTCGCAGGTACACATTGCGTGCAATGGGTGCCCAAGGACAGTCCATTTTCTCAAAATTTCTATGCTTTGCAGCCTCTGGATAGTTAACTAACGCTTACCGGAATATTTTGTCTATGTAACTTGTAATGTCACTCCAAGACCTGCAAATGGTCAATTTTTCTTGAATACTTACTAGATTTTTTGGAGAAATCCACAGAAAACTGGAATTTTAAGCTTTTAAGGGGTACATCTTAACCAGGCGAAAATGGGTTAAGACCTCGATTTTTTGAATACCCTTACTACTTTCTAAATTTTTCTCTGTCAGTTTTGCATCCGGTAAAAGAAGTTATGTATCTCTGTGGCATTCCCATTTGTTGTTGTTGGTGTCCAAAAACAGACTATTTTTTCAAAATGTTGACATTTAGCAGCCCATGGAGGGTTAACAAATGCTTACTGGAATATTTTATCCATGCAACCGGTAATGTGACTCCAAGACCTATCAATGGCCATTTTCTGTTGAAAACTTACAAGATGTTTGTAACGAAATCCATGGAAAACATGATTTTTTTTTAGCTTTTGATGGGTATCGCTAATAACCACCCCAAAAGGGGTTAACGCTTGGGTTTTTGAATACCCTTATTACTTACAAAAATGGTCCTCAGTGAATTCCACTTCCAACAAAGGAGATTATGTGTAACTCTCGGACATACACTGCGTGCTGTGTGTGTCCGAAAACAGCCCATTTCAACAAAATTATGATGCTTGGCATTCTGTAGAGGGTTAATAAACGCTCAGAGGAATATTTTGTCCATGCCACTTGTAATGTCACACAAAGACCTGCAAGTAGTCAATTTTTCTTGAAAACCTATGGAATGTATTTAGAGAAATCCACAGAAAATGGGAATTTTTAGATTTTAAGGGGTCTCTCTCTTTAGCCTGCCAAAAATGGGTTAAGACTTCGTTTTTTGAATACCCTTACTACTTACAAAAATGTTCCCCTATAGATTGTGAGCTCGATAAAAGAAATCACTTTTCTTTGTGGCGTACCCGTTGGGTGCCGTTGGCATCCAAAAACAACCCATTTTATCACAATTTTGACTTTTAGCAGCCCGTGGAGGGTTAACAAATGCTCACCGGAGTATTTTGTCCATGCAACTTCTATTGTCACATCAAGGCCTGGAAGTGACAATTTTTTCATGAAAATCTACAAGACTCGTTTAGAGAAATCCACGGAAAACCTGAATTTTTTTAGCTTTTTGGGGGTATTGCTGTTTAACCAGCCCAAAACGGGTTAATGCTTGGTTTTTTGAACACCATTATTACTTATAAAAATGATCTCCGGTGAATTCCACTTCAAATAAAGGAAGTTATATTTATCTCTTGTGTATCGTTTGGGTGCTCTGGGGGCCTGAAACCGGCCCATTTCATCAAAATTTCGATGTTTGGCAGCCTGTGGAGGGTTACCGTATGCCTCGCCTGATATGTAATGTGTATCAAAGGTCGTGGCACAGACAGGTCTATCAATGATGAAGGTTTAAAAAAAATCTACAAGACGTGTTTCGAGAAAGTGCCGATAAACCCCAATTTTGGCATTTTTTTGCCAATTCTGACGAAATAAGGGTTAAATCGAAAATTCTGCTTTGGTACATTTTTAGATTTTGTGCCCCTCTATGCGTGTGCAAAATTTTGTGAAAATCGGTCCGAAAATGGCTTCGGAATCGTGCGGACAAAATGTGTGGAAAAAAAAACAAAAAACAAACTAGACATTATGATTCTGGAGAATCATGGCTTTTCCCGATTAGATTCCATGATTTTTCTTGACCCCACAGTGTCTGATGAATTGTTTTTAACTGTCTCACTAAAGTTCCTTCATTGATGTTATGAGAAAGGTGAGTATAGTAGTCTCAAATGACTCGGTTTGGGTTTGATAAAAAAAATGTTTAGGTAAAACCCATCATTAATGGTAGAATGGGTTAATATCAATATCAATGTTTCCCTATCAGTTTTGCGTCCGGTGAAAGAAGTTACGTTTCTCTGTGGCATTTCCATTTGATGTTCTTGGTGTCCAAAAACAGACTATTTCCTCAATTTTTTTTACATTTAGCAGCCCATGAAGGGTTAACAAATGCCTACCAGAATAATTGATCCATGCAACTGGCCATATGACTCCAAGACCTATCAACGGCCATTTTCTCTTGAAAACCCCACAAAATGTTTGTAAAGAAATCCAGGGAAAATGATTTTTTAAGCTTTTAATGGGTATCCCTGTTAACCTCCCCAACAGGGGTTAACGCTTGGCTTTTTGAATACCTTTATTACTTACAAAAATGGTCCTCTGTGAATTCCACTTCAAACAAAGGAGATTATGTTTATCTCTCATGTATACATTAGGTGCTGTGCGTGTCTGAAAACAGTCCCATGTTAACAACATTACGATGCTTGGCAGCTTGTAGATGGTTAAAAAACGCTCACCGGAGTAATTTGTCCATGCAACTTGTAATGTCACATAAACACCTACGAATAGTCAATTTGTCTTGAAACCCTACAAGTTACCATTAGGGAAATTCACAGAAAATGGGAATTTAAAGCTTTCAAGGGATATCTCTCTTTAGCCTGCCCAAAATGGGTTAAGACGTTGACTTTTGAATACCCTTACTACTTAAAAAAATGTTTCCATATAAATTGTACGGACGATAAAAGAAGGCACTTTTCTTTGTGGTGTACTGTTTGGGTGCTGTTGGTGTGCAAAAACAGCCCATTTTATCGCAATTTTGACCTTCAGCAGCCCGGGGAGGGTTAACTAATGCTGACCGGAATATTTTGTTCATGCGACTTGTAATGTCACACCAAGACCTGCAAATAGCCGATTTTTCTTGAAAACCTACAAGATGTTGTTAGAGAAATCCACAGAAAACGGGTATTTTAAGATTTTAATGGGTATCTCTCTTTAACCAGCCCAAAATGGGTTAAGATGTCAAATTTTGAATACCCTTACCACTTTCAAAAATATTTTCCGATCAATTTTGCGTCCGATAAATGAAGGCCCCTTTCTCTGTGGTATATCGTTTGGGTGCTGTTGGTGTCTAAAAACAGCCCATTTTATCACAATTTTTACGTTTAGCAGCTCGGGGAGGGTTAACTAATGCTGACCGGAATATTTTATCCATGCAACTTGTAATGTCACACCAAGACCTGAGAGTGATCAATTTTTCTTGAAAATCTACAAGACTCGTTTAGAGAAATCCACGGAAAACATGAAGTTTTGAGCTTTTTTGGGGTATTGCTGTTTAACCAGCCCAAAACGGGTTAACACTTGGTTTTCTGAACACCCTTATTACTTACAAAAATGATCCTCGGTGAATTCCACTTCCAATAAAGGAAGTTATGTTTGCCTCCCGGGTATCGTTTGGGTGCTGTAGGGGTCTGAATCCGGCCCATTTCATCAAAATTTCGATGTTTGGCAGCCTGTGGAGGGTTACCATATGCATCGCCTAATATGTCGTGTGTATCAAAGGTTGTGTCATAGGCAGGTCTAGTAATTATGAATATTTAAAAAAAATCCTAAAGACGTGTTTTGAGAAAGTGTCGATAAACCCCAATTTTGGCAGTTTTTTGCCAATTCTGGCGAAATAGGGGTTAAATCGAAAATTCCGCTTTGGTACATTTTTAGAATTTTTGCCACTCTATGCGTATGCCAAATTGTGTGAAAATCGGTTCGAAAATGGCTTCTGAATCGTACGGACAAAAATGTGTGGAAAAAAAACAAAAAAAACAAACCCAAACTAGACTTTATGATTCTGGAGAATCATGGCTTTTCCCGATGAGATTCCATGATTTGTCATGACCCCACAGTGTATGATGAATTTCTTTTGACTGTCTCACTGAAGATCCTTCATTGATGTCATGAAAAAGGTGTGTATAGAAGTCTCAAATGACTCAGTTTGATAAAAATAATTGTTTAGGCAAAAACCATCATTAACGGTGGAGAGGGTTAATATCAATATTGTCGTCCAACAGGTTAATGACCGGCAAAAGGAGTTATGTTTGTTTGACACATTCCCACTGAGTGCTGTATCTATTTGAAAATGGTCTGTTTTATCTCAAATGTATCCAAAATATTGATGTCTGGCAGCTTGTTAAGGGTTAACAAGTGCTAACAGGAATATTTATTCATGCAACTTGTAATTTCACACCAAAAACTGTGAATGACCATTTTTACTTAAAAATCTACGAGATGTTTTCAGAGAAATCCAGGGAGAACATGAATGTTAAGCTGTTGATGGGTATAATTGTTTATCCAGCCCAAAACGGGTTAA